>JARNME010000404.1:47545009-48065569 GCA_030179655.1 Scaptomyza flava
GTTCGGCTTGCCGAACTTGTCTATTCGTACGTCTTTGTGCTCGTTGCGCTGTGTTTTGCGCTCGTTCGGTACTCCTAATATTCTCATTTTCCCTCCTAAATGCCCGACGCGAACTGTTCACCGTTTGTTCGGCTTGCCGAACTTGTCTATTCGTACGTCTTCGTGCGTGGTTTATCGTATTCTGTCTCTGTTCAATTCTTCTTATTTCTGTATCTTGCCTGAGAGCTAACCTTCGAAGAGTGTCAGTTGATTGCTCAGCAATTCTAAATTGTAGGTAATTTCGCCGAACCCTTTGGGATTCTGTGTTTAAACTTAATTCTCTTTCTGTATACTCACTACTGTCACGGCGAATTCTATTTCTCATTGCCCGTGCACGCAATCTTTGGGTTGCAGTGACCCTAGTTAAACGCGGCATTTTAAATTTGTCAATTGGACTTTAAACTTTCAGCAAATAAAAAATATCTGCTAATAAAAGAGGTGTTATATTTAATTTTTGATATCTTACATAAAACTGTACATATCGAATATACCGATATTTATATTAAATAAATTGAAATTTGAATATAAAAATAATAATATATATGTAAGTATATAAATATATGTGTGGTTCTTAATATAAAAGCACTAATTGTTATTATATATGATTGCAAAATAATTTATTATATATTAGTATTTGAATTTTATAAAAAAATTTGGCAAATAAAAAACAAAAGAAAATTCTTAGTAATTTTAAAAATTGTATACGAAACAATTTAATTAAACAGTCTTAAAAAAGACTTCTTAAGCAAATACCGGGTACAGCAGACCGCTGCGCGTAAAATGTATCCACGTTTTGACGCTACAAATGTACAAACCTATGTACACATGTCACACACACTGGCACTGTTCACAGTATTCACTCGCGATTATTTAATTTAATGTTTCTTAGAGTTTATTTAAAGCAGTAATGTTATTTTACTTAATAGTATTGTTCTATTAAAGCAATGTAACAATAAATTTAATGTAAATATTGGGTTTTTTGTTAAATTTGATGCGTTCGATAAAAGCGTTCGTTTCAAATTGATAAAAAAGAGAGCAAATAGAAATATGCGCAAAAAGTAACGGGACTAACGCAAAAACAATAAAACTAAGATTGAGCAGAAACTGGCTTATGTTCTGCGTAGATGACGTCACATTTGATGCATGTATTGAATATTTGCCTTGTTAAAATGTAAATTCTAAATTTTGGCTTTTAATAATATATAATAATAAAAATAAAATAAGAGAAGCAGTTTTTACTTTATTAAATTAAAATAAAATTGATAAAAAATGCTTCACATGTGACGTTTCGAACAGATGTTTGTGCGCAATGTGTTATCTGTCTATCTTGTACCATGGGACTAACGCACTTAGAGTGTAGCATTTGCGTTGCATTCCTATGTATTGGTGTGGTTAGCAGCCAGACAAATCAAATTCTATTATACTGGCAACTCTTCTTCTAAACAGAGACTACTTACTGGCAACTCAAAATTTTGCATTATTTAGAGCCTTCTAATAAAACGCTCCCTTTAAATTGCGCAAGAACAGTAACAAAAGATACTTGCCCAAGAGTAAAAACACTTACGCATTTTGAGCATTTCATATGCATTGCATTTCCATGCGTAGGAGTTGCTCGTCTGGCAACTCTAAAAATATGGCAATTTTTGATCAAGAGTGAATACACAAAACACATGTTCACAAAAACGATATTGATCAAAAAAGTGTACTGCCCAAGTACAAAGATTATTATATATCAAGCAAGCTGTGTAAATTAATGATTTCCTTATGACATCGCGAAATTTGCGTACAAAAACAGTGTAAGAGACCATGCAGCGCCATCTAGTTGATAAATAGAGATAACTGTTGACATATCGATTGATAGGCTGCAAATTATCAAACTAGATGGCGCTACACCTTATTTGATAGGAATTAAATCCTTAGCTAGGAAAATCTACATCACAATAAATTAAATCCATTATATATTTATATTCAGTTACTTCCAATTCAAAAGAGTGGGTGCTGGGTGGGTGCTGGGTGGGCGTGGCATCCAAATTGTTGCTGCAGATCTTTGTGGGATGTCAATTGCTATCTTCATACCAAATTTGGTGACTCTAGCTCGAAGCTTGTAAAAGTGGGGAAAGAGGGGCTGGAACGGAATGGGTGGGCGTGGCAGCCAAATTTCTGATGCAGATCTTTGTGGGATGTCAATTGATATCTTCACACCAAATTTGGTGACTCTAGCTCGAAGCTTGTAAAAGTGGGCAAAGAAGGGCTGGGGCGGAATGGGTGGGCGTGGCATCTTAATTTTTGATGCAGATCTGTGTGGGATGTCAATTGCTATCTTCATACCAAATTTGGTGACTCTAGCTCGAAGCTTGTGAAAGTGGGAAAAGGCGGGCTGGGGCGGAATGGGTGGGCGTGGCAGCCAAATTTTTGATGCAGATCTTTGTGGGATGTCAATTGCTATCTTCATACCAAATTTGGTGACTCTAGCTCGAAGCTTGTGAAAGTGGGGAAAGGAGGGCTGGGGCGGAAAGGGTGGGCGTGGCAGCCAAATTTTTGATGCAGATCTTTGTGGGATGTCAATTGCTATCTTCATACCGAATTTGGTGAGTCTAGCTCGAAGCTTGTAAAAAGTGGAGAAAGGGGGGCTGGGGCGGAATGGGTGGGCGTGGCATCCAAAGTTTTGATGCAGATCTGTGTGGAATGTCAATTGCTATCTTCATACCAAGTTTGGTGACTCTAGCTCAAAGTTTGTAAAAAGTGGGGAAAGTGGGGCTGGGGGCGGTATGGGTGGGCGTGGAATCCTAATTTTTGCTGCAGATCTATGTGGAATGTCAATTTCTACCTTCATACAAAATTTGGTGACTCTAGCTCAAAGATTGTAAAAAGTGGGGAATGGGGGTGGAAGGGGTGCGCGTGGCTCCAAAACTTTGATGCAGTTTTTTGGAGGTCGTTGCAAGCTATCTTCCTGCCAAATTTGGTGGCTCTAGCTCCACAACTCTGGAAGATACACGCAGTTTTTGGGGGGTCATCATCACCTATCTTGGCACCAAATTTGGTAGCTCTAGCTCAAAAACTGTGGGAGATATAAGCTTTTCTGATATTAAAATGTGGGGGGGCTGGGGGTGGAATGGATGGGCGTGACTCCAAAACTTTGATGCAGTTTTTTGGGGTTCGTTACCAGCTATCTTCCTACCAAATTTGGTGGCTCTAGCTCCTCTACTCTGGAAGATACACGCATTCTCTTTTTTGACGAAGCGTTGGGGCAGCTGGGGGCGGCTAGGGCGGTATTGGTGGGCGTGGCATCCAAACTTTTGATGCAGTTTTTGGGGGGTCATCATCGCCTATCTTGGCACCAAATTTGGTGGCTCTAGCTCAAAAACTGTGGGATATATACGCTTTTTTGACTTTAAAATGCGGGGGGCTGGTGCAGTTTTTTTGGGGTTGCTAGTAGCTATCTTCTTACCAAATTTGGTAGTTCTAGCTGTAAGGGTGTGTGAAATATGCGGATTTATCGTTTTTGAGTTATCGAATTTATCAATTTTCCAGCCCCCTAGTTATCGTAGAACCCCAATCTTGACACTTTAATTTACTATCCCATAGATAAAGAGAATTGGAAAGTTTCAAGTCTCTAGCTAGAAGGGTGTGGAAAAAAGTTTCTGTCATACAGACGGACAGACGGACAGACAGACAGACGGACAGACCATGACGGACATTGCACAAACCAAATATACTCTTTACCTTCGGTATCGAGTATAAAAACAAAGAAAGAATGCAAATTGCTAGACAGACGTGGAAAAGGCTGGCTGAAGGTAAAGGCCTCTACGCAGATGCTAGTACATCGCCCGTACCGTAGAAACTTCATATAAAAAAAACAGTCTCGTACATCACCCGTACCGTATTACGAAACTCTGGTATGCAGCTCTGTTAGTTACAAGCAGTAGCTTAGTGTTGAACAATAAAAATGTTAAATAAAAGCTGTGCTGTTGTTACTGATGGAATCAATGTTCAGCAATTGTTTACGGGCCTTAAAAGTGAAACAAGATGTCGGCAAACAAAAGTAGATTCGAAAATTTTAATAGGGATTCGGAGAAAATTGCTTTAATAAAGGCTATGGAACGTCGGCCAGTCTTGTGGGGCATTACGAGCAAGTTGCACTTCAATAACGTAATCGTTAAATGCTCGTGGGAGGAAATTGTCGGGCAAGAGCTGGCATATACATTTTTTGGAAAACTTTAACAAAGTTGACCTAATTTAGGCTACAATAGAGCCATACTTATTGTTTTGGCAGTCAATGCTGCGCAAGAAGTATTGAATAAAAATATATTACTTTAATTAATAACATACAATTTAAATAACATATAAACAGGATTGTACTGCCACTGATCTATTATAGGGTATAGATCACTAAGGTGAATTTGCTTTGAGTCTTTTGAGTGGATTCAGTTATGATTAGCATAATCTTTGGTAATCTCAGCTCTGCCCATCAAATATGGGTTCACTAAAATGCTTCTTGGTTTTGCAGCCTGCCTTTTTTTTAACAACCGCCAGCAGCAGGGCGTTAGCTGTACCAATAAGTATATAGTTATTGGTTGTACTCAATCACAAAAGTAGCGCGCTTTGGAAGTGAATCATTATTTTGAATTTAAGTGCACAAAACACAGTTGCACTTGCGATTAATTAAGAGAAAGTTATCGACCAACCGCTACAATATGTGCATTTTTTAACACTGCTCGTTAAGGTCATGTATACGGTACGGGAGCTGTACGAGGCTCATGCGTACAGGCCTTAATATCAAAATAATTGAGGAAAAACGGAAAAATGATCGCATACGACAACAACAGAGGCGCCAAAAACTCTTCGATACGTCAGTCGCACGACAAAAACAAACCGCGCCTTACAAATGTAAGCAAACCTTGGCGAAAGCAGTTAAAAAAATGGAGAGAGCGTTGCCCAAAGATTTAACCAAAACACTAAAAGTTCTGGAAGTTCTGAGAAAAAAATATAACAAGATTGAAGAAAATGAAAATGTAAACCAATCTAGTAAAACAATATCAGAACGCTTAGTTAATGCCATCACATGTTTTTATCAAAATTATGATGTTAGTGTGCAAGCTGCAGGAAAGAAAGACACCCTTATAGTTGAGGGCAAATTAGTGGCAAAGCGCTTCATGTTAATGACGGTGTACGAAACCTAATTATTTAATAATTTAAGAATTATTTTCCAAGTGAAAAGGTAGGCTTATCAACCTTTTTTAAATTCCGACCTCGGCATGTCCAGCTGGCAAATAAAATGCCGCACAATATGTGTGTTTGCATGTGTCATGCAAATTTCGGCTTTCTATTGCAAAGTTGCTCGAAAATTAAACCTTTTATTCCTACCGATTTTGAGACATTTCTTAAAGCAGTTTGCTGCGATATTCAAAATGAATAATGCATGACAAGCAATTGTAAGAAATGTGTAACAGGACTAAAAGATGAATTAATTCCTCTTGCATATTTGGCTAATATGGAAGAAGAAGTAAACTGGCAACAATGGCGTAAAATTTAAAACCACATAGTCCTCTCAAATACAATTTCAACTGTATCTGATTTACTAATTTATATAGAAGCTAAGCTATCAACGTTTAAGACCCACTTTTTTGTAAAAAGCGCTCAACAAAAATATTTTGAAGAAATAAAAGGGAACTTAAAGCCATCTGAGCTCCTTCTTCAAATTGATTTTGCGGAGAATTATCGGTTGACACACCAGAACTAGGTACAAAGTGCTCATTACAGCTACCATCAGATGACAATTTTTACTTGTGTAGCTTGGTTGGCTGGTGCTTCACAGTCGTTTGCTATTATTAGTGATAAACTCATGCATAATAAACATGATGTCTATATTTTCTTGTTAAACCTCATTGTTGAAATTAAAAAAATTTATGGAAGTTTTTCAAAAATATTTATAGTTTCTGATGGCGGCTGCGCACAGTTTAAAAATAAATACATTTTGACCAGCTTGACCGATATTTTGAATCAAATCGTATGTGAAAATATTGAATGTAATTTTTTGCCAGTTCTCACGGAAAGGAAGCTGTTGACGGAGTTGGAGCCGCAATTAAAAGAAAAGTGTGGCAAACAACAAAATCAAAAAACGTTGTGCTACTTGATGCTTGTTCTTTTTATCTATGTGCAGAGAACAACATTAATGGAGTAACAATTAATTTTATGTCATCCGCACAAATTGACAGTTTGTCATTACATTATAAGTTAGATGAAAAATGGAAGTATGTGCAAAGCATACCTGGTATAAGCCAGATGCATTGGTTTGGTTGCAATGGCCAACAATCGGAATGTGCTAGAACAGCATATTCATTTAAAAATTGTTTTTGACTTAAATTGTAAGTTAGGTAGTTAAGTTACTCATATAAGATGAATACATTTGTTTTTGTTTAAGTTTATTGAAGATATTTTGTTAAGTTTGAAATTAATGCTAAAAATAAAACATATGTATATTAAATATATTAAAAAGTAATTTAAATACATTTTATGCTCATCTAGTTTACTTAAAAAGTACAAGAACTACAGTATTAAAACCGGTAAAAACAGGCCTGATTGCAAAGGGTAGCGGGTGCGGCAGGAGTGTACGCTGCCTTAAAGATTTTCTGATGCAGATGGGGATGCTACCAACTATTTTCCTTCGAAATTGGGTGAATCTTAATCAGAGTATGTAAAAGGTATGGAATGGGGGGCTGGGGGTGGCATGGTGGGCGTGGCATTCAAATTTTTGCTACAGATCTTTGTGGGATGTCAATTTCTGTCTTCATACTATATTTGGTGAATCTAGCTCAAAGTTTGTTAAAAGTGGTTCATTAAGTAATGAACAGTCGTACAGTCGTTTTTTGTACTATATGTGTGAGTGGGGGTCGCGACATATCTCCGACGACGTATCTCCGCTGTTGCATAAACGACATGTGTCGTCTCAAATGTCATATCCGCTCGGAGATATGTCGTTTGCGAAACGGCGGAGATATGTCGTTTCAAAACGTCATATTTTTATTTTTTATTTATTTGATTATTGTCAACTATATCAGCTGACATAAAATCCAAATTAATTTAAATTTAAATAAAATTAAAATTGAATATAAAATTAAGTTAAATACAACAAGTGCCTCATAGTTAATTTTGGCTATGCTAAGACTATGATACCCTTCACACCTGGGTTAATTTTTTTTTTTTTTTTGATGATAAGGTCAATTTGTATGGTCGCTATAGAATGCTCTAGCTCAAAGTTTGTAAAACCTGTAGGGAGGGGGGCTGGGGGCGGATTGGGTGGGCGTGACTCCAAAACTTTGATGCAGTTTTTTGGGGTTCGTTACCAGCTATCTTCCTACCAAATTTGGTGACTCTAGCTCGAAGTTTGTAAAAGTTCTGGAGAGGGGGGGGGGGGAGAAGGGCTGGGGCGGTATGGGGATTTTTTTCGGGTTTGAGTTATCGAATTTATCGATTTGCCAGCCTCCCAGTTATCGTAGAGCCCCCATCTTGACACTTTAATTTACTATCCCATAGATAAAGAGAATTGGAAAGTTTCAAGTCTCTAGCTAGAAGGGTGTGGAAAAAACTTGCAACCATACGGACGGACAGACGGACAGACACCATGACGGACATTGGAGAAAACCAATATACTCTTTACCTTCGGTATCGAGTATAAAAATATGATGGAAGAAACTGTCGAGTGCAACATGTCACGTGCGACAGTGATTAAAATTCACTTTAAAAAAAAATACTAAATATTTATAAGTCAAACCAAGTACATTATTAAGAGCAATCAATACATAACACTTTAAATTTAATTTCATTAAAATCTTCCATCGCGTTTTGCTGAAATCAGTGCTTGAACTGGTCTTCAAAAAAGTGCCTTCTGTCTGTGTCCCGTGCGAATGCCTAACATTTTTGTGATCATCTTGTAAAAAAATAATTCCCAAAATCACTATAAGCACCAATTATAGTGCTAACCAAGGGCTGTAAGTTTCATGAGCCCTTGTAAAAATAAAATAAATTCTTGGCACACGTTTTTTTTTCATTTTGAATGCGTACAAATGTCGCATTCGACATCAGAGAATGTAGTTTAATAAGCTTCTAAAAATTTAATTCAGAAACAGGTATTTGGATATTTGAAATTTGGCTTGGGCAATAAATATAATAACAATTATGAGCTTTCTTTATCATTTCATGCTAATTGTAAATGTAAAGTAAACCATAATTAATGCATTTGTAGACTGTAAACGTTTGTTACTTAAGCAAATTGTGAATTATACGCTCGCTTAACCACTGGCTACCCCAACTTAAAATTGGACTATACTTATACCGAGTGGTTGCAACATGAAATTGTAATTACGATATCCTGACGCTTAAGCAAAACGAGAGTGTGGTGGAGGACGATTCCCGCCTTCGTGTTTTTTGTGAACATGCGCGTGCTAAAAAAACGCTCTCAATGGTTTGCCTATCAGTGTCAATAAGTGCGGGCTACGTGACAATTTGTTGTTACGCAAATCTCCCCATCATTTGGAATCACCCCCCTGGCAGCGTAAAAAGTAAATCGCCCTTCGTGGTCGTTTTACAGCAATATCGTACCAACATGTGGTAACCCATAATTTACGCAAGGGAGTTATCAATATAAATATCATTAAGGACTGGATACACCATGTACCCTAAAAGAGGTAAAAGTAAGTAAAAATGTTAAAATCATGCGAATGTGAGAACTTTGCTATACATATATGTACATTTATATATTTCTGTCTTTCTGACAAATGGTAGTCTATCATGCTAGTTAGAACTTTCAGAAAATATTTTTGAGAAGCCATGGATACTTCTAAAATGCTTGAAACAATTCAGGACTGACGTTTTACCTAGGGTAAAAATTTGAAAAAATACCATAGGGATTTTTGGGAAAAGACATCTACGGCCAAACAAGCATGAAAACGAACACTTTTTATTATACCCTTCACACATGTGAAACAGGGTATATTGAGTTTGTCATGAATCCGTAACGCCTTAAAGGAATGATGGGAGAACCCATAAATTATATATATTAAAACGATCAGCACGAGCTCAGGAATTGATTTCCGCGTGTCCATCCGTCTGTCTGTCCGTCTGTCTGTCCGTCTGTCTGTTTCAACACAATTTCCGGCCAAACTCCTGAACCGATCTTGATGAAACTTTCACATATTGCTTAGAACATTTCGGGTTTGTTCACTATGAAATTTCATCCCGATCGGAGCATTCTACGACATAGCCACCATACAAATTGACCATATCAACACGATTTCCGGCCAAACTGCTAAACCGATCTTGATGAAACTTTCACAGATGGCTTAGATCATGTCGGGTTTGTTCACTATGAAATTTCATAGCGCTCGGAGCATTCTACGACATAGCTACCATACAAATTTACCATATCGTACTATCAATTGTTGTCTCTGTCGTGCACTTTCAAGTACCTACATGTCAAATTGTTGTTGTCGCACACAAACAAGTAAATGACGCTCAAGAGTAAAAATATTAGCGAAAAATTACCAACAACTGCACAGAAACATAAATAAGAGGGGGGAGCATTGATTTGGCTGTGTGAAGGGTATCATAGTCTTGACATAGCCATAATTAACTATGCGGCACTATGTTTTTAGTTTAAGAAGTATTAAGTATTAAGTATTGGCGGCATCTTACTCATGTTTGGGTAAATATGACAATGCATACGTGTGGTTGCTTTTATTCTCCTTTCTAATATTCTTTATGACAGACAATCTTTTAAATGCAGCTCAGACATATTTCAAGCAATTGTAATTTCATCAGATCAATGCAAATATTGTGACGTTAACTTTCAACTGCAATACTCGCATTTACATGCTTTTGAATCCCTTAATAGGCCTTGTGCATTTTTTGTGCCAAACACAAATTGGCTTTTTTCACATAAGGCGTAGTGATGGACAACAGAACACTTTTAAATGAGAACATAAATTGTTAAATGGAAAAACAAAAAATTGAATACACCATCTGTCAAAATTCAGGTTATTTCATGGAATATGTCAATGTCTCCATGCAGGCTAATCCTCTGAGCAATAATGTCGAATACTTAAGTTGGACGGAGATAATTGTGTATACATATGATACTTATGATTGCGTTTGTATGCCATTTTCCTGGTGCACTTGTCAAGTGTCGGGATACTGACGAAACTCATTAAAAAATACCCTTTCATGTGCTTCGCGTTGTGAACTGTAACCACCAAAACAGGGTGGTAGGGTTTGATATATGTAAATGTTAATGTTTTACCTTTGGCCCTTTAAAGTGCACCCAAGAAGGGTGGTGTTGGTGCTTGAAACACTTTATAACCCCAATTAGCTCTGAGATGTATCCATTTTATGGGTGAATTGTTTGCCTTTCGCTTCATCGGGAATCGTTTCTCTTTATTGAACATTCAGTAAATTCTTTCATGCCCAAAAATTTACAATTCAATTTTATTAGCATTGAAATTGATGAGCAAATCGAAGTCTGTAAATCCTTGCCACACAAACACTGATTGCCTATTTGATTTTCGAAATTGTTTTTTGTGTTACAAAAATTGATTTTTTTTAATGACAAGAAAATAATTTTTATGCGAAAAATACTTTTAATGGTATATAGTTTATCTCAACAAAGACCAAAATATTAAAAGATTGAAAGAAACCCTCTTGACTTATTAGGGGTGGTCCAATAATTACGTGAGGCATTTTTTAGGATTTTTCGAACCCCCCACGCCCCCCCACCCTGGTGAGATTTTGTAAGATATTCCTTTACTCCCCCCCCCCACTACACATAAATCTCACGTGAGATTTTTTTAAATGTGTTTTTGGCTGTAAAATCCTTTGGATTTAAGAAAAATACAAAAAAAAACAAGTGGAAACGTTGCAGTCGGACGCAACCGACTGTGGTATTACTCGAAACCAGTATTAAAACCGGTAAAAACAGGCCTGATTGCAAAGAATAGCAGGTGCGGGAGGAGTGTTCGCTGCCTTAAAGATTTTCTGATGCAGATGGGGATGCAATCAGCTATCTTCATACCAAATTTGGTGACTCCAGCTCAAATTTTGTAAAACCTGTGGAGAGGGGGGCTGGGGGCGGTATGGGTGGGCGTGGCATCCAAATTTTTGATCCAAATCTATGTGAAATGTTAATTGCTATCTTCATACCAAATTTAATGACTCTAGCTCGAAGTTTGTAACAGTGGGGATAAGGGAGATGGGGGCAGTATGGGTGGATGTGGCATCTAAAATTGTGATGCAGATCTATGTGGAATGTCAATTGCTATCTTCATACTAAATTTGGTGACTCTAGCACGAAGTTTGTAAAAGTTGGGGAAGGGGGGCTGGAGGCGGTATGGGTGGGCGTGGCATCCAAATTTTTGATCCAAATCTATGTGGAATGTTAATTGCTATCTTCATACCAAAATTTGGTGACTCTAGCTCGAAGTATTTAAAAGTTGTGCAGAGGGGGGGGGGGGGGGGCTGGGGGCGGTATGGGGAAATGTGGAATCCACATTTTTGCTGGAGATCTTTGTGGAATGTCAATGGCTATCTTATTACCAAATTTGGTGACTCTAGATCGAAGTTTGTTAAAGTTGGGGAAAGGGGGGCTGGGGGCGGTATGGGTGGATTTGGCATCGAAATTTTTGATCCAAATCTATGTGTTTTAATTGCTATCTTCATACCAAATTTAATGACTCTAGCTCGAAGTTTGTAAGAGTGGGGAAAGGGGGGCTGGAGCAGTATGGATGGGCGTGGCATCCAAATTTTTGTTGCATATCAATGTGGGAAGTCAATTGCTATCTTCATACAAAATTTGGTGACTCAAGCTCGAGGTTGGTAAATGGTGGTGAAAGGGGGGCTGTGGCTGTATGGGTGGGTGTGGCATCCAAATTTTTGATGCAGATCCATGTGGAATGTCAATTGCAATCTTTATACCAAATTTGGTGACTCTGGCTCGAAAATTGTAAAAAGTGGGGAAAGGGGGAGTTGGGGGAGATATAGGCTTTTCTGATTTCAAAATGCGGTGGGGCTGGGGTGGAATGGTTGGGTGTAGCTCCAAAACTTTGATGCAGATTTTTGGGGTTGTTGCCAGCTATCTTCCTGCCAAATTTGGTGGGTCCAGCTTAACAATTCTGGAAGATACACGCATTCCCGTTTTAGACGAAGCGTTGGGGCGGATGGGGGCCGCAAGGACAGTATTGGTGGGCGTGGTATCCAAACTTTTGATGCAGTTTTGGGGGGTCATCAACACCTATATTGGCTCCAAATTTGGTGTCTATGGCTCAAAAACTGTGGGAGATATAGGTATTTTTACTTTAAAATGAGGGGGGGCTGGAGGCAGAATGGGTGGGCGTGGCTCCAAAATTTTTGATGCTGTTTTTGGGGGTTGCTTGTAGCTATCTTCTCACCAAATTTGGTAGTTCTAGCTGTAAGGATGTGTGAAATATGAGGATTTATCGGTTTTGAGTTATCGAATTTATCGATTTTGTCAGCCCCCCAGTTATCGTAGAACCCCCATCTTGACACTTTAATTTACTATCCCAGAGATAAAGAGAATTGGAAAGGTTCAAGTTTCTAGCTTGAAGGGTGTGGAAAAAAGTTGCATTCATACGGACGGACAGACGGACAGACACCATGACGGACATTGGACAAAACCAATATACTCTTTACCTTCGGTATCGAGTATAAAAACAACAAGTGAAAACGTTGCAGTCAGACGCAACCGACTGAGGCATATTCGATACCAGTATTAAAACCGGTAAGAACAGGCCTGATTGCAAAGGGGTACGGATGCGGCAGGGGTGTAAGCTGCCTTGAAGATTCTCCTATGCAGATGGGGATGCCAACAGCTATCTTCTTTCCAAACATGGTGACTATAGCTCAAAGTTTGTAAAAGCTGTGGAGAGGGGGGCTGGGGGTGGATTGGGTGGGTGTGGCATCAAAACTTTTGCTGCAGATCTATGTGGAATGTCATTTGCTATCTTCATACCAAATTTGGTGACTCTAGCTCGAAGTTTGTTAAAGGTGGTGAAAGGGGGCTGGGGCAGTATGGTTGGGCGTGGTATCAAAACTTTTGTTGCAGTTTTAGGGGGTCGTCAACACCTCTAGCTAAAAAACTGTGGGAGATAAAGCTATTTCTGATTTCAAAATGCGGGGGGGCTGGGGGCGGAATGGGTTGGCGTGGCTCTAAAACTTTGATGAAGATTTTCGGGGGTCGTTGCCAGCTATCTTCCTACCAAATTTGGTTGTTCTAGCTCCACTTCTCTGGAAGATACACGCATTCCCGTTTTAGACGAAGCGTTGGGGAGGATGGAGGCAGCTAGGGCAGCATTGGTGGGCGTGGCATCCAAATTTTTGATGCAGTTTTTGGGGGGTCATCACCAAATTTTGTGGCTCTAGCTAAAGAACTGTGGGAGACATAGGCTTTTCTGATATCAAAATGCGGGGGGCTGTGGGCGTAATGGGTGAGCGTGTCTCCAAAATTCTTGATGCAGTTTTTTGGGGGTTGTTAGTAGCTATCTTCTTACCAAATTTGGTAGTTCTAGCTGTAAGGATGTGCGAAATATGTGTTTTTATCGGTTTTGAGTTATCGAATATATCGATTTGCCAGCCCCACAGTTATCGTATTGGAAAGTTTCAAGTCTCTAGCTTGAAGGGTGTGGAAAAAACTTGCATACATACGGACGGACTGAGGGACAGACACCATGACGGACATTGGACAAAACCAATATACTCTTTACCTTCGGTATCGAGTATAAAAACAATTTGTTCTATCACTTCTATTAAAGACTTGCAAAGACTAGTATACAATTTTTATTTGAGAAATTTACTTAATCTAACTTTACTTTCAAACTTTTTACATGGTTTTCTATTGAAAAAAAAAATTACGTGATATTTGTTTAAACCCCCCCCCCTCTCCCACTGATGAGATTTCGTAAGATTTAACTTGACTCCCCCCCCCCCCCCCCCACCCCTCCCTTAAACACCACACATAATTTGTCGACCACACCTTATTTATAAAGAAAAAACAAGATTTCCTCCTTGGAAGTGACTTGTGCGCCAAGCTTGAATGGCCTAACAACACACACTTATCCACACTTTAAGGCGATAATGTTTTGTATAGTTTATTGGCATAGTTAATCAGTTAGTGCCCATTTACACGCTGAAGTTTTTTCATGAATTTTCTCTGTGAATCTTTTTTTTGAGGGCAAGGGGAGTAGAGGTGTAAAAATTCAAGCAAAAATTCACTACTTGTGAAGTCGTGAATTTTTTTTATAATTCTGCTTTGCCTTATTCCGATAGAATGTAAACACAGAGTTGCACAATGTTTGATGTGAATAATAAAGTTATCGATACGAAATATCGCACAAGCAAATATTAGCGCCAATAGTAAATACATTGTTTTGGTTAAGAAATTATTAGTAGAAATGTTCACTGAATCTATTTTATTTACTTGTTACTTCTTAAATCAATTATATGTTACCAAATAGAACAATCGATGGCAAAGATGTATGTTTATCGACCATAAAGTTAAATCAGAGTTGCATTTACAAAGAAAATGCTTCATGAAAAAACTACAGCGTGTAAATGCGACCTGAATTCCGAAGAAGCTTTAAAACAGAATGAAAAAAAAACTTCATGAAAAAACTTCAGCGTGTAAATGGGGTCTTGGTTAACAGCAAAGTTTCATAGAAAAGTTCTTCATGAATTTAAATATATAAACATTTAAAAAACAAGTAGGAAGTAAAAAACAAGAACCCAGTTGATATAAATATATTGAATTTATAAAAGAATTTGGTAAACTGACTTAGCTTCAATCGATTAAATTCGATATCTCCGGTGTTTCTTAACCAATTTGGACGGTTACCCATTATTTTAACCCTCATTTTTAGATATTCCAAATTCGATATTTATATCGATATCATGTGTATATCGGAAACCAGAATAGTTCTCGATAATTTGAAGCAAACTTGTTCCGCTCATGGTATAGGAGAACTTATTTACAAAATGTGAAGTCTCTAGCTTGGTTATGGTTATTATGTATCAATTTATGTTTTTACTACTACACTACTGCATAGTGACTTAACTTCAATCGGTTAAATTCGATATCTCCGGTGTTTCTTAACCGATTTACTCATTATTTAAACCCCAATTTTTCAATTTTCCGAATTCGATATTTTTTGTAATCAATTTCATATGTATATAGGAAACCAGAATAGTTATCGATAGTTTGAACGAACTTGTTCTGCTTATGGTATAGGAGAACTTATATTCGAAATCTGAAGTCTTCAGATCTTGTAGTCTCTGAGATCGACGCGTTCATACTGACGGACAGACAGACGGATATGGCTATATCCACTCGGCTGTTGATGCTGATCAAGAAAATATATACTTTATTGGGTCGAAGATGCTACCTTCTGCCGGCTACATACTTTTGCGCAAAATCGTTATACCCTTTTTACCCATTTTATGGGTGCAGGGCATAAAAAGAATCCAAAAAATTATTGTTCGATCAAACCAAATCGAAATGTGATGATATCATAAAGCTATAGCGTGTTGTGGAGAAGGGGGATCCTAGCCTGTGAACATTTTTATGGACATTTTTAGATAACGGCATCGGGGGTCATAGCGTGTCATAAAAAAAGGGTCTAACGCCCACTCCCAAAATGTCATAGCGCCCGCGGGCGTTATTACTCAGTTAAAAGTGTTACAACGCCCTGCATTTCTAAAAACTTGCAAAGTGCATAAAGAAACAATGAAATTACCGTTAAGAAAAGTACTTTGCAATTCAGTCAAATAGCTAATGTTCTGCCTTGTAGCCATTTTAAAACCTGTTATGAATACTTCAAATATATGAAAGATAGATCGACTAACTCCCAATTGCCCTGCCCATATTGTAGACGGATAATTAAGAATTATCTTAAAGTTTTTCAATAAAATAATTATTAATTGTTATTAAATTTTTGCTTCAAAATTTAGTTAGTTAAGGTCGCAGGCAAAAAATAGTTTTTCAAAGAAATCGCGCGCTTTCATCCATTACTCAATAAAAAGTACGTAGCGGCGGCTAATTATGATACATATTAAAAAGTTAATAGGCGTTAATGTACTTTTGTATAGTGTCGTAACGCCCAAAAATAGTGACATAAAGCCCCGCGGGCGTTAGCTTACCACTACCTATGGTGGCCTCTAAAGATGTGGGAAATGTATGGTTTTATCAATTTTTTACTCTGCTACCGAAGTTAAAGAGTATAATAGTTTTGTCTATCATTCTGTTTCTCTGGCCGGCGTCCGTCTGTCCCTTAACAATCTGCATCAAAGTTTTGAATGCCACGCATACAGACTCAAGCCACTACTTTTGAAAACGAGACTGTGTGAACTTCACAATTTTGAGTTAGTCACCAAATTTGGTAGGAAGATAGCTGGTGACATTCCGCAAAGATCTGTTTCAAAAATTGGGTGCCACTTCAACCCATATTATCAGTCTTTTTAAATTAAAAATTTCTGAATCCCTTTTTTCCCTGCATAGGAAATTCAATGTTTAAAAAATTATTTGTCTACAGGACTAACCTAAAACATTTCTACTGTGCTCACCACTTACATATTATTTTTTTTACAATTAGGTATATGGGCATTGTATTTTTTAACAAATATAAATAGATTTTCTCTTTTTATGTACTATGTATTTATTTAAGATCTTAAAACATTTTGAGTAAACGAATTATTTTATCAAATAAAATTGGTTGTGCCTAGCGAAAATGTACTTGCCATAGAGTTTTCTTGGATTAGGATTAGCCCAGTAATAATGAACCGCACAGTTCAAGCGTTTGCTTGTTATTGATTTTCTCATGAACAATCAATATTTACTCGAGTGCGTAATCCTCCTCTCTACGTACGATTGTGTTGCATGGACACTAAAAGAGCAATTGTTGCTGGGCATGAAGTTCAAATACAAACAAAATGAACAATATCCATTCACGAACCTGTCAATCTTTAATTGAGTTGCGCTTGTGTTAATATAAAATTAAAATGTTCGTACATCCATGTGTTTATTTAACCGCTTTATACCGTGGAGCAAATTGACACCATCTGTTCACTTGTCATTATTACTTACAGTTTAACTGTTCACATGTAAATAAACACTTGCATTATTTAATCCTAAAGAGGATAAAATTAAAATTTGGCAGCCGATGCATGGAAGAATATAGTAAAAGCAGAATATAAAAGATCTGTTCTGTTTGGTGAAAATGAGTTTGGAGTTTTTCTAAATGATTAAAATATCGTATAATATAATTATAAAGTTTGGTCGATACGACAATACTATTTGGCCGTTTGTTCAACCTGTTATGCTGAAATTTTCATAGATGATAAATATAATGTTAAAGTTAAAGTGAATGCTAAAAAAAAAGTTCCGATAGTTAAAAAATAATAATTTTGTAATTTTTTACCGAAATTCAAACAAACATCTATAATGCCTAGAATTTCCCCAAAATACGAAGAGTGTAACATTTTTATACTCGACACTGAACGTAAAGATTATATTGGGTTTGTGCAATGTCCGTCATGGTGCGTGTCCGTCGGTATGAACGCAACTTTTTTCTACATCCGTAAAGCAAAAGACTTGAAACTTTGCAAATATCTTTTTCCATGGCCGGGACAGTAAAGTGTGAAGATTAAGGTTCTACGACTGCTATAGGGCTTGCAAATCGATAAATTTTTGTCTCTAAATTCCCACACCCTTCCAGAAAGAGTTACCAAATTTGGAAAGAAGATAGCTACTGGCATCCCCAAAAAAATGTTTCAAAAATTTAGGAGCCACGCTTACCCATTCCGCCCCAGCCCTTCCCTACATTTTGAAATCAGAAATGCCTATATCCTCCACAGTTCTTAAGCTATACCCATAATTTTGTATAACTTGGTGTCTAGATAGGTAATGACATCCCTCAAAAAACTGCATCAAAACTTTGGATGCCACGGGAATGAGTGTATCGGGAATGAGTGTATCTTTTTATACCCTTAACCCATAAAATGGGTAAATAAGGGTATAATGGTTTTGTGCAAAAGTATGTAACAGGAAGAAGGAAGCATCTCCGACCCTATAAAGTGTATATATTCTTGATCAGCATCAATAGCCGAGTCGATTTAGCCATGTCCGTCTGTCTGTCCGTCTGTCTGTCTGTCCGTCTGTATGAACGCGTGGATCTCAGAGACTACAAAAGCTAGAGACTTCAGATTTTGTATATAAGTTCTCCTATACCATGAGCAGAACAAGTTTGCTTCAAATTATCGATAACTATTCTGGTTTCCGATATACACATGGTATCGATAACAAAAAATATCGAATTTGGAAAATGTAAAAATGAGGGTTGAAAGAATGGGTAACGATAGGTCTTTTCTGAAAATTTCGTCCAAATCGGTTGAGAAACACCGGAGATATTGGGTACCAAAGCCTTACATAAATTTAATATATTTATTGCAATTGGGTTCAGGGTATCTTCTAGTCGGGCTCTCCCGACTAGAGCCTTCTTACTTGTTCAGTTTGTAAGCTAGAGTCACCAAATTTGTTAGAAACAAAGCTGGTAACGATCCCCAAAGAACTGCACCATCCCACCCCACCTTATAGAAACTAGTACATATTTTTGAGCTAGAGTCACCGAATATGGTAGAAATTTAACTGGTGTCATCCCACAAAGATCTGTAGCAAAAATTTGGATGCCAGGACAACTATGCGTGTAGCTTTCACAGTGTTTGAGCTAGAGTCACCGGGTGCATGCAATAACGCCTGCAGGCGTTATACTCTACATAAAGGGAAACTAGCATTATAAAGAAACACTCATACCAGGAGCGCGTTGCGCTTATAGATAGTTTGATTCATGTTTTTTGGAGAGAACTTCAGCTAGCTTGCCATCAAATTTGGTAGCTCTAGCTCAAAAACTTTAAAGAAATATGAATTTACGATTTTAAAAGGCAGGTGCTATGGGTGGGCGTTGCAAAAAATTTTTGAAGCAGCTCTGTTTGGGATTTCTGACTCTTACTCAAACACTGTTGAGTTTATATACAGTCCCTTTTTTAAAGGCGGGTGGCTAAAGGCAATAGACATGTCGTGGCATCTAAAGTTTTGAATTCCTCCAACTCGTTCATTAATTGTCAAACATAATAGTTGAGACGGGTCAATAAACGATATACAATTGCCACGCACTCATTTGAGGGTGCTGCATATGCATAGCATCTATAGATTCTATGACATAGATGTACACAAACAGTCAAGTTTCAGTTTTGCAATTGCTGCTCACTCATACTCTTACACATTTTTAGATTTCTATGACACTAGCCAACAATTATGCCATCGCAACTGGCATACAGCTATGAAGCGATGCGCACAAATTCCGAAAGTTTATTCAGTAGTGCTGGGGGAATGGTATGGGTGGGCATGGCGTTCAAATTTTTGATGCAGATCTTTGTGGAATATCAATTGCTATCTTCATACCAAATTTGGTGACTCTAGCTCAAAGTTTGTAAAAGGTGGGGAAAGAGGGGCTGGTGGTGATACTTTGGAGTCGTTACCAGTTACCTTCATACCAAATTTGGGGACTCTAGCTCAACAACTCTGAAAAATACAAGCACTCCCGTTTTTATCGAAGGGTTGGGGCGGTTTGAGGCGACTAAGGCTGTATGGAAGGGTGTGGCATCCGTAGTTTTGATGCAGTTTTTGAGGATTGCTATCACCTATCTTGGCACCAAATTGGTTGGCTCTAGCTAAAAGAGAAGATATAAGGACTTTTGAGTTCAAAATTACTGCGGGCTGGGGGGTCGTAACCAGTAATCTTCATTACAAATATGGTGACTCTAGCTCAGACACTATAAAATCAAAACGCATTCCCGTTTTTAACGAAGCATTAGGGTGGCTAGGTTGGTAAGGGTGGACGTGGCATCCGAAGTTTTGATGCAGTACATTGGGGGTCGTTATCATCTATTATGGCACCAAATTTGGTGCCTTTAGCTCAAAAACTGAGGAAGTTATGAGCGTTTCTGATTTCAAACTGCGGAGGGCTTTGGTGGAATGGGTAGGGGTGGCAGTTTTTTGGGGGTTGCTATTAGCTATCCTCTCACAAAATTTGGTAGTACTTGCTGTTAAGATGTGCGAACATTGATTTTGATTTTTATCGATTTGCCAGCTTCCCAGTTATCGTTAAGCCCCAATCTTGACACTTTATCTGTCACGGCCATAGATAAAGATATTTGGAAAGTTTCAAGTCTCTAGCTTGAAGGGTGTTGAAAAATGTTGCGTTTATGCAGTCGGACGGACAGACACCATGAAGGACATTGCACAAACCCAATATACCCTATAAATTCGGTAACGAGTTTTAAAAATATCAAAAATAACAAAAATCTCGACAAGTAAGGCGCTCACACTTATTGCAGTATAGGTTTCTAAGAGCGGCTCCGTGAAACGAAAAAGCTCTAAAAGATCTTTTTACCAATTGTAATGTCTTTATATTTCAACATCTTTGGCTGAAGTCAAAAATTATGATAGCGTTCCCCGAAGCTTTGCATCAAGAATTTTGTTGCAACGCCAACCCCCACCAGCTTCAACCACCTGGATTTTTCGCTACTAAGTATTACAAATATGTGTATTTTTACTCAGTACCTCTAACGCAGATTAACTTGGTGAAGGCTGTCAATGTACTGTGAAATATTGACGTCCCAAAAACGTTTACAAGTCTTCATACAAAAGTTTGGTTTAATATAGTTCGAATGTATGCATATTGCAGGGAGCTTACAAGTAGTCATGATCAACATGCACCTTGCTGCCGTTGTCGAAAGCGACAGCAAGTGTGGCTAATTCCAGAAATTGAATTTTTCTTGCTGATTTTTAAATCTTTTTTTGCACTGTGCTATTAAAATATTATTAGTATCACTAGTAATCAGTAGGGAATTGAGTGCGTAGTTTTCAAAATTGCAAATCCGATCGATAAAAGCAATAGAGTCTTTACAATTACTTAAACTGTTAAACTTGTGGTAATCACAGCGTTATCTTCAAAATTTGCATTCTTGAGAAACGGTGCTTGAAATTCTTATCTCACAATTTATTCTCGTCACGTCTAACGTTTATAAATATGGAACAAAGTATGGAACAAAGTGCCCGCCAAATTTAACTGCTTTAAATCTTCGCTTTTTCTGCTCCCATTCCTCCAAGCAGAAATATGCCTTGTCCTTTCCCTTTCCCACTTGTTTATGTACATTAGACCAAACTAAATGACCTGTACTAAATTGCTCAAGGCATTCCGAAAGCGACAACGCGTCGCGACGCCAGATTCGTTGTGGGTGTTTTGGCAGACAGGCTGCTCGATGACTCGACCTGAAACTCGACCGCTTTGCAGTAATTAGAGGGAGTAGAAGCTTTGGTATCTCAAGCCAGAAACTACTCGGCCTGGTCATCTTTCTTCGAAGGACCACATTTGCAAACGGCTGCAAACTCTTTTGGGATCGATCTGTTCGCCCTGCGGCATCAAGCATTAAATGAGAATGTGGAGGCATGAGCATCGGTCTTGGCACGGGCTTACGCACATATTTTTTTGAACATGATTGCACAAGGCCTCTGGTGGTGATGGTTGTGGCAATGGTGGTGGCGGAAGCCATTGACGATGGGATTTGGAAATGCAAACTGTTCGGATTTGTTTAAGCGTAATATCAGATAACAACTATCGTGGGTATTTGTGGCTATGTTATCTCGTCTATTAATGCTGATTTATTTCTTACAAAATTTTAGATCTACTCTACAAAACGTATGTACCAAGCAAACCGTAGTCCTGACCTCGCGTAAACATAAGAGCGCTAAAAAAGCCTCAGTATTTTTTATTTAAGTAATCCTATAAATCGGAAAAGAGTCTTGCTCTTAAAAAAAAAGTTTTAAGTATAAACGCATGCGCTAAACTGACAGTCAATGTTTAGTTTCTACTATTTTGAAATATTTTATAATTTTTGTGGCTTTGAGCCGACTTGTGAGTTTCTTAATATAGTTCTACAAAGTTCAGGCTCGCACTTTTAACTTAATTTAAGTATTGTCTGTAAAACTAAGTTTACTTTATGTTTAACATTTGACAATTATATGGAAGTAGATATTCACCAGTCTTTGGGCTGGACACTGTTTTGCGACATGGTTGAAAAATCCAGAGTGCGTAGACTTTGCAAGGAAAATAAGTAGTTTGCTAGTGTTATTCATATATTTGCTTTCGTGAAGGACCCTGGACTGATGGAAGAGTTGTAGGTCTAAAAGGGGGTCACATAATACTATTTATCATAATAAAACGCACCTTCAGAAACCCATTTTCTAATTTTTAGACAGATATATTTATTTTTTTTATTAGATAAGTTTAACCTAAACCTTTATTTCTTAAAAAGCCAATATCAATTTTAAGAAAACCAAAAAAGTATGTCGATTTTTTTAATATTACTCGATCTTTTTCTGAGTGCACGAGTGTATCGATTTTTTAAAGAGTCCAGCACGTGTCATAAATTGGTAGACAGAAGAGAGACTACTTCCAATAAACAAAATGGTGAACTTGGAACAAAATTGACAAGCAATGCAGCAAAATGCATCTCAATTGCTTATGTTGGTTAGCAAGTATACATAGCTTTTAATAAGCCTTTGCTTGATGGCTGGCTATGCACAAACTTTGATGCTCAAGTCTGGGTGCCTGGTTGCTTGTTTGTTGCAGCGGTTGCAGATTTGAGTCCGATGGCAACATAGCAAAAGCACAGAAGAAAAGAAACACAACCGAGACAAGTTCAAAATGAACAGAAAATATTGGACCATGTTTCTTTGGTGATCTTCATTTGCTCTACATACGCTCAAGAATATAAACAAATTTAATAATCCTTAAGAGTGCGTAATTATTACTATCAGAATTTTAATTACATTACTGCAGAATTAACATATTTATGTCGATTTATTTTATGTTTTCTTACAAATAATATATATCAGCTTTTTTGTATAGACGAGCAGCCAAATACCAAAACGCAACACAACAGCTCGCTACCCGATTCGGTGTAGGTGCAGCACATATGAAAATATAGCAAAAGTTATGCGAGCAAAATGCAAAGTCAAAAGAACAAAATCCTATAATTAAACAATTATTGCAACTCCCACTTTTCGCTGGAGGCCACTAGCCAGATGTGGGGACTTGCGCTATTTGCACTACTCCTCCTTTTTAGGATCATGACGGTCGTAGCACGTTGCAACGCGATGCCGGTAAAAAAAGCAATAAAAGGAGGAGCGACGGATAGTACTTCTGCCTGCACATTTAAGATGGCACACATCTAGGCAGAAATACAGACACTGCCTGAGATACAGACACTGCTAGCACACAAGTTTGATGCGAGAACTTGTAAATCTATGTAATAATCATATGTATGTTTTTCGGCACAAATTATAATTTGAAGTAAACGAAAAAATTGTCAACACAGAAATAAATCAAAGTGAACCCTCAAATTTTAATCCGATAATTTTAGCATGATACTTATTTAAACATGCTAAGAACCGTAGAATGCGAGGCCCAACTCGTTTATCTCTCCGACCGCCAGCTTGTCTCTGCATGAACCGCTCAACCGCAAGCATCCGATAATTAACACACAAGAACGGGCGTGATGAGGAGCGGTCCGCTGAACCCAACAAATTATTAAAAATGAATTAGTGGAAAAATATATGAATTTTAAAATTTATACACAAACACAAATGGATATTTGAGTTCATCTGGCGAGCTGCGATGTCTTAACAGAAACGCACATGTGTTCAACTCAATACCTCTAAACCTGGCACTGATAATGCCTCTGGCTTTGCCTCTGAGGGCTCTGCAATTGATCACGAATGTATAGTAAGGTTTGAATTATATAAAATATAAAAACTCATTAAACACTAATCTATTTTAAATTTCTTTGTGTGTGTTAGTAATCCCTTAATAAAGCTGGTTTCTGAACGCAAACACTTTCCAACTATAAATCAATTCATTTGTCTTTAGTATAATTATTATCTATTCAGATTCTAATTCGGGTTTCAAAATATGTATACACAAGAATGCACATCAATTTTCTGGAGGATTTAGCTTTATTACAAAATTATGATTCAAGTCGCATGGTATTGTAGGAACAATATGTAATGTATAACAAGTAGGAAGGCTATATTCAATAAAGTTCGCTATTAGATGTCCTGAACACTAGACATAGTGCTTACAGTGATTCTTTGTATGTATATTTGTGTCCATCTCCGGTTTTTCTCAACCGATTTTGATGTTATTTTCACAGATAATCAATATCAAAGTTTGTAAATTGTTATTGATAAAATGTGTTTATAGAAAACTGAAGTGTAATTGATAATTTGAAACAAATTTAACCATCCGGCTGTTGTTGGTGATTAAGAATAAATATGCTTTATGGGATCGGAGAAACATCCTTTTGTCTGTATAAGACATTTGCACAAAACCTGAAAAACTTATCATCCGATCTGGTTTAAAGAATTTATAAAAATTTGTCTGCCAAAAGTTTGAAAACCTCAAACCCGGATGGAATGATTAAAGGGTAAAAGGTTGTGTGGGCACTAAATAACTCTTTTTTTTTAATTTTTACCAATATATAATAAAATAAATTTTATTTCAAATTTTAAGTTTTTGGTACGTTTGACAAAAGATTAACAAAAATATTATTTTATGTGACAAGAATCGCAAAAAAGTTAAGTGTACTGTACATACTTTTGTAAAGCAACTTGATTATTTTGATTACGCATTTAAACTTGCATAGTTGTCCGCGTGAATAACATAAACTTAGTCATGCTCTGCTGTAGCTTTGTTGCTGCTCCGGTGGCTTATTGTTTAGTTCCGTATTTATATCCACATGTTTTGCTTGTGAACACGGTGTATTAGACGTAGGAGGTACTAGCCCTGATCTAAAGCGCTGGCGTATGTCGTGTTTTTGGATGCGAATTCGGGGCCACGTGGAGCTCTAGCTGCAAAAGCAAATTGGTTGCCACACATTTTTGTGCTGGAGTCATCTTTGCTTGCTGGTCAGCTTGCGGATTTATTGAGTTCGCCGCAAACTACGCATATCGAGCGCAGTATACAAGAGGACTTTGTATAGCCGCATTCTTGGCAGATCATACATTGTACCGGACCGTTTCATTTGTGCAGTTCTTCTACGGTGATTCTGCGATGCAATAAGAGTTGATGCTTGTATATTTTGTGCACCTTGTTTTTTGAGCATATTCGATTCTGGTTCTAGATTTTCTTTAAATAGTCGTTGCGGTATCCTATTCCTGTTTAAGATGTTCATGACGGTTTTTTCGCGAAATCCTTTCTCCTGCAGCGCCATTTTTACTTTTTCTGGTGATATAAATCAGACTCATATCCTTTTTTTTTTTTACAAATTGCAGGCCCTTGCAGCTTTTTAGTTGGTACGTATAAAAATTTATTTATTTTTATTTTGTCGTTTAGATGCTTTGTTAAAACTCTGCAATTATCTTCGACTTTCTCTGGACTTGAATTTCATGAATGCTTCTCCATACGCGGGGACTATGTGGAAATTGTCTTTGCCTATGAGTTCTAAAATTTTGTTACCAAATATAAATATTGATAGTGGCTTTGGCTGTTTTATTCCAACTCCAACGGCCTCAGAGCCAATATCTGAAGCCTATTGAAATTGTTCGTAGTTTCTTTGGAAGTAGAATAGCGATCGGTACATTTAGGGCTTCCTTTAGCAGGCATAGGCCAGCAATATTTTGATTTTACTCTGTACGCTATAAAAAAAAACGTATACAAGTGCACAATGTTCGGCTTTCGGCAGTTCTGTTGCTCCCACTTTGGCAAAGTAAATAAAGTCAAATGCTGTTCAGGTTTCACCAAGGCAAGACCTCGCTGCGCAGCTTTTTAAATACTAAATACTACTTAAAATATGGCTGACGTGTCTCAATGTTTAATTTGCCACCGAATTTTTAATTATAATAATATATATTTTTATACTCGTTACCGAAGATAAAGAGTATATTGGGTTTGTGCAATGTCCGTCATGGTGTCTGTCCGTCTGTATGTTATGAACTTTTTGCCACACCATTAAAGCTAGAGACTTGAAACTTTCCAATTCACTTTATCTATGGGATAATAAATTAAAGTGTCAAGATGGGGGTTCTACGATAACGGGGGGCTGGGAAATAGATAAGTTCGATAACTAAAAACCGATAAGTCCATATATTTCGCACATCCTTACAGCTAGAACTACATACCCCCAAAAAAGTGCATACAAAATTTTGGAGCCACACCCACCAATTCCGCCCCCAGCTCCCCGCATTTTAAGTCAAAACAGCCTATATCACCCACAGTTTTTGAGCTATAGCCACCAAATTTGGTGCCAAGATAGGTCATGACGACCCCCTTAAAACTGCATCAAATGCCAAGCCCACCAATACTGCCCTAGGCGCCCCAATCCGCCGCAAAACTTCGTCAAAAACGGAAATGCGTGTATCTTCCAGAGTTGTGGAGCTAGAGCCACCAAATTTGGTAGGAAGATAGCTGCCAGCGGTATGGGCGGGCGTGGCATCCAAATTTTTGACGCAGATCTATGTGGGATGTCAATTGCCATCTTCATACCTAATTTGGGGACCCTAGCTCAAAGTTTGTAAAAAAGTAAAGGGGGGTTGGGGGCGGTATGGGTGGGCGTAGCATCAAAATCTTTGCTGCAGATCCATATGGGATGTCAATTGCTATCTTTATACGAAATTTGGTGAGTCTAGCTCAAAGTTTGTAAATGGTGGGGAAAGGAGGGCGGAATGGGTGGTCGTGGCTCCAAAACTTTGATGATGATTTTTGGGGGTCGTTGCCAGCTATCTTCCTACCCAATTTGGCGACTTTTGTTAAAAACCTGTGGAAGACATAAGCAAACCAGTGTTTTAAAGGCGAGGAGCTAAAGTCGTTGTGGGTCAGCGTGGCGCCAAATTGTCAAAAAATCAAATATGTGAATGCATCGAATTTGGTCGGTTATCAGCCCCGCAGTAGGCAGTATTAACCTAATCTTGACACTATATATGTCCCGCCCATAGAAAAATATATTTGCAAGGTTTCAAGTGGGTAGCTAAAAGGATGTAGAAAATGTTGTGTTTATACAGACAGACTGACGGAAAGACACCATGACGGACATTGCACAAAACCAATATACTCTTTCCCTTCGGTATCGGGTATACAAATCGCAACAGTTACGATTGTACCTGATTACACCGAAATATTTTTGATTAGTTGACATCGGATAATCCTTTTGCTAGTAACTACACTTAATAATTATGATGTTTTATTTGTTAGCAATTATTTCGATTAATATAATCAACAAGTAAATCAAAAACAATTTTGAAGAAATGCGTTTATACGCTTTCTTGCATACATACATATGTAACCGTTTGTTTAATAAAGTTTGTAAAAAAAAAAACATAAAAAAAAGGAAAATTTCGGTCGGAGATCGTACCCTCGATCTTTGGCCTGTGAAGCAGCAGTCTTCTCTCTATACCACCAAAGCTCGTCGATTTTAGTCATAATAGTAAGTTAATCAAGAGGGAAAACAGGTTTTCGTGGTTTTTGCATGGTGTTAAATATTCTATCGTGCCAAAAACTTTAAAAACATGTATTGTCATCTGAAACACATCTTTGGTGAAAATTTCTGAGCTCTAGCAAGTCGGGAACTTGGTGAAAATTTGATAACAAGAATCCAGTACAAACAAACAGACAAACAGACAGACAGACAGACAAGTCAAGTTAAATAAAAGCATTTAAAAATGTTCAGCATCATATTGTCTTTTTGTTACCATAAATTTAACAATCGGCAGTATTTGAAATGTGGTTCCCTTTTATATCATAGACAAACTTTTTTGCAAATATTGCCATACAGACTCAATTTTAGAGAGACAGACAGACTCAAATACAGAGAATTGCGTTAAACGTTAATTTTTAAGAGAAATCCGGCAAGCGAAGAGAACGAAAAGAGAGCACAGGTGATTGGTTGCGTGTAGGGTGGGTTAAAATACATATTGTTGTTGTGCAAAGTACATAATACTAACTGTTAGCATCCCCAACAGCAATATGTATTGGGGAGACTTTTAAGCTACTGAAAATTTAATTTTAGGGCTTAATCTGCTGGACTCGGGATATGACTGTATGTCCGCCCCGCATGATTTACCTATGATTGCATTCAATTCTCATGTAAAAAGTATGTATGCTTGTATGATATATGTACATACATATAGTCCAGACTGATCATTTTACATTTATGTACAAATTTAATAAAGAAACATATTATTTCATAAACATACATACACATTCCTCAGATGCTTTGGCTGTGCGATAAATATGGTTTATTTCTTCGGGTAAATCTGTTGTGCAAAGGATTGATTCGCCCATACCCGAAATTAAATTTTGTGTGCTTTTATATATTAACATACCTGTATATGGGTAGAAGTCACTTTGTATGAGTCAAAACGCTGTAGAGAATTTACTTATATATGGTACATCTCTGTATACACATTATATCCATACAAAGTTACGCTCACATATACATATGCACATATATAAAGGAAGCATATGTATCGGAGGCAGATTTGAAAAGCCAGGCTATCTTGGACGAAATGAAAACCGACTGTGACCAACAGAAGCTGCATGCCGTGCACCTCCGGGTAGTACATAGCCAAAGGCTGAGTCCTGGTAGCAGTCGTACAGCAAAAAGCATCTAGAACGAAAGCTGGGCAAATCCTTTGAGCGAAAACCACAAAAGAGATACGGAAGTTGAAGTTGATACAGTCGTCAAGCAAGTTGGTGCTGCCGTCGTTATATTTCTACATCAGAAACTGTTGCACAGTGGTGCGTTAGTGGCATTGTATTAAAGAACAGGAGTCTCAAACGGAAATTGACTAAACGGAAGACAAGAACACGTTCACAGTCCTAGTTTTCTTCAGTTTCAAGCAAAAACATATGCTAAAGTTGATTAAGTTTAAGTAAAACAGTGTCAGAAAAATCTCCGTCGGCAACACGGAATCTGTGATTCATATTCAACGGAACTACGGGACCCTGCTTAAATTAACATAACTTAAATTTCGGATTTGCTTAGCATACCTTAAAAATATCATTCTGGATTTCACGAGCAATTTCCGGCGAAAAGTAATAAACCTCACAAAGTGAATACTTTTTAAAAATTATTTTACCAGCTTTCTTAATCATTTCCGTAGGAGTTGGACATGTCATTTCTGGCTACTTTAGATGCCAATGCCTGGCAGGTAATTATATCATGAAATCTTGAGGATTTCCAAATATAAATTTATACGAGTAAGTGTTGTGCTCTTTGATGTTTACTCTATGAGTAAAGAACACATATTAAAATGTAAAATTTTCATTTAGCATAAGACTGTTTGATTGATGACTATAACGATTAATTGAATAACCTAACAATTTTTACACCACGTTTATACATTGATACCAAAATTTGAGCGATTTACGTCGTGTTGTATGTCCGTTTGTCAGCATAAAATCAACTTTTTTCGGCTACAGACTTGAAACTTTACCTAAATTTTCGTCAGTGCATGCGTCAGACAAAGTGTCAAGCTTAACGCCTACTAGGGGCCTTGAAATCAAAAAGTCGATACACCTTAATGTACAAATCAATCAAACACACATATTCTTACATTTTATCTGCTAGAGTCACCAAATTTGGTTGGAAGATATCTGGTAGCGTCCCTCATCCGCTGCATACAAATTTGGATGCTACTCAAACAACTGCCGCTCTCAGCCCCGCCTTTTAAACTTGAAAACGCCTTTATTTTCCACAGTTTTTAGCCTGGAGACATCAAATTTGCCTTAAAAAGTACATTGGTTCGTCGTTACAGATACTTCATAGGGTCGTAAGTGCTTCCCTCTGCTATTTTTGCACAAAACCATTATACCCTTTTAACGGGTTCAGGAAATAAATATTTGATATAAGGATTGGATTTAATAAATATTTAAATAAATTACAAAAATAGTACTTGGTGTTTCTAAGATAATATCTCATAACAACAATTAAATTCAATAAAATTTGAAGTTCGAAAAGACCAAGCACGCTTTCCTAACCTTGTTGTTTTTTAAGTTTGGCCTGTGTTATTCAATGAAGACTTAAGTTTTGGCGCGTGTATTAATCATTTTGAGTAGCCTGAGCTTAGTCGTTGCGTAGGCAACGAAAGTACGATAACGATACATTCTATGCTTTTTAAACGATAATTTTCGTGTAATGTTATGTCAATATTTCTGAAGAACACTACAAGACCCATGTCAAATCACAAAAAAGTATGTTCAAAAAGTAGTGTAAAAGATAAGACTTGCTTTTCCGATACATAAACAAGTAAGAAGGCTCTAGTCGGGAGAGCCCGACTAGAAGATACCCTGAACCCAGTTGCAACAAATATATTAAATTTATATAAGACTTTGGTATTCTGACTTAACTTCAATCGATTAAATGCGATATCTCCGGTGTTTCTTAACCGATTTAGACGAAATTTTCAGAAAAGTTCTATCGTTACCCATTATTTCAATTCGATCTTTTTTTGTAATCGATTCCATGTGTATATCGGAAACCAGAATAGTTATCAATAATTTGAAACAAACTTGTTCTGCTTATGGTGTAGGAGTTCTTACATTCGAAATCTGAAGTCTCTAGCTCTTGTAGTCTCTGAGATCGACGCGTACATACAGACGGACAGACAGACGGACATAGGGACGGACAGATGGACATGGCTATATCGACTCGAATGTTGTTGTAATCCACGCATACTCCTTCCGCACCACTTCGGTTATACGAGAATGCGTGTATCTCTCTCACTTTGTGAGCTAGAGTCACCAAATTTGGTGACAATATAGCTAGTGGCATCACCCAAAGATCTGCAGTAAACTATTTTTGAGCGAAGCGTGCACCTCTGCCGCAGGCGTACACCTCCAGTGCACTCAGGCCTTTTTAACAAATTTCTTACAGTGGTATCAGACTATACCAATATGTATTAGGCGCACAAGCACATACATAAATACTATGTATGCATATCTGTATCGACACAGAAAATTTTTTACCTTCTCTAATATTGTTGCACTTATCTTTTTAAAATAAATCGACTTTGGTTCAGGTCATCTTCTAGTGAAACTCTTTTATCGACGTTATGTTATAAATTTTTATGTAAATTATCAAACAAGCCCTTTTCTGTTGATTAGCTGTGAAGCAGTCAGAAAAAACTTGGGTAACATATATATTAAAAATATTACATTAAAATAACAAGTAGTTCTAACAGGTGAACATAATCCAACATATATACTGAATAGTCCTTACCTAAATGACTTTTGAACTGTCACAAAAGTAATTACAGGCTCAAATGCGTCAAGGCTTTCCATGACAAACTAACCATTACAAACTCAATTGTCGGTCGTCCCCTCGATAAAATTTTATGAAACATTGTTATTTCGGTTAAGTAGTTCAGAAAATCGACAAAATCAACCCTTATGACATGTAAACTAATTTTTTTAATGGATGGCGAAGTGCTTTTCACTTAAATTTTTCTTAACCAGTTTAAGTAAAGTACTTTTATTAAAGACTTTGTGTTAGAAAATAATTCTAAATTTTTCAAGATATTCTGTATTTGTGCTGAAAGCTTATATTCAATTTATATTTTTTTTTATTAAACATATGAGTTATAAGTTAACATTAAGTTAATAGGACCTAAATGGTATATTGCGCTGAATACTAAGGCCTCCAGCTTCTTTAAATTTTGCAATACAATTAAGTTTATATATATATAGTGGGTGCGTTGATTGTGGATATTTAGACAAGAGTTAAAATTTTGTTAAACATTTTTGCATGTTCCAGAAATTGTATTGTTTTATGTTCGACGTCTACAATTTAGTCTTGAAGATTGTAAAAGGGCTACTGATTTTTAAGATTTCGATTCTGGATGGGTTAAGATCAGATCATGTTGTAAATGTATGTTGTATGTTTGTGGATCTCTGCAAATTTGACATTGATTTGGTATGTTTATATACAGGTTTGTGTGTTTGGTGTAACCAAGTTTTAATCGTTTAATCTGATACCAAAGGTGTGTGCCTTACCTATAAAAACGTATCTTTTTTCGGCAGCTTTAAGCCAAAGATTTGATATATATTTGTCTATGGGCTGGTCAGTGATATTTTCAACATGCCTACAGGTAAAGTTTCCACATTTTTTTGAGAAGATTGACACTAGCATCCCTAAAAAAACACCAACCTACTCGCATCTTATTTGCTAAGTGATGATATTTTAATTTAAGCAGTTGTACATGGAAAAAGATACTTGCAAAAATTCAAGTCATTAGCTTTAAGGGGATGGCCACAACGTACATTGCACAAAGCCATTATACTCTTAACCTACAATAAAATTCTGTGTCAGACATTTCAGTTCAGATATCGGTCTTCTAAACACGAACAATGCAACGAAACCATTTTCTTTTATAATATTTTGAGATAGTTTTACTTGAAAATCCCAAAACATTATCTGAATGCCTTCTATGCCTAAACTTCAAATTAAAATGATCATAAAAGTTTAACAAAACAGCTGATTGAGTTTTAGGGTTGGCAGAGCTTAAAAAATATATATTCTCAAGTACTACCGACATTAATTTATGTAAAAAAAAGTTTTAAACAAGTAGTCCAGGACTTAAAAAGGCTGGCTGACTCAGGGCAGCTTTACCCGTTAGAGGGTTAATTAAGGAAGAAGAGATACTTAAATTTTATTTTATATTTATATATTTATATTTATATATATATTTAATATGAATAAATTTTGATTTTATGATGACTGTTCTTGAATAACAATATATAAATAAATATATGTTTCTAAATCCCGGTTTTTGTCATATTGAAGGACTTGTCACATGAGCAAAAACTATTTTCTTAAGCTAAGATTGTTTGCACCTGATAGTTCTAATCGTACCTTTAAAGCCAATTTATTTTTTGAATTGTTAATTTTTTCAAAAACGGACAAAAAATTTTTTTTTTTTTTTGTGATTTTGGTGATTTGGATATCAAAATCCATAAAAAAAGTTATGTGAAATAATAAAAGTTTCGTGATTCTTAAAACAAACAAGCGTTCCGACACAATCGACTGCGGTGTACACGGTACCTATACTAAAACCGGTAATAAGAGGACCAATTGCAAAGGGTTACGGATGCGGCAGGGGTGTACGCTGTCTCAAAGATTGTCTAATGCAGATGCGGACGCCACCAGCTATTTTCCTTCCAAATTTGGTGACTCAAGCTCAAAGTTTGTAAAATGTGTGGAAAGGGGTGCGGTACGGGTGGGCGTGGCATTCAAATTTTGGATGCAGATTTTTGTGAGATGGCAGTTGATTTCATTCTACCAAATGTGGTGACTCTAGCTCAAAGTTTGTAAAAAGAGGTAGAAGGGGGGCTGGGGCGGTATGCACGGGAGTGGCTCAAAAATTTTTATGAAGTTTTTTTGGGGGTTGCTGGAGCTATCTTTTCACCAAATTTGCTAGTTCTAGCTGTAAGAATGTGCGAAATAGATGGATTTAACGTCTTTGAGCTATCGAATTTATCGATTTGCCAGCCCCCAACTATCGTGGAACCTTCAGTATCGAGTAAAAACAAGTAAATCAAAAGAAATTTTGAAGGCATGCTTTTATTCGCTTTCTTGCATATGAATGTAATCGATAGTTTAAAAAAGTTCATAGAATAAGGTCCGGTTCCAGTACAATAAAAAATTCCTGGCAGGAATTTGTGATATATTTTGGAAGCGTGGGCACAAGATTTTATAGTGTGACCATAGTCCACTAATTTGTGGTAAAAATATGGCATTTTGCCCTATATAGCTTAAGAGATACCTGGTCACACTAAGGCATCAAATTTAAAAAGTAAACAAACCCACAAACACAAAATAAAAAAATGAAAGATAAATAGTGCGAAAATGCTTATTCCGTTGTTGGTAGCATATTTTGTTGCAGTGTCAATACTTTCCCATGCCTGTCTCACCGAAATAAAGTCAAAATGTTTTTTTTTTCTGTCAACCTCCAAAGGCATGGTCGCGACTCGACAGATTTAATAAGCAAAATCTTCCCCTCGTGACTAAAATTTTTCACCCGTTTTTCTTTCCATTATTATTTATAAGTTTTTATAAACGTTTTACAAAATGTGTTTGCTGGCCTGGGCACAAAAAGATATATGATTTGGTATTTCCTGCGCCCAGCGCCAGTGTGTACATATTAAATAAATAGATACTATCGATAAGCAGTTTAGTATTTTTTGCTACGTTGCTGGATACCTAGAACACACGTAGCCAAAAACAATTCCTGCTGCGACGATTTTGTATGAAAAATTTTTTTTGCGCTGTACTGGATACCCACCTATAAAAAAAAAAACAAGTAAGAATGCTCTAATCAGGAGAGCCCGACAAGAAGATACCCTGAACTTGCAACAAATATATTAATTTTATATAAGACTTTGGTATACGGACTTAACTTCAATCGATTAAATGCGATATTTCCGGTGTTTCTTAACCGATTTGGACGAAATTTTCAGAAAAGTTCTACCGTTACCCATTATTTCAACCACTATTTCAACATTTTTCAAATTCGATCTTTTTTTGTAATCGATTCCATGTGTATATCGGAAACCAGAATAGTTATCGATAATTTAAAACAAACTTGTTCTGCTTATGGTATAAGAGAACTTATATTCGAAATCTGAAGTCTCTAGCTCTTGAAGTCTCTAAGATCGACGCGTACATACAGACGGACAGACAGACGGACGGACAGACGAAAATGGCTATATCGACTCGGCTGTTGATGCTGATCAAGAAAATATATACTTTATGGGGTCGGAGATGCTTCCTTCTGCCTGTTACATACTTTTGCACAAAACCATTATACCCTTTTTACCCATTTTTTAGTTAAGGGTATAAAACATTAAAAAAAAGTTTAAATAACAAAAAATAAATAAAAAAATAAAAATATATCTCGATTGGTGTTCGAAGCCACGATTTTCGACCTGTGAAGCGGCAGTCTTCCTCTCATGTCACCAGAGCTTGTCAACATTACCATTCAAATTAGTAAGTTAAGCAAAGGGGAAAACAGTTTTTCGTGGCTTTAACATGATATTACATATTTTATCGCGCCAAATCCACCATCTTTGGTGAAAATTTCAGAGTTCTAGCTAGTCGGGAACTTGGTAAAAAAAAAAAAAAAAACAAGAACCCGGTACAGACAGACAAGTAAAGATAAATAAAAGCATGTAAAAATAGCATAAGCGAATAATTAAGAAGCGGGCTTTTTCTTTCACTGAAATTTGATTTTTCGCATCTGAATCTGAGTCCTTTGAGTAATCAGCTAAGGATTTGTCATCCCCGTATAAAAGTGTTTGATGTATTAAATGCTTCATTTGGTCGACAGTTCTGGGCAAATAAAACTCGACCACACAAACTACTTCAAAAACAAATAACAAAGAGTGAATGGCAGTGACAGTGGTTGAACCAAAGAATAATCAGGTACATACATACATATGTACATCGTTCATTTTAATACATACATATCAAATAAGAAAAAAATTTCGTCATCAGGGTGTGAAAGATTAATTATATTGCGGACATACTATGGAATTTTGTCCAATGTTTAAGGAAAAACAAGTAAGAAGGCTCTAGTCGGGAGAGCCCGACTAGAAGATACCCTGAACCCAGTTGCAATAAATAAATTAAATTTATATAAGACTTTGGTATACTGACTCAGCTTCAATCGATTAAATTCGATATCTCCGGTGTTTCTCAACCGATTTGGACGAAATTTTCAGAAAAGTTATATTATTACCCATTATTTTTACCCTCATTTTTAGATTTTCCAAATTCGATATATTTTGTTATCGATATTTTGTGTATATCGGAAACCAGAATAGTTATCGATAATTTGAAGCAAACTTGTTCTGCTTATGGTATAGGAGAACTTATACTCAAAATCTGAAGTCTGTAGCTCTTGTAGTCTCTGAGATCCACGCGTTCATACAGACAGACAGACGGACAGACGGACATGGCTATATCGTCTCGGCTATAGATGCTGATCAAGAATATATATACTTTATGGGGTCGGAGATGCTTCCTTCTGCCTGTTACATACTTTTGCACAAAACCATTATACCCTTATTAACCCATTTTATGGGTTAAGGGTATAAAAAGTTTATACCCTGAATCTTTTGAAAAGGCTTATACTCTAATAACAGTATTATTACTGTCTTCTTGCAGAGGAAGAGAAAGGGAGCTGCAGGGGTGGGCGCTGCGTTCAAAGACAGTTTGATGCAGTTTGAAGGGAACAACACCAGTTAAAATGCCAACGAACTTGAGAAATCTAGCACAAAATGGGAACTTCCGATTCTTAAAGGCAGGAGGCATACGTGGGCGTAGCATCAAAAATTTAAATATAAATTTTCTTGGGATGACACCAGCAATCTTCCAATCAAATTTGGTGACTCTATCCAAAGGGTATAGAATAATAAGACCGTGCAATTGGTAAGAGCAAGCAAAATAGCTTGTTCGTCTCAGGCAGACGCTGGTAGGCAATAACGGTATTTAGGTTTTTTTTTTAGGGCTGATGAAAATATATCGAAATATCAATATATCGTAGATTTTTATAAAAAACTATGTATTACATATACATCGGGATGGTTTTTTGCCCAATTGTCCAATATGCGATTTTTTTTGGGAAATTTGTAGTTTGTTGTTATGTGTGCAGCAAAAGCAAAACAGAGCAAGATCGAAATAGTGGTAAAATTTAATTTCAGTGAAATAAATAATAGCACAGCCAAGTGTAATTTGCGGGAAAAAGTAATTTACACAAGCGGTTGGCGTCGCACCTTAAAATAAGCACCATGATATTTTTGTTAGGTGCAACCAAGGCATACTTATATAGGTAGTCCAGCTCTTCGCTCTCATTTTCTGTTGCCTTACGATTCAGTCTTGTTGCGAACGTTGTGAGCGACGCACATACGCGCAGTGTTGCCAATTCCGCGTTTTTCCCGTCAGATCTGGCTTTTTTCAAAACGCGATTGCGGGAAAAATTTTCAAATATTGTATGGGACAGCTTTTTTCTGTAACAGGTCATTTGCTATCATTTGTATGTAAATAGCTTTTTTTGCTTTATTTTTTCGCCTTTCTATTTTTTTTTGCTCAAAAAAAGTTGGCAACACTGCATACGCGCACGATTTTTTTTGCTCTCATTTTTCGTAAGGAAACGAGAGAGCGGAGCGAGACTACCTATATAAGTATGCCTTGGGTGCAACCAAAAATAGGTACATATGTGCTTACACAGCATTTAAAGCAGCGACCGGCAAACTTACACAACTATACTTTTATTGCTCTTTGCTTGTATTGAAAACTGTGTTCGCGCACGAAGTAAACAGTGCACTGAAAAAAATGAAAAAGTTTGCAAATCAAAAACAAATTCACATTATTATACTCGATACCGAAGGTAAAGAGTATATTGGTTTTGTGCAATCCGTCTGTCCGTCCGTATGTATGCAAGTTTTTTCAACACCCTTCAAGCTAGAGACTTGAAACTTTCCAATTCTCTTTATCTATGGGATAGTAAATTAAAGTGTCAAGATGGGGGTTCTACGATAACTGGGGGGCTGGCAAATCGATAAATTCGATAACTCAAAACCGATAAATCCACATATTTCGAACATCCTTACAGCTAGAACTACCAAATTTGGTAAGAAGATAGCTACTAGCAACCCCCAAAAAACTGCATCAAAAATTTGGAGCCACGCCCCCCCATTCCGCCCCCAGACCCCCCGAATTTTAAAGTCAAATAAGCCTATATCTCCCACAGTTTTTGAGCTAGAGCCACCAAATTTGGTGCCAATTTAGCTGATGATGACCCCCAAAAAACTGCATCAAAAATTTGGATGCCACGCCCACCAATACCGCCGTAGCCGCCCCCAGATGCCCCAACGCTTCGTAAAAAACGGGAATGCGTGTATCTTCCAGAGTTGTAGAGCTAGAGCCTCCAAATTTGGTAGGAAGCTAGCTGGTAACGACCCCCAAAAAACTGCATCAAAGTTTTGGAGCCACGCCCACCCATTCCGCCCCCAGCCCCCCTGCATTTTGAAATCAGAAATGGCTATATCTCCCACAGTTTTTGAGCTAGAGCCACCAAATTTGGTGCCAATTTAGCTGATGATGACCCCCAAAAAACTGCATCAAAAGTTTGGATGCCACGCCCACCAATACCGCCCTAGCCACTCCCATCTGCCCCAACGCTTCGTAAAAAACGGGAATGCGTGTATCTTCCAGATTTGTAGAGCTAGAGCCTCCAAATTTGGTAGGAAGCTAGCTGGTAACGACCCCCAAAAAACTGCATCAAAGTTTTGGAGCCTAGCCCATCCATTCCGCCCCCCTTTCCCCACCTTATACAAACTTTGAGCTAGAGTCACCAAATTTGGTATGAAGGTAGCATTTGACATTCCACAAGGATCTGCAGCAAAAATTTGGATGCCACGCCCAAACATACCGCCCCCAGCCCCCATTTCCCCACTTTATACAAACTTTGAGCTAGAGTCACCAAATTTGGTATGAAGATAGCAATTGACATCCCACATAGATCTGCACCAAAAATTTGGATGCCACGCCCAAACATACCGCCCCCAGCCCCCATTTCCCCACTTTATACAAACTTTGAGCTAGAGTCACCAAATTTGGTATGAAGGTAGCAATTGACATTCCACAAAGATCTGCATCAAAAATTTGGATGCAATTCCACCCATACCGCCCCCAGCCCTCCTTGCCCCACTTTATACAAACTTTGAGCTAGAGTCACCAAATTTGGTATGAAGATAGCAATTGACATCCTACATGGATGGGCATCAAAATTTTTAATACTGGTATCGAGTATACCGCAGTCGGTTGCGTCCGACTGCAACGTTTCCACTTGTTTTTTATTAAAATTCTTTAACTATTTGGTCTAGGTCTATTTCTTCATTATAGCATTTTATTCTAAGTAGGTCGTCTAAATATTTATTGGGAATTTTATTTGTATTTTTTTTTTTTTAATGTTGAGAACGTTGTTTCGCAATTCGAAGTTGTGTGCGAGTATAAAAAAAATTAAAATATATAAATTGTTATAATTAAAAGTTTGGTGGCAAATTAAACATTGTGAAACATTTTTTCATTGAAAAAAAATTCATTCATTATTTAGTTTTTTTGCAGTGTTAAATATTCAGCATTCAGAAAAATTGCGCAGCGAGGTCTCGCCTTTGTGAATGTTGAACAGCAACTGACTTGATTTGCTTTGCTGAAGTGGGAGCAACAGAACTGCCGAAAGCCGAACATTGTGCGCTTGTATACGTTTTTTTTATAGCGTACAGTGTAAAATGAAAATATTGCTGCCCTATAGCCAGCTATAGGAAACGCTAAATGTGCCTGTCGCTGATTTAAAGTGACGTCTTTTTTCTGTGTATGCGTGTATGTTATTTAAGAGTCCGCGTTTTCTCAGAATACATACACGTTTAAATTGAATTTTGATCTTTTCACTACCTATAATTCTGAAATGTCCTCATACATATGTAAGTTGGTATACTAAATAATTAAATAAGAAATCTGGAGGTCATAAAACAATAAAGGAGTCATTTAAAATTGCCGAGTCCTTTAAATGTAAGTAAGCTGAAATGTGTAATCGGATTTTTATAATTTTTTTTCTTAATTTTAGACAATGAAGATAAGGCAAATGGGATCACAGAAGCCAATGTCTTCATGCGTCGAAAAAGAAGGTCTAACACACCTTCTTCTTATTTAAAATAAATTTCAAAGTCGTTGCAAATTAAATTTTGGAATTAAACATTGTTTTTATATGTAATCTGTATAATGCACGGTAGTTCGCAAATATGCTGTTATCTTTGATTGTTTTTGTAGATTATATCTCCATAATGTAGAACGGATTATGTTTTTTGTGGGGAAAAAAGGAAAAAATAGTGTTAAGTAAAAAATGATATTGATATTTTTTTCAAAACTTAAAATATCATCGATACAATATATTCAAAAAATTCGGCAACCTTAATATTTTTAATAGATTTTGACTAGCTTCACTTGAGGCGGAGTGGGTAATACCCAATTCACACTAGGGCACATCACGGGGAACGATGAGAAGATGTGAAATTAGTGTTCACATTGCAACATCTAACATTAAGCTTCTTCTTCTTCAATTATAAAACAAATTTTTCTTTTAAAAAATAAATATTTGTTTAAAAATTGATACAAAAGGCTTAGCTATATATATAGCTATATATATATATACATGATATGCTACTGCAACAGCCAGAGTGATGGCTTATGCAGCATCGTTGTGTGGCAATTTTGGAAGAACGCCGCGTGACATGAAGCCTTCTTTAAAGAAAGTTTTCGTTTGAAAAAGGCGTCATTTTCGTTACTGGTGCAGAGGTTGGGAGTTTTGAGGAAAAAAATTACGACGCTCCGATATGCAATTGAATACGAAAAGCGCATTGCCATCGCTCTGTACACTTTGGGGAGTGCATCCGAATATCGGAATGTGGCAAGGCTGTTTGGTGTTTCGCCAAATAGTGCTTGCAATGTCCTGCATGAGTTTTGCCGAGTATTTATTGCGGAATTTGCCGACGATTACCTGCCAAAAGAAATTTTTGACAGAAGGTATGGTGGATGAATGCGTCACTGGGTTTGAATCCCTTGGATTTCCGCAGTGCATTGGAGCAATTGGTAAACATAGTTGTTGAGTAGTCAATGTTGTTTTTTTTACAATTTTTTTTATTATTAAGATGGATGCCATATAGAGGTGAAGCCAGCAGCTGAAGGGGCCACAGACCACTATAACTACAAAGGGTGGTACTCTATTATTTTGTTTGCATGTGTGGATTATCGGTATATATATTTTTAATTAATTTTTATGCCCTTTACCCATAAAATGGGTAAAAAGGCCGTAATGGTTTTTTGCAAAAGTATGTAACAGGCAGAAGGAAGCATCTCCGACCCCATAAAGTATGTATATTCTTGATCAGCATCAACAGCCGAGAAGATATAGCCATGTCCCTCTGTCCGTCTGTATGAACGCGTGGACTTCAGATTTTGTATATAAGTTCTCCTATACTTGCCATTGCTAGATCAATGACTGACAATTAAAAACAAAAAATTAATTAAACAAATAAATACTATACCAATTTCAAATTTTTAACTATTTATTTTGTAAAACTAACAATACTAAAACTAACAATGCTAACATAACTAACTAACTTATTTATTAATTTTTTTCATCAACTCCTACATTCGCCTTTGGAACGCAATGCTATTTTCGATAAATTACTCTCTTGAATTTTTTTTTTTGGGTAGCATTGCGTTCCCTTGGAAGTTGGATTATCTCCTGTTTGTCTTGCATTTGACGCTTTGCAGGTGTCGCCTTTTCCAATGGCTGCATGTCTTCGGAATCCAACTCAATAATATTTGCTGTGGTAGATTGAATTTGCCGCTCCTGCACGTTGTTTATGGCAAATGTGGCCAAAAACTGGTGGAGTTTTGAAAAAAGTGGCCATGGCGAAGCGGCACCTCCACTTGGGCCAATTATTTCCTTCTCCTTTCTGAAAAAATTTTCTTTATTCACTTTTTTTTTCTTAATAACTTTAAAACATTATACCTATATTTGCGAGTCAAACTGTCTACTTTTGCGCGGACGCCAGTCCACTGGATGCTGCTATCCAGCGCCTTCAACTTTTCTACCATCTCCTGGTATATGTGCGTGTTTTTTCGTTGACCACGCAAATCTTCAATGTATTCTTCCCACAAGTCAAGCCAAAGAGTTCTAATTGTGGTTTTTTTTCTTACTAAATTCAGAAATATTACTAAAAAATAAGGTAAATAATTTGCATTTGAGTTACCGTTTTCGTTGCCAGCCATGATTATTTTGCCATTCATTTGCGTAGACATACATACATTTTCGTTGTGAATGACATTTTTTTAGTGGTGGGATCAAAAATATCATAACTAACTAAATAAAAACACTTGGAACAGGAACATTTCCAGAGGATGTTGGAGTATTTTGATATTTTGGTACTTCATACGTAACATTATTGATGTTAGATGTGCTCTAGTGTGAATTGGGTATAACTCAAAAAAATGGATTAAAATAGGTTTTAAAGGCACTCTGAGCATCACACTCATATGGCCTAGTGGTAAGGCTACTCGACTCATCTCCGGGACGTACGGATTCGAATCCCAGTGTGGAAACATAGATGATTCTAATTTTTGGTCAGGTTATTTTTTTTTTTTTAATAGATTTTTATTATCTTGACTATTGATTTGAGTACCAGACTCTCAACTTGGAAGTCCGGGTTCGAATACCAGTGTAGAAAAATTGATAATTTTAGTTTTTAGCCAAAGTTTGTTTTGTGGACCCGGGAGGTCCGGGTTCAAATCCCAGTAAGGGCATATGGATGATTTTAATCTGTCAAATTTAGTTTTTATACGAGTTACCGAAGGTAAAGAGTATATTGGGTTTGTGCAATGTCCGTCATGGTGTCCGTCCGTCTGTCCGTCTGCATGTTCGCAACTTTTTTCCATACTCTTCAAGCTAGAGACTTGAAATTTTGCAATTCTCTTTATCTACGGGATAGTAAATTAAAGTGTCAAGATGGGGGTTCTACGATATTTGGGAGGCTGGCAAATCGATAAATTCGATAACTTAAAACCGATATATCCACATATTACGCACATCCTAACAGCTAGAACTACCAATTTTGGCAAGAAGATAGCTACTAGCAACCCCCAAAAAACTGTATCAAACATTTTGACGCATTCCCCCCCCCTCCCAGTTTAAAGTAAAAATCGCCTATATCTCCAGCAGTTTTTGAACTATAGTCACCAAATTTGGTGCCAAGATAGGTCATGACGACCCCCTAAAAACTGCATCAAATGCCACACCCACCAATACTGCCCTAGCCGCCCCCATCCGCCCCAACGCTTCGTCAAAAACGGGAATGCGTGTCTCTTCCAGAGTTGTGAAGCTAGAGTCAACAAATTTGGAAGGAAGATAGCTGGTGGCATCCCCATCTGCATCGGAGAATCTTTGAGGCAGCGTACACCCCAGCCGCAACCGTACCCCTTTGCAATCAGGCCTCTTTTTACCGGTTTTAATACTGGTAACGAGTATACCGCAGTCGGTTGCATTCGACTGCAACGTTTCCACTTTTTGAATTTAGGTTCATCACTCGTCAGTTCATTCTATTATTAAAGAAGCCCGCTATGTTAGTCTGTAAGTGTGTGTGTGTGTGTGTGTGTGTATGTGTGGGTGTGTGTGTGTTTTTTTTTTTTTTCTCATGAACGCCATGAAGGGTGTGAATCTTTCAAAGATACTGGTGGCCCGTACCACCAAGCATGCACGATTTCCACGTACTAATCACACCCTACACAACAACGCGCCTCATCCCCAAGGGATCACGATTAAGTATTACTTCTCGGGGATGGGATGCCTTAAAAGGCCATCTTCTTATTCATCCAGTTCTTGGACCATCCTTCTTTCTACATAAGTATCGCTCAGTGCTTCGCGTCGCTTTCTTTCGCACCTACGGAGATCCTTCTGGATGCAAACGATCCTCTGGAGTACCGCATTCCAGTTCGAGTCGGATTCCAACATGTACCACACCAGCTCTTCCACTAATGGTAGGGGTGTTGCTGCTGCTAGATATCTCGGGCAGTGGTACAGGACATGCTCAGGATCTTCCGCGCAGCCCAGACAGACCGGACATTGCGGCGTCTCCTCGTGCCTGTACTTAAACAAGTATTTCCTATACCCTCCGTGGCCGGTAAGGAACTGCGTCAGATGGAAGTTAGTAGATCCTCCTCGTCGTTCTATCCACTCCTGGATTCTTGGGATGAGCCTATGCGTCCATCTACTTTTGGTTGAGAAGGTCCACCTGGCCTGCCACATGGCCAGGGAAGCCTGTCTCTCCGACCTCCTAACAGATTCGGGCGGTGCGATGCCTCCCATAGACTTCCGACAGGCGTAAATTTCCGTCATCTCGCGGGCTAGTAGGTCCACAGGCATCATGTTCTCTAGCACAAGTGCAGCGTCATCCGAAACCATACGGAATCCCGAGATCACTCTTAGTGCGCTTAGCCGGTACGGAGCTGCCAGCTTCCTCCGAAGGCTCATATTTCCGTCGGTGCAGCATACAAAGCAACTGACGCCACTACTTGGGTCCTCCTAGGTTTGGCAGCATCCGAGAGAGAACTGCCTGTAATTTTGCTGCCTTCATACCGACATACTCGATGTGAGGCCGGTAACCCAGCCTGTTATCCAGTATAACTCCCAGGTACTTGATGTATGGCTTGGATTTGATGGTAACATTACCAACCTCCACCTCCAGAAATTCAGTCTTTTTCCTGCTCGTTATCAGAACTGCCTCTGTCTTGTGCTCTGCTAGTTCCAGGCTTGCAGCCCGCATCCATGATGCTATTATCTTAATAGCTTCATTAGCTGCTTCTTCTACTTCTCGTATGTGTTTTGCCACAACTACGAGGGCCAGGTCATCTGCGAATCCAATAAGCTTACATCCCTGTGGCAGGCGCAGTCTGAGTACTTCGTCGTACATCACGTTCCACAGGAGGGGTCCCAATACTGAGTCCTGTGGAACACCTGCAGTGACGTTAAATCGCTTTATTCCATCCTCTGTGTCGTATTCCAAAATCCTGTCTGAAAGATAACTCGTTAGAATTCTCATTAGATAGGGCGGTATTCCAATTATTCTAAGGGCATTTAGGATGCGCGTCCAGCTCGCCGAGTTGAACGCGTTCCGAATATCCAGCGTAACTACTGCGCAATATTCCTTGTCGCCCCATCTCCATCGTGTCCCTTCTATCGCTTTTGTTGCGATGTCGACCACTGCCTTGATCGCGTCCACCGTTGACCGTGCCTTGCGGAATCCGAATTGGGAATCCGAAAGTGCATGTCTGGCGTCCAGTATCGTTAGCAGTCTTGCGTAGATAATTTTCTCCAGAATCTTTCCCGCCGTGTCAAGCAGACGAATCGGTCTATAGCCCGAGGGTTCTTCGACTGGTTTGTCTCCTTTTGGCAGCAGGATGAGTCGCTAGACTTTCCATACTCTTGGGAATACTCCCTCCTGTAAGCAGTGAGTGTAGGTGTCCGCAAATTCCTGGGACTTCGCGGCGATTGCAATCTTTAGCACTTTTTTTGATATACCATCGGGCCCTGGAGTCTTTTGGTCACCAATCTGTCTAACTGCCGCAGTCACCTCGTCGGTCGTCACTGGACTTATGTGCTCCGAGTCAAGCGTGGGGCTTTCCGTTTGCACCCGAGGGTGCTGTGGAAACAAGGCCACTACGATTTTCCGTAGCTCCACTGGGCATGTGGTCCTTGGCGTGGTTTGGCTCTTTTCTTTCTTGGTTACCACCTTATAGGCCGTTCCCCAGGGGTTGATGTCGGCCTCTTCACATATCTGGCGAAAGCAGTTGGCTTTAATGCGCTTGATGCTTTGCTTCAAATCCCGCTTAGCCCTCCGGAAGTCCTCGGCTCTGCGGTCAAAGTCCGGGCGATCTCTGGCTCTTTGGAAGAGTCGCCTTGCACGTTTGCACTTTTTCCTCAGCTGGCTAATCTCGTCATTCCACCAGTAGCAAGGTGATCTACGCCTGCTTGGTTTTCGCCTAGGCATGGATGCGTCGCAAGCATCAGCTAGGTTTCTTCCTAGTTGTTTTGCCATATCCTCTGCAGGGCCACTTTCCCATTCCAGATAGTTTAGCAGGTCCACAAAAGTTTGCTCGTCCAGACAGCTATCTTTCCACTTCGGTCCTGTTAGCTTGGGTGGCATCTTTGCCGAGCTTCTGCGCAGTTCATAGTAAATGGCCTGGTGGTCACTGAAGGTGAACTCTTCACTTACTTTCCATTTGACCCCCCTTCCTAACGAGCAGCTCATCAGGGTTAGGTCAATTATAGAGCCACAACCGGCTTTTCGGTAAGTAAGCGATTTCCCATCATTCATGAGAGAAACATCCAGTGCAGAGAACTCTTCCAAAAAGCAGAAGCCCCTGGTGTTTGTTTCTCTGCTGCCCCATTCTACTGCCCATGCGTTGAGGTCGCCAGCTATAACTATCGGGGATCGTCCCCGTGCATCATCCACGATTTCCTCCAGCATATTTTTGAACTCTCCCAGACCCCAGCTTGGAGGTGCGTAACAGCTGTAAAATGTGTGTGTGTGTGATTGTGTGTGTGTGTGTGTCTGTGTGTGTGTGTTTGTTTTTTTTTTTTTTTTTTTTTTTTAATTCATTTATTAACTCTAAATAAATAACTATTCTATGTACTATCCTATATAATACAATAAGGCGGGTTTAGAGGTTTCGAGAAGCAGTGACATTTGCGTAACGGCCAATAGGTATTGCGTCGCAAACGCCTTTGCTCCTCCTACTCCCGGTGCCCGTTACGCTCGCGCTCGGCCTTACGCAGTTCCGTCATGACAGAAACCGCAAAGCCGCTAAATGCTTCCCAAATTCCGCTACTTGCTAGTATGAGCCGTACGAGGTTCCCTACCTCGATGGCACAACCAAAAATCCTTTCCAATTCTAAGCGATGCACTGCGAAGCGAACGCAGTGGAACAGCACATGCTCCGCATCCTCGATGAAGCTACTCCCGCAGTAGGTGCAGAAAGGAGCGTCCTCGTGACCGAAGCGGTATAGATACCCGCGGAAGCAGCCATGTCCGCTGAGGAGCTGGGTGATGTGGAAATTCACCTGTCCATGTCTTCTGTCCAGCCACTCAGATAGACTTGGGATTAGGCGGTGTGTCCATCGCCCTTTAGAGGATAAATCCCATCGCCACTGCCAGTTGGCCAAAGTGCGCGATTTGGCCGAGGTGCGCGCTGCCTTCTTGTAGGCCACTGGATGGTCCCTGCCATGAGTCTCCTCATAGACCTCTGTAACTTCTCTGGCTATCTCGGCTATGGGGGCAGCTCCAGCTAGCACCAGACACGCTTCGTCCGAAATAGTTCGGAAGCCGCTACACACCCTGATCGCCCCTAGTCGGTGATAGCCTTTAGTCCACGGGAGTAGCTGTCGTAGCGGACGCCAGGGTGCCAAATAGGTGCCGCGTACAACATCACCGCCCTAGTCACGCTGGAAATGAAAGCTCTCCTATACTGCTTCGGGCCTCTCGTAGCGGAGGCCAGGGTGCCAAATAGGTGCCGCGTACAACATCACCGCCCTAGTCACGCTGGAAATGAAAGCTCTCCTATACTGCTTCGGGCCTCTCGTATTTGGCATAATACGCGATAGAGCACGGGCACCGACTATACGGACCTCTTCAGGTAGAGTGAGCCGAAAAAAGCCGTCGTACATGGCGTTCCAAAGGAGAGAGCCAAGAACTGACCCTTGCGGCACGCCTCCAGTTACGTGGTACTCCTCGGTCGACTCTCTGGTATTATGCAGCAGTATTCTGTCCTGAAAATAGCTCCTTATCAGCCTAAGTAGATAACTCGGCACTCCAAACGCTACCAGGGCCTCCAAGATGCAGCTCCATTTTGCCGTGTTGAACGCGTTTTTTACATCTAGCGTTGCGATCAGACAGTACTTTTTGGCACCTCCTTGCCACCTAGTGCCGGCTATAGCTTCTGCGGCTATCTCCAACACCTTGCCAATTGCGTCGACCGTTGACCTCGATTTACGGAAGCCGAACTGCTGGTCTGAAAGCCTTCCTGCTGCGGATATGGCGCGCTCGAGACGTCGCTCCCATTGTAGGAGTCGTCGATGCTCCAGCGGGATGAAATAGACAGCGAACTACTGGCGAACGTGATGTCGACGACGGATCCCAGCCCTGCTCTGCTGAAAGTGTGTTGGGTCCCCTGGTTCAGTATGGCAACGTCCAGAAGCGTGAAGGCCTCAAGTAAGGCTCGGCCCCTAGCGTTCGTGGACGAGCTAGCCACACCTCTGCCCATGCGTTGAAGTCACCAGCGATGATGACCGGGTGCCGGCCTCTAGCATCTGCCACCAGAGAGTCCAGGGCAGTGCTAAACTCGGAGAGCTGCCGGCTAGGGGCCAGATAGACGGAGTAGATCCACATGCCGCCCGCCATCGCACGTACGAAGCTATCAGCCCGGTAAACTCTGGTCAGTGGTGGCGCGGCGCTCCCACAAGACCAAATTGCCGCTCTTCCTGATGTGTCTAGTGCGCAGTTTGGTCCCTCCTGCATCCGGTATGGCTCACTCAGCACCGCAAGATCCGCAAAGCGTTCACGCACTGTTTGCGACAACAAGTCCTGCGCTGCCGCACAATGGTTGAGGTTCAGCTGGATGCACTTCATTTTGGACGATTACTTACACCTCCGCTGAGTGGACATCTGCTACTGCCCGCCTGGTGGCTGATTGAGGCACTGCCCTTAGCGGTGCAGATGAAGCACCTCGCCTCGCTCTTACAGCTTACTGCCTTGTGACCCGATTCTTCGCACCTGATGCAGCACTGGGACCTATCCACTGGGTTACGGCAGCTGCTAGCGGTGTGTCCCATTTCCAGACATCGGTAGTACCTCGTGCGTACTTTCTGAGGGCGGATGGCGCAGCTGGTCCAGCCAACTCGAACCGTGCGCAGGGCAGTAATGCTGCTCGCCAGATTCGCTGGTACTGAGAAGTTGGCCACCTCAGCACTCTTGCCCAGCACAAGCTCCACCTCGTCCTTGAGCTGCTTGGTGCACTCCAGGCCTACTCCATTCAGCTCCAGTAGCAGGTCGCCTTTTGCTGTGCGACGAGCTTTAGAGACCTTGTCGCGGACTCCGTTGAGTTTTCCGTCGCTTCTGCGCGTAACAAGCGACAGAACTTCGCTATAGGAAAGCTCGCTGGTACTTATTACCAGCGCATCCGTGTGTGTGTGTGTGTTGGAAGTTGGAAAATGATATTTTATTAAACTGTTTTTAGTTATTTCTCAATTGTGTGCCAACGCCAACCTTTGGTAATCAAAATATGCAATTATTGCAAATATATTCTATATCTACATATCCACAATAGCACTTACATATATTTTATAAGGGTATCCAACATTCATCATTCGTCTAGTGCATTTCTGTTTTGCTTCTTTTGTGAATGCAAACAAACTCACACTTTTTATTATAGCTAAATTTAATTATTGCCACCCTATTATACTCTATTATAGCTAAATATGTAAATAATTGCCAACTCAGAAACCCTGCACCTACAAATAAATAAGCTTGTACGTATTAGTATTTTCTTTTGTGGTTGTTTGTGGGCATAACATTAACAGCAGAACCGCGTGGCTCGATTTTTTCAGTCGGCTGCATCTCTGACTCTAAGCACAAACAAAACAAAGCGAATTCAAAGCACAAACAAAACCATGCGTATGCAAAGCAACAGACAGCGTTCTTTAATTCACGAGCGAGACTTTGTCTTTTACGACCACTTTTCTCTGCCGCAACACCAATACCATCATGTTCCGTGCCAGGCAGAGTCAGTTGTTGTACAGCAAACACATACTATTTCAATTTTGGACTGCTTATCTGTGTGAGTTACAGCAGCGAATTACAGCAGAGAGTTATAGCAGCGAGTTACAGCTGCGAAATAACGCAGCGAGGTATGCATGTGAGTTACAGCAGAGAAGTTTGATAGTGTGTTACTTTTAATAGTCAGGCTACCGCGCGTATAGATGTAAAAAAATCAAAAAAATTTAAAAAAAAAATTTTTTAGAAACAGAAATCTTAACAATCAATCCCAGCAAGAAATGTAACAAATCACATGCACACAAAAACGAAAAAAATTATAACGTTCTTGGTCGCCGCTGGCTCGCCGCTTGTCGTAGAATAGATGGGCTGCTCGCGCACACTTATTGCTTATTGATTTTTATATTCTCTATACCATTCGAAAACACCACAAGCAAAGGCAAAACAAAGCAAAATACAATAATTGCCTACCTTGGCTTCCTGAGAGATAGTTTTCCTTACCAATTGCATACTAACTAGAATCAAGCTCTTTGCTCTAGCTAGCTGTTTGTTTGTTACGGTACAAGAACGCATTAGTATCAAAAAGAATGGTTTGTTGAGTTTTGTTTTATTTTTTTTATTTACTAATGCTACATTTTTCTCGATGCATTTAATAGTGCTCATTCTATACTACATTCCTTCATAGTTTAAAAATTGAACCAATCTATGTAAACGCAATGGATATTGAATCCATTTTCATGGACAAACAAATAAATAAATAAATTGAGAGAAAAGACAATTCTTCACAGTGTTCATCGAATAGAATAGACACAGGAGCGTTATTTTGACCAGGTGCCAAACAGAATAATTGATCCTCAATCCAAAGTAGAGTCTGTTGTTGTGCCAATAAACTCTCGTCAATATCAACAACTTAACTCAGGTCTTCTTGCTCTGTTGTTTGTAATTTGGTAGATTCATCCATGAACAAGTAAGAAGGCTCTAGTCAGGAGAGCCCGACTAGAAGATACCCTGAACCCAGTTGCAATAAATAAATTAAATTTATGTAAGACTTTGGTTTGCTTCAAGCGATAAAATTAGATATCTCCGGTGTTTCTTAACCGATTTGGAAATTTTCAGAAAAGTTCTATCGTTACCCATCACTTCTATCCTCATTTTTACATTTTCCAAATTCGAAACTTTTTGTCATCGATTCCATGTGTATAACGGAAAACATAATAGTTATCGATAATTTGAAGCAAACTTGTTCTGCTCATGGTATAGGAAAACTTAAATACAAAATCTGAGGTCTCTAGCTCTTGTAGTCTCTGAGATCCACGCGTTCATACAGACAGACAGACAGACGGACAGACGGACATGGCTATATCGTCTAGGCTGTTGATGCTGATCAAGAATATATATACTTTATGGGGTCGGAGATGCCTCCTTCTGCCTGTTACATACTTTTGCACAAAACCATTATATACCCTTATTTAACCATTTTATGGGTTAAGGGTATAAAAATGAGTTACTGAATTGTATGTAATATAGGAATCGAACAGGCACCGTGCAACAATCAAAAAGGTGTAAACCCATCGCCTGTGAGTTCGAACACTCTTTGAATTTTTTTTTTATCTTATTATTAATTTTCATCACATTGACCATAAATTGCCAAAATAAAACAAGTGGAAACGTTGCAGTCGGACGCAACCGACTGCGGTATACTCGATACCAGTATTAAAACCGGTTAAAACAGGCCTGATTGCAAAGGGTAGCGGGTGCGGCTGAGGTGTACGCTGCCTTAAAGATTTTCTGATGCAGATGGGCATGCAACCAGCTATCTTCATACCAAATTTGGTGACTCTAGCTCAAAGTTTGTAAAAGCTGTTGAGAGGGGGGCTGGGGGTGGTATGGGTGGGCGACGCATCCAAATTTTTGATCCAAATCTATGTGGAATGTCAATTTCTATCTTCATACTAAATTTAATGAATCTGGGAAAGGGGGGCTGGGGGTGGTATAGGTGGGCGTGGCATTCAAGTTTTTGATGCAGATCTATGAGGAACGTCAATTGCAATCTTCACACCAAATTTGGTGGCTTTAGCTCCACAACTCTGGAAGATACACGCATTCCCGTTATTGAAGAAGCGTTGGGGTGGATGGGGGCTAGGGCAGTATTGGTGGGCGTGGCTTCCAAACTTTTGATGGAGTTTTTGGGGGTCATCATCAACTATCTTGGCGCCAAATTTGGTAGCTATAGCTCAAAAACTGTGGGAGATAAAGGCGTTTTTAACTTTAAAATTCGGGGGGGCTGCGAGCGGAATAGGTGGGCGTGGCTCCAAATTTTTGATGCAGTTTTTTTGGGGTTGCTAGTAGCTATCTTCTTACCAAATTTGGTAGTTCTAGCCGTGAGGATGTGCGAAATATGTGGATTTATCGGTTTTGAGTTATCGAATTTATCGATTTGCCAGCCCCCCAGTTATCGTAAAACCCCCATCTTGACACTTTAATTTATTATCCCATAGATAAAAGAATGGGAAAGTTTCAAGTCTCTAGCTTGAAGGGTGCGGAACAAAGTTGAGAACATACAGACGGACGGACGGACAGACGGACGGACACCATGACGGACATTGTACAAACCCAATATACTCTTTACCTTCGGTATCGAGTATAAACAGTTGAGGCAGCTCAATAAATGCCCGTCAGTATTGGCAACTAGTTCAGTACTCGTCTAGAACTAGTTGCAAAGTGGAAATGAGTGGTTCTCGCTCGATTGCTTTTCAATGCTAACAAATGGTAGCAAATTTTTTTTGCCAACGCATATATTTAAAAAAAAAAAAATCGATTTTTCTGCACTTGAATAGCCGCCCTCAGCTCTTCTTCTGTAGGTTTGACCCCCTCTAGTATTGAAGCTGAAAGATATAAATTTATTGTTTTTTATAAAATAAGTATACATTCAATGGGTCTATAAACTATTACCTAATAGCACATTGTAAAAATTAGTATGCACTTTTAATGACATTTTCCCGTGGGTGCCAGAAACGCTGTATCCTTGTATAATACTGTCCGCCAGCACACATTGCAGACCATTTTCTAATCCAAGCGGCTGTATTATGGATCTTACAGCCTTGATCTAAAATTTATAAAAAACGCAATAAGAATGAATATTATTATTTTTACTCACATCTTGTTTCCTCTGTTATTTCGTTGTTGAGGTTGATAAGGTGCTCCTCGGTCTTCAGAGGAAATTTAGTGCGGTAGACGTTGTCCGACATCTTATGCCGCAGCAATTGCGACAGCTTGACTTTTTGCTCAGCAATCGCACTTAAAGCCACGTTGAGTTGATCTTTAAAAAAATAGCCGGCCTCTAGCATCTGCCACCAGAGAGTCCAGGGCAGTGCTAAACTCGGAGAGCTGCCGGCTAGGGGCCAGATAGACGGAGTAGATCCACATGCCGCCCGCCATCGCACGTACGAAGCTATCAGCCCGGTAAACTCTGGTCAGTGGTGGCGCGGCGCTCCCACAAGACCAAATTGCCGCTCTTCCTGATGTGTCTAGTGCGCAGTTTGGTCCCTCCTGCATCCGGTATGGCTCACTCAGCACCGCAAGATCCGCAAAGCGTTCACGCACTGTTTGCGACAACAAGTCCTGCGCTGCCGCACAATGGTTGAGGTTCAGCTGGATGCACTTCATTTTGGACGATTACTTACACCTCCGCTGAGTGGACATCTGCTACTGCCCGCCTGGTGGCTGATTGAGGCACTGCCCTTAGCGGTGCAGATGAAGCACCTCGCCTCGCTCTTACAGCTTACTGCCTTGTGACCCGATTCTTCGCACCTGATGCAGCACTGGGACCTATCCACTGGGTTACGGCAGCTGCTAGCGGTGTGTCCCATTTCCAGACATCGGTAGTACCTCGTGCGTACTTTCTGAGGGCGGATGGCGCAGCTGGTCCAGCCAACTCGAACCGTGCGCAGGGCAGTAATGCTGCTCGCCAGATTCGCTGGTACTGAGAAGTTGGCCACCTCAGCACTCTTGCCCAGCACAAGCTCCACCTCGTCCTTGAGCTGCTTGGTGCACTCCAGGCCTACTCCATTCAGCTCCAGTAGCAGGTCGCCTTTTGCTGTGCGACGAGCTTTAGAGACCTTGTCGCGGACTCCGTTGAGTTTTCCGTCGCTTCTGCGCGTAACAAGCGACAGAACTTCGCTATAGGAAAGCTCGCTGGTACTTATTACCAGCGCATCCGTGTGTGTGTGTGTGTTGGAAGTTGGAAAATGATATTTTATTAAACTGTTTTTAGTTATTTCTCAATTGTGTGCCAACGCCAACCTTTGGTAATCAAAATATGCAATTATTGCAAATATATTCTATATCTACATATCCACAATAGCACTTACATATATTTTATAAGGGTATCCAACATTCATCATTCGTCTAGTGCATTTCTGTTTTGCTTCTTTTGTGAATGCAAACAAACTCACACTTTTTATTATAGCTAAATTTAATTATTGCCACCCTATTATACTCTATTATAGCTAAATATGTAAATAATTGCCAACTCAGAAACCCTGCACCTACAAATAAATAAGCTTGTACGTATTAGTATTTTCTTTTGTGGTTGTTTGTGGGCATAACATTAACAGCAGAACCGCGTGGCTCGATTTTTTCAGTCGGCTGCATCTCTGACTCTAAGCACAAACAAAACAAAGCGAATTCAAAGCACAAACAAAACAATGCGTATGCAAAGCAACAGACAGCGTTCTTTAATTCACGAGCGAGACTTTGTCTTTTACGACCACTTTTCTCTGCCGCAACACCAATACCATCATGTTCCGTGCCAGGCAGAGTCAGTTGTTGTACAGCAAACACATACTATTTCAATTTTGGACTGCTTATCTGTGTGAGTTACAGCAGCGAATTACAGCAGAGAGTTATAGCAGCGAGTTACAGCTGCGAAATAACGCAGCGAGGTATGCATGTGAGTTACAGCAGAGAAGTTTGATAGTGTGTTACTTTTAATAGTCAGGCTACCGCGCGTATAGATGTAAAAAAATCAAAAAATTTAAAAAAAAATTTTTTAGAAACAGAAATCTTAACAATCAATCCCAGCAAGAAATGTAACAAATCACATGCACACAAAAACGAAAAAAATTATAACGTTCTTGGTCGCCGCTGGCTCGCCGCTTGTCGTAGAATAGATGGGCTGCTCGCGCACACTTATTGCTTATTGATTTTTATATTCTCTATACCATTCGAAAACACCACAAGCAAAGGCAAAACAAAGCAAAATACAATAATTGCCTACCTTGGCTTCCTGAGAGATAGTTTTCCTTACCAATTGCATACTAACTAGAATCAAGCTCTTTGCTCTAGCTAGCTGTTTGTTTGTTACGGTACAAGAACGCATTAGTATCAAAAAGAATGGTTTGTTGAGTTTTGTTTTATTTTTATACTCGATACCGAAGGTAAAGAGTATATTGGTTTTGTGCAATGTCCGTCATGGTGTCTGTCCGTCTGTCCGTCTGTCCGTCCGTATGTATGCAAGTTTTTTCCACACCCTTCAAGCTAGAGACTTGAAACTTTCCAATTCTCTTTATCTATGGGATAGTAAATTAAAGTGTCAAGATGGGGGTTCTACGATAACTGGGGGGCTGGCAAATCGATAAATTCGATAACTCAAAACCGATAAATCCACATATTTCGCACATCCTTACAGCTAGAACTACCAAATTTGGTAAGAAGATAGCTACTAGCAACCCCCAAAAAACTGCATCAAAAATTTTGGAGCCACGCCCCCCCATTCCGCCCCCAGACCCCCCGAATTTTAAAGTCAAATAAGCCTATATCTCCCACAGTTTTTGAGCTAGAGCCACCAAATTTGGTGCCAATTTAGCTGATGATGACCCCCCAAAAACTGCACCAAAAGTTTGGATGCCACGCCCACCAATACCGCCGTAGCCGCCCCCAGATGCCCCAACGCTTTGTAAAAAACGGGAATGCGTGTATCTTCCAGAGTTGTAGAGCTAGAGCCTCCAAATTTGGTAGGAAGCTAGCTGGTAACGACCCCCAAAAAACTGCATCAAAGCTTTGGAGCCACGCCCACCCATTCCGCCCCCAGCCCCCCTGCATTTTGAAATCAGAAATGGCTTTATCTCCCACAGTTTTTGAGCTAGAGCCACCAAATTTGGTGCCAATTTAGCTGATGATGACCCCCAAAAAACTGCATCAAAAGTTTGGATGCCACGCCCACCAATACCGCCGTAGCCGCCCCCAGATGCCCCAACGCTTCGCAAAAAACGGGAATGCGTGTATCTTCCAGAGTAGTGGAGCTAGAGCCTCCAAATTTGGTAGGAAGCTAGCTGGTAACGACCCCCAAAAAACTGCATCAAAGTTTTGGAGCCTAGCCCATCCATTCCGCCCCCCTTTCCCCACCTTATACAAACTTTGAGCTAGAGTCACCAAATTTGGTATGAAGGTAGCATTTGACATTCCACAAGGATCTGCAGCAAATATTTGGATGCCACGCCCAACCATACCGCCCCCAGAACCCAATTTCCCCACTTCATACAAACTTTGAGCTAGAGTCACCAAATTTGGTATGAAGGTAGCATTTGACATTCCACAAGGATCTGCAGCAAAAATTTGGATGCCACGCCCAACCATACCGCCCCCAGCCCCCCTTTGCCCACTTTATAAAAACTTCGAGCTAGAGTCACCAAATTTGGTATGAATATAGCAATTGACATCCCACATAGATCTGCACCAAAAATTTGGATGCCACGCCCAAACATACCGCCCCCAGCCCCCATTTCCCCACTTTATACAAACTTTGAGCTAGAGTCACCAAATTTGGTATGAAGGTAGCAATTGACATTCCACAAAGATCTGCAGCAAATATTTGGATGCCACGCCCAACCATACCGCCCCCAGAACCCAATTTCCCCACTTCATACAAACTTTGAGCTAGAGTCACCAAATTTGGTATGAAGGTAGCATTTGACATTCCACAAGGATCTGCAGCAAATATTTGGATGCCACGCCCAACCATACCGCCCCCAGAACCCAATTTCCCCACTTCATACAAACTTTGAGCTAGAGTCACCAAATTTGGTATGAAGGTAGCATTTGACATTCCACAAGGATCTGCAGCAAAAATTTGGATGCAATTCCACCCATACCGCCCCCAGCCCCCCTTTCCCCACTTTATACAAACTTTGAGCTAGAGTCACCAAATTTGGTATGAAGATAGCAATTGACATCCCACATGGATGGGCATCAAAATTTTTAATTCTGGCATCGAGTATACCGCAGTCGGTTGCGTCCGACTGCAACGTTTCCACTTGTTTTTATTTACTAATGCTAAATTTTTCTCGATGCATTTAATAGTGCTCATTCTATACTACATTCCTTCATAGTTTAAAAATTGAACCAATCTATGTAAACGCAATGGATATTGAATCCATTTTCATGGACAAACAAATAAATAAATAAATTGAGAGAAAAGACAATTCTTCACAGTGTTCATCGAATAGAATAGACACAGGAGCGTTATTTTGACCAGGTGCCAAACAGAATAATTGATCCTCAATCCAAAGTAGAGTCTGTTGTTGTGCCAATAAACTCTCGTCAATATCAACAACTTAACTCAGGTCTTCTTGCTCTGTTGTTTGTAATTTGGTAGATTCATCCATGAACAAGTAAGAAGGCTCTAGTCGGGAGAGCCCGACTAGAAGATACCCTGAACCCAGTTGCAATAAATAAATTAAATTTATGTAAGACTTTGGTTTGCTTCAAGCGATAAAATTAGATATCTCCGGTGTTTCTTAACCGATTTGGAAATTTTCAGAAAAGTTCTATCGTTACCCATCACTTCTATCCTCATTTTTACATTTTCCAAATTCGAAACTTTTTGTTATCGATTCCATGTGTATAACGGAAAACATAATAGTTATCGATAATTTGAAGCAAACTTGTTCTGCTCATGGTATAGGAAAACTTAAATACAAAATCTGAGGTCTCTAGCTCTTGTAGTCTCTGAGATCCACGCGTTCATACAGACAGACAGACAGACGGACAGACGGACATGGCTATATCGTCTAGGCTGTTGATGCTGATCAAGAATATATATACTTTATGGGGTCGGAGATGCCTCCTTCTGCCTGTTACATACTTTTGCACAAAACCATTATATACCCTTATTTAACCATTTTATGGGTTAAGGGTATAAAAATGAGTTACTGAATTGTATGTAATATAGGAATCGAACAGGCACCGTGCAACAATCAAAAAGGTGTAAACCCATCGCCTGTGAGTTCGAACACTCTTTGAATTTTTTTTTATCTTATTATTAATTTTCATCACATTGACCATAAATTGCCAAAATAAAACAAGTGGAAACGTTGCAGTCGGACGCAACCGACTGCGGTATACTCGATACCAGTATTAAAACCGGTTAAAACAGGCCTGATTGCAAAGGGTAGCGGGTGCGGCTGAGGTGTACGCTGCCTTAAAGATTTTCTGATGCAGATGGGCATGCAACCAGCTATCTTCATACCAAATTTGGTGACTCTAGCTCAAAGTTTGTAAAAGCTGATGAGAGGGGGGCTGGGGGTGGTATGGGTGGGAAACGCATCCAAATTTTTGATCCAAATCTATGTGGAATGTCAATTTCTATCTTCATACTAAATTTAATGAATCTGGGAAAGGGGGGCTGGGGGTGGTATAGGTGGGCGTGGCATTCAAGTTTTTGATGCAGATCTATGAGGAACGTCAATTGCAATCTTCACACCAAATTTGGTGGCTTTAGCTCCACAACTCTGGAAGATACACGCATTCCCGTTATTGAAGAAGCGTTGGGGTGGATGGGGGCTAGGGCAGTATTGGTGGGCGTGGCTTCCAAACTTTTGATGGAGTTTTTGGGGGTCATCATCAACTATCTTGGCGCCAAATTTGGTAGCTATAGCTCAAAAACTGTGGGAGATAAAGGCGTTTTTAACTTTAAAATTCGGGGGGGCTGCGAGCGGAATAGGTGGGCGTGGCTCCAAATTTTTGATGCAGTTTTTTTGGGGTTGCTAGTAGCTATCTTCTTACCAAATTTGGTAGTTCTAGCCGTGAGGATGTGCGAAATATGTGGATTTATCGGTTTTGAGTTATCGAATTTATCGATTTGCCAGCCCCCCAGTTATCGTAAAACCCCCATCTTGACACTTTAATTTATTATCCCATAGATAAAAAGAATGGGAAAGTTTCAAGTCTCTAGCTTGAAGGGTGCGGAACAAAGTTGAGAACATACAGACGGACGGACGGACAGACGGACGGACACCATGACGGACATTGTACAAACCCAATATACTCTTTACCTTCGGTATCGAGTATAAACAGTTGAGGCAGCTCAATAAATGCCCGTCAGTATTGGCAACTAGTTCAGTACTCGTCTAGAACTAGTTGCAAAGTGGAAATGAGTGGTTCTCGCTCGATTGCTTTTCAATGCTAACAAATGGTAGCAAATTTTTTTTGCCAACGCATATATTTAAAAAAAAAAAAAATCGATTTTTCTGCACTTGAATAGCCGCCCTCAGCTCTTCTTCTGTAGGTTTGACCCCCTCTAGTATTGAAGCTGAAAGATATAAATTTATTGTTTTTTATAAAATAAGTATACATTCAATGGGTCTATAAACTATTACCTAATAGCACATTGTAAAAATTAGTATGCACTTTTAATGACATTTTCCCGTGGGTGCCAGAAACGCTGTATCCTTGTATAATACTGTCCGCCAGCACACATTGCAGACCATTTTCTAATCCAAGCGGCTGTATTATGGATCTTACAGCCTTGATCTAAAATTTATAAAAAACGCAATAAGAATGAATATTATTATTTTTACTCACATCTTGTTTCCTCTGTTATTTCGTTGTTGAGGTTGATAAGGTGCTCCTCGGTCTTCAGAGGAAATTTAGTGCGGTAGACGTTGTCCGACGTCTTATGCCGCAGCAATTGCGACAGCTTGACTTTTTGCTCAGCAATCGCACTTAAAGCCACGTTGAGTTGATCTTTAAAAAAATAGAAGGTTTAATATGTCTGAAGTTCTAATAAAGCATAAGGATTTTGTACTTTTCAAAGCTCCGCATTCCTGCTGCAAGAGCAAATTCTCCCTCTGCACTGTTTCTGTAAGAAATTATGAATTGTATTAAGATCATACTTAAACATTTAAAGCATACCCAAAATCAGCTTATTTTCTTGCAGTATTGTTTCTGAAAATAAAATGAATGACTCAATTAAATTATTTTATCCACTTTATTAGAATTTGTTCATCTAATTACCTTTCAACTCAACCATTGCTCTTTGCAAGTCCTCAATTTTGGAGTCTGCGTTACGGTTACCAGTATCAGTCTCTGCAATTAAATAAATATGTATATATAGGCAAGATATAAGAATATTTGTACTTAAAACGATTCTCACCATTATCGTTGATGCAAACACGCTTTACTTAAGATGGTGTGGCAGGCATTTTTAAAATGTTTCTGCATGACTTTGCAACTGTTTTCTATTTTTTTTTTTGCTTGCGAACCAAGGTGGGGAAATCTTCTAACGATACTCTGAATACCGTTATGCCCGTTTTGAACCTAGCACAAAATGTTATGCGCACCTACGGACTAAAGAACTCCTATGCAAATGTCTTTAAAAAAAAAAAAAAAATTCACGTATCATATATAAATATAAAAAAACATGTTTTAACCATTATATCAGTGAAGCAGTGGCATTAACAACAATTCCCCCCTGTATGGTAGTATACCGATTCTAACTCTGAAACTAACAATTGTTCCTCACAGCTCGATTCGTTATTATCAACTAAAAATATCCCAATAGTTTTTGATTCTACGGGTTCAATGAAAAAGTTCTTAATATTTTTTTGCCGTTTACCTATAATACTTCCCCTTATTATCTTCAGTAAATCTTAAAATTTTGACGGGTATGTTCTTTTTACTGTAGCAATAATTGTTAGGGCAATAAGAAGTTAGCAAAAAATCTTCAAAAATGCATTTATTATTAGTACTTAATGATGGGTTGGTTTAATTCTATTTTATTTTGAAGTTGTATTTCCGAAATTCTCCTATGTATTTGCTAAAGAATCTTTGTAGGCTTTCGGACACAGTTTTTAAAAAACAGTTTTAACATTTGTTGAGACATTTCTTAGTTCTTGTAGCGTTGCAGTGGACAACAAAGTAACCTATAGGCACAATGCAGTAAACAAAAAACAATACTGGTCACCATCAACTTCATCTTTTAAAGCAAAAAAAATTGCCGAAACTCAGTTGCCTTCCAATGCATAAGCTTATCTAATGCCATTTGTTTCCGCGCAAACTCTTTTGGTAAAAAACTACGTAAGCTAACCAATTTTTCAGAAATATTTTGTTTATTTTGCTATGAAATTTTTTTCAAGACTTTATTTTTTGCAACCGCACTAAAAATTTTCTCATCACTCCTAATTCTATAAGGTGCATACAATCTAAGGGTATCTGGGTTACCATACCTACTTTAACATTTTCTAAAACCGATTTTTGGTCTAAGTACTTTGCCAAATGTTGGTTTGGATATTTCCTAGATGAAAAGTTATCGTCTGTTATTAACTGTCCACACTTTATACTATATGTAAGCGTGCCATTAATTTTTTTAGCAACCTGAGTGCATTTGGCGCAACCGTGACAAGTAGTGTGCCCCGGTGCTCTAAGCTCTAAGCCCTACACCTAATCTTCTCCCGTTTAAATCCAAACCACTTCTGTAAGTTCGCACAACTAATTACAAAATTTTTCTAAATATTTATCACAATTTTCTGGTTTTTAATTACCTAAAAAGACACCGGCTGGAAAAATTGGTGTATTCCTAATATTATTTACTCTCACTAAAATGGGCCAAAGCTGTGCTCTTGAACTTTTAAACAGACGCAGTCCGTCTATATTAACATCAATATTGATGTCGCTTGGCAGCTGCACTGCCCCCGATAGTTTGATAAACCGTTTATTTATACCCTTAACCCATAAAATGGGTAAATAAAATGGTTTTGTGCAAAAGTATGTAACAGGCAGAAGGAAGCATCTCCGACCCTATAAAGTATATATATTCTTGATCAGCATCAACAGCCGAGACGATATAGCCATGTCCGTCTGTCCGTCTGTCTGTCCGTCTGTCCGTCTGTATGAACGCGTGGATCTCAGAGACTACAAGAGCTAGAGACTTCTGATTTTGTATTTAAGTTCTCCTATACCATGAGTTTGCTTCAAATTATCGATAACTATTCTGGTTTCCGATATACACATAGTATCGATAACAATAAAATATCGAATTTGGAAAATTTAAAAATGAGGGTTGAAGTAATGGATAATGATAGAACATTTCTGAAAATTTCGTCCAAATCGGTTGAGAAACACCGGAGATATTGAACTTAATCGATGGAAGCTAAGCCAGTATACCAAAGTCTTACATAAATTTAATTTATTTATTGCAACTGGGTTCAGGGTATCTTCTAGTCGGGCTCTCCCGACACACTTCAGTTTCACTTGCCACTGCTTCTTCTTAAATGTTCTCCTTCTCTTTTTTTACCAAACGCCTCATATGCCTTTTGCTGATCATGTTTTTATACTCGATACCGAAGGTAACTAGTATATTGGTTTTGTGCAATGTCCGTCATGGTGTCTGTCCGTCTGTCCGTCTGTCCGTCCGTATGTATGCAAGTTTTTTCCACACCCTTCAAGCTAGAGACTTGAAACTTTCCAATTCTCTTTATCTATGGGATAGTAAATTAAAGTGTCAAGATGGGGGTTCTACGATAGCTGGGGGGCTGGCAAATCGATAAATTCGATAACTCAAAACCGATAAATCCACATATTTCGCACATCCTTACAGCTAGAACTACCAAATTTGGTAAGAAGATAGCTACTAGCAACCCCCAAAAAACTGCATCAAAAATTTTGGAGCCACGCCCCCCATTCCGCCCCCAGCCTCCCCGAATTTTAAAGTCAAAAAAGCATATATCTCCCACAGTTTTTGAGCTATAGCCACCAAATTTGGTGCCAAGATAGGTGATGATGACCCCCTAAAAACTGCATCAAAAGTTTGGATGCCACGCCCACCGACACTGCCCTAGCTACCCCCATCCACCCCAACGCTTCGTCAAAAACGGGAATGCGTGTATCTTCCAGAGTTGTGGAGCTAGAGCTTCCAAATTTGGTGGGAAGATAGCTAGTAGCGATCCCCAAAAAACTGCATCAAAGTTTTGGAGCCGCGCCCACCCATTTCGCCCCCAGCCCCCCCGCATTTTGAAATCAGAAATGGCTATATCTCCCAAAGTTTTTGAGCTAGAGCCACCAAATTTGGTGCCAAGATAGGTGATGATGACCCCCTAAAAACTGCATCAAAAGTTTGGATGCCACGCCCACCGATCCTACCCTAGCCGCCCCCATCCACCCCAACGCTTCGTCAAAAACGGGAATGCGTGTATCTTCCAGAGTTGTGGAGCTAGAGCCACCAAATTTGGTAGGAAGATAGCTGGCAGCGACCCCAAAAAACTGCATCAACGTTTTGGAGCCAAGCCCACCCATTCCGCCCCCCTTTCCCCACCATTTACAAACTTTCAGCTAGAGTCACCAAATTTGGTATGAAGATAGCAATTGACATTCCACAAAGATCTGCATCAAAAATTTGGATGCCATGCCTACCCATAACGCCCCCAGCCCCCCCCCCCCCCCCCCTTTTCTCACTTTTTACAAACTTCGAGCTAGAGTCACCAAATTTGGTATGAAGATAGCAATTGACATTCCTCATGGATCGGCAGCAAAAATTTGAATGCCACGCCCACCCATACCGCCCCAAGCCCCATAGCCCTCCTAACCCCACCTTATACAAACTTTGAGCTAGAGTCACCAAATTTGGTATGAAGGTAGCATTTGACATTCCACAAGGATCTGCAGCAAAAATTTGGATGCCACGCCCAACCATACCGCCCCCAGCCCCCCTTTCCCCACTTTATACAAACTTTGAGCTAGAGTCACCAAATTTGGTATGAAGGTAGCATTTGACATTCCACAAAGATCTGCAGCAAAAATTTGGATGCCACGCCCAACCATACCGCCCCCAGCCCCCCTTTCCCCACTTTATACAAATTTTGAGCTAGAGTCACCAAATTTGGTATGAAGGTAGCATTTGACATTCCACAAGGATCTGCAGCAAATATTTGGATGCCACGCCCAACCATACCGCCCCCAGCCCCCCTTTCCCCACTTTATACAAACTTCGAGCTAGAGTCACCAAATTTTAGGTATTGAAGGTAGCCAGTTTGACATTTCCACAAGGATCTGCAGCAAATATTTGGATGCTCACCCACAGGCCAACACACTAACTCGAGCTAGAGTCACCAATTGGTATGAAGGTAGCATTTGACATTCACAAGGATCTGCAGCAAAATTTGAATGCCACGCCCAACTATACTGCCCCCAGCCCCTCTTTCCCCACTTTTACAAACTTTGAGCTAGAGTCACCAAATTTGTTATGAAGATAGCAATTGACATTCTACAAAGATCTGCATCAAAAATTTGGATGCAATTCCACCCATACCGCCCCAGCCCCCCTTTCCCCACTTTATACAAACTTCGAGCTAGAGTCACCAAATTTGGTATGAAGAAAGCAATTAACATCCCACATGGATGGGCATCAAAATTTTTAATACTGGTATCGAGTATACCGCAGTCGGTTGCGTCCGACTGCAACGTTTCCACTTGTTTATACTCGATACCGAAGGTAACTAGTATATTGGTTTTGTGCAATGTCCGTCATGGTGTCTGTCCGTCTGTCCGTCTGTCCGTCCGTATGTATGCAAGTTTTTTCCACACCCTTCAAGCTAGAGACTTGAAACTTTCCAATTCTCTTTATCTATGGGATAGTAAATTAAAGTGTCAAGATGGGGGTTCTACGATAACTGGGGGGCTGGCAAATCGATAAATTCGATAACTCAAAACCGATAAGTCCACATATTTCGCACATCCTTACAGCTAGAACTACCAAATTTGGTAAGAAGATAGCTACTAGCAACCCCCAAAAAACTGCATCAATAATTTTGGAGCCACGCCCCCCCATTCCGCCCCCAGCCCCCCCGAATTTTAAAGTCAAAAAAGCATATATCTCCCTCAGTTTTTGAGCTATAGCCACCAAATTTGGTGCCAAGATAGGTGATGATGACCCCCTAAAAACTGCATCAAAAGTTTGGATGCCACGCCCACCGACACTGCCCTAGCTACCCCCATCCACCCCAACGCTTCGTCAAAAACGGGAATGCGTGTATCTTCCAGAGTTGTGGAGCTAGAGCTTCCAAATTTGGTGGGAAGATAGCTAGTAGCGATCCCCAAAAAACTGCATCAAAGTTTTGGAGCCGCGCCCACCCATTCCGCCCCCAGCCCCCCCGCATTTTGAAATCAGAAATGGCTATATCTCCCAAAGTTTTTGAGCTAGAGCCACCAAATTTGGTGCCAAGATAGGTGATGATGACCCCCTAAAAACTGCATCAAAAGTTTGGATGCCACGCCCACCGATCCTACCCTAGCCGCCCCCATCCACCCCAACGCTTCGTCAAAAACGGGAATGCGTGTATCTTCCAGAGTTGTGGAGCTAGAGCCACCAAATTTGGTGGGAAGATAGCTAGTAGCGATCCCCAAAAATCTGCATCAAAGTTTTGGAGCCAAGCCCACCCATTCCGCCCCCCTTTCCCCACCATTTACAAACTTTCAGCTAGAGTCACCAAATTTGGTATGAAGATAGCAATTGACATTCCACAAAGATCTGCATCAAAAATTTGGATGCCATGCCTACCCATAACGCCCCCAGCCCCCCCCCCCCTTTTCTCACTTTTTACAAACTTCGAGCTAGAGTCACCAAATTTGGTATGAAGATAGCAATTGACATTCCTCATGGATCGGCAGCAAAAATTTGAATGCCACGCCCACCCATACCGCCCTAAGCCCCATAGCCCTCCTTTTTTGAGCTAGAGTCACCAAATTTGGTATGAAGGTAGCATTTGACATTCCACAAGGATCTGCAGCAAAAATTTGGATGCCACGCCCAACCATACCGCCCCCAGCCCCCCTTTCCCCATTTTATACAAACTTTGAGCTAGAGTCACCAAATTTGGTATGAAGGTAGCATTTGACATTCCACAAGGATCTGCAGCAAAAATTTGGATGCCACGCCCAACCATACCGCCCCCAGCCCCCCTTTCCCCACTTTATACAAACTTTGAGCTAGAGTCACCAAATTTGGTATGAAGGTAGCATTTGACATTCCACAAGGATCTGCAGCAAAAATTTGGATGCCACGCCCAACCATACCGCCCCCAGCCCCCCTTTCCCCACTTTATACAAACTTCGAGCTAGAGTCAACAAATTCGGTATGAAGATAGCAATTGACATCCCACATAGATCTGCGCAAAAATTTGAATGCAACGCCCAACCATACCGCCCCCAGCCCCCCTTTCCCCACTTTATACAAACTTCGAGCTAGAGTCACCAAATTTGGTATGAAGATAGCAATTGACATCCCACATGGATGGGAATCAAAATTTTTAATACTGGTATCGAGTATACCGCAGTCGGTTGCGTCCGACTGCAACGTTTCCACTTGTTTTTTTATGTATATATTCTTTTTGTTGAATATGTATGTTTTTATGTATTTGTTGTTGTTAAACTTTTCATGTGTTTGTTTAAAAGCTTTTTGTTGTTCTGTTTGTATTATTGTATTATTATACACTTGTTTTTATATTTATTTGTTTAGATTTAATTGTTTTTAGATTTTTAAGCACAAAATTTTAAAATGTACAGCACAGCGTGATCACAATTGCACTAAAACTGGCAAAAATTAGCAAAGCATAAAACGCATAACACAAATCAAAATTCAACCGGTAAATATTAAAGAAGACAAATTGATAACAAACAGTTACAGCATATAATTCGTTATTGTGCTGCAGATTGCAAATAGGCTCGCTCATGATAGAATTAACAGGGTAGTGTCATCAGAGAGAGCGCTCTCTTTTTTCGGATACCGATGGTAGTTCCATACAAAAAAAATACTATTTTTAATGATATATGTTCAGAAAAAAATATTGACATTGTCGATGATAATTTTTTTATCTGGGTACAATTTAAAAATGGTTGTCCCGCAAAAAATTTGTTCCATACTAAGCCAGGGTGCTGTTATTCGTTCAAAAGCGATTCTGTATTAGTTTTGGGAACTACCAATCCACTGGTAGTTTGTGGGAGCTTTAAAAATACGTTTTTTATATTTTAATACATTTGATATATCAGATTTTGTCACTGCTTACCTGGCTTTCATTGCTCAACATCTCAAATGATAAGTCATGTACAGCGTCAGCAAAATGCATTTTTTTGAATCGAGGTTAAAGTAATGTGAAACCACGGTTGCCAGCTTACAATAAGAGTTCATCATGTCAAGGCACGAGTTCCAGCGCGTGTCTACATTTTTTACGAGAGCATTCACCCGACCCTCAGCTGTACCATTTGCGATCTGTATATCACGCAAACCATCCATCGCATCTGGGCTTCTTTTGAAATACGTAACGATTTGTTTTATACGATCAACAATATGGCAAAAATCTTCAATTTTTGTTAAGGCATCATCCACAATTAGATTATTAGTGTGCGCCATGCAGCTTATGTGGCGATTACTCCCAACAAAAATGCGTGAACCAGCTAGCATATTTGCTGCATTATCAGTAGTAACGCTGTTCCACTTAGTTTTTGCAATATTGAAATTTAATATAATAATATAATAAATAAACAATTACATTAAAAAGCATTAAATTTGAAATGATTGTAACTCTTACCTGAGTTATGCGTGCTGATTCTAAGCTAATCGAGCAAAGTTTGTAATTGTGAATGAAGTGTGCTGTGACTGTTAAAAATGATCTTGTAGAATTTGTCACAGTCACTATATCGCATGTAAATGAAACATGTTCAACATTTTCAAATGACAATTTGATATTTTCTTTGGCTTCCTCGTATTTGGTCTCAATCATTGAAGTAACCTTAAAACAAAAATGTAATTACTTGTTGGCCAATTAAGTACATATGTACATACATACATTAGAGGTAGTTCTTACATTTGAGCGACTAGCTTATACCTAGGAACGCAGGTTGCCATTAATTTCGTCAAGCCCTCTTTTTCAACACAACGAACGGGCATGTTGTCCTTGCATAAAATAAACACAATATCATCCGTTATAGCACGGGCTTTTGATCCACCTTCTGGCTATTGAAAAAATGAATATTTATGATGTATAATATTTACATATGTATGAATGGCTTACAAAACATTATTACAGTGCTTGTGCAGCTCTTTACTATATACCAGACTTGCCTTTAACGGATTCAGCACTTTCAACACATTTCGTTCTCTGGGATACATGGACCCTTTTACATAAATAAAATAAAGTTTTAAATGGTTTTAAAGATAGTGAGTTGGTATGTATTTACGCTTTCTTGCAGGCTCAACATTGCACTTCAAAAGTGCATCATAGTGCTTGTTTAATTTAATTTAATTTTTATTTAAATATTCCTAGTGCTACAAGTTTTACACTTTTAAATTAGTGCACTAGTCACCATCAGATTTTACATGAAACAGTTAAACTTAACTTAAGAAACTATAAAATTTAATTCAAACTTAAAATACTAAACAAATCACATTAAAAAGCAAATAATTTAAAACATTTATTCTTATAAATAAGTTTGGAATTTTGGTAATACATGCCTATATTTTGATTTTTCAAATATCTCTTCAATTTATTGTTAAACAATGGTGCGCTACTAATAGTTTTCCAAAGCCGGACAGTCCAGATAAAGAAGTGTCTATTAGAACAAGAGAGTTTGGTTCTAAAGCTAGCAATATTATTGGTCCTCTGCGACAAATTGAAACGCAGCTTCTCAAAAAGGTAATCAGGAGTCTTCGTAAAAATAATTTTGTAAAACTGTATTAACATTTTATAATTCGTCGAGTTAATTATGTCCAAGTCAAATATTTTATTAGCAAAACTAGTAACGTGGTCTGTACGACCTAGTGAAAACACAAATCTAGCTAAGCTATTAAAGGATACTTTCATCTTTTGCTGGCTGGCGGCGTCACACTTACAAAATATTTATATACCGTATATTAAAACTGGTATAACTAATGCTTTTGTTGTGCCAGAGACAATTGGCGTAGGACACCGTATGTCTTTCCTACAGCTTTGTTTGTATGGTCTCTCCAGGAGAAAGTATTGTTAATTGTAATGCCTAAGTTATCTGCCTTATATACATAGCTGATTTCTGCATTGTCAATTACAAGTTTGCTTAAATTGTTTGTGTTCAGGAACTTTTTATAGATAACTAACTATACACTTAGACTTAAACGGATTTAGACATAAACCATTGTTACTTGCCCACTTGGAAAAACAGGACAGATCATAATTGCTTAATCTAATACATTAATTTATTTGATTAAAAGGATGACTTACATACATTTCCACATCATCAGCATACATATGGACATCACACATAGATAGGACGGAAAAGCGGGCCTAGTACTGATCACTGAGGAACACCACGTGAATTGACTAGAACATTAGATCTCGACTTATTTGCAATTACTGCTTGTTTTCTATTAGTCAAGTAAGAGGACATCAATTTACTTGCAGTAGAGGAAAAATTATATAATTTTATTAACGTGGTTACGAGGATCTCATGGTTAACCGTGTCAAAAGCCTTACTAAAGTCAAGTAGCGTTAAAAAGGTTACTTCATTATTGTCCATTTTTGTTCTAACATCCTGAACTATTTTAATAATTGCTGTCGTGCAGCTTCTACCTTTTCTGAATCCTGACTGCATATTATTTAAAAGTTTATGTGTTTCTAGAAAAGTTGTTATTTGTTTCGCCATTATATTTTCGAATGTTTTAGAAAAATATGGCAGTATAGAGATTGGTCTATACTCATTATTCAACTTTGGCATTGGTACTATTTTTGCTGCTTTCCACTGATTTGGGAAGGTCAAAGAGGTTATTGCAGTACTGATGACGTGTGTAATATGCGGAATAATTGTGGGTAGCAATAATTTGATGAATTTTGGGTCGATTTCGTCAAGCCCAATGGCGTAAGATTTAATTCTGAACATTGCTTCTAAGGCTTCACATTCACTCACACAAGTAAATTGAAACATATTAACATTCATAGACGGGACAGTACTAATATACGAATTGCACGAGCTAACAGGAATATTTAAGTTTAAAAATTGCTGATTTAAAGCGTGAACAACAAGGTCATCATTCATAACAGATTTAGTTTTGCCTATCCCTGAGGTATTTAAAGTTTTCCAAGTCTGTCTTATGTTTATTGCACTTTTTAATTTATTAGGTTAGGTTAGGTTAGAGCGGTTACCAAGGAGGGATACCCCCTCGGCGTACTTAGGCCACACTCGGCCCATTGTGATGCCGCGAAAGGCTCTGAGACCCCTCTATCACTCTTGGTATGACTCCGCATCATGAGTCCATCCTGTGACTTGGATGTACCTTGCTACATCTTTGGGTCTTTTACTCGCAAGTTCAGATAGATCTTCGAAGAAAAAGTCTCCAAGGATTCTTTGCCTAGTTTTGCATAAGGCCGGACAGGTACAAAGAAGGTGAAGAACTGTTTCTTCTTCCTCTTCGTCTCTACAACTTCTGCAGAAGTCGTTGTGTGCGACCAATAATCTGGCCACATGTGCCCCCACAAGCCAATGCCCAGTCATCACTCTGGTAACAATAGAGCACTTGTTCCGGCTTAGGAGGCAGAGCTCATTTGATCTTTTCCGGCATCTGGTTGGCCAGGTTTGATGAGCAATACGTGAGTTGTGAGTGGAGAGCTGCCATACTCTGTTGGCTTCCATCTCGAAGAAATCTCTTAGGTTGAGTCTACAGGATGCCATAGGTATACCAATGCACTCTTTGTCTGGAAGGAGTTCCTTGGTAGTTCCTAATCTGGAAAGTTCATCAGCGATGCAGTTTCCTTCTATGTCCCTATGTCCTGGGACCCATACTAGGCATATGCTAAACTGCTCTGCCATCTCGATTAGAGATTTGCGACAGTTATGAACAGCCTTAGAGTTCGACGTGTACGACTCCAGCGATCTAATAGCTGCTTGGCTGTCTGTGAGGATATAGATTTTACTGACATTACACCTATGTGGAATGTAACTTAGTGACTCCTGAATTGCTAGCACTTCTGCCTGGAAGACGCTACAGTGGTCAGGGATTCGAAAAGCTTTGCGTAAGCTAAAATTGGCGCAGAAAATGCCGCCTCCTACTCTACCGTCCAGCTTTGAGCCGTCTGTAAAAATTTCTATAGCTTCCGCAGGTCTTGCGGGCAAGCCTTCTTCCCAGTTCTCTCTAGTTGGGATTAGGGTGGTAAAGGGAGTGTCTAAATACACCTGTGGGATCTGATAATCCGTATTGTCTGGTATGACTGGATTGTCTTTCAAGATACTGGAATGTCCAAAGTCCTGGCCTATCCACTGTTTGGCTTCCCTCATTCGGAGCGCTGACATAGTTGCTATTTTCCGCCCCATCATTTCGACAGGTAGGAAGTGCAGTATGGCATCAAGAGCGTTACCCGGGGTCGTACGTAAAGCTCTTGTTATGCAGAGCGCAGCAGTTCGCTGCACCCTTCCTAATTTCCTGGTGACTGTTTTCTTGTCAAGTGCAGGCCACCAGACAGAAACACCATAGAATAAAATTGGTCTGACTACCGCAGTGTAGAGCCAATGGACAACTTGCGGAGTCATGCCCCATTTAAGTCCGATTGTCTTCCTATAGGCGTATAGAGCAACATGTGCCTTCCTTATACGCTCTTCAGTATTAAGATTCCAGTTTAATTTCTTGTCTAGAATTAGACCTAGGTATCTTGCTGAGTCACTAAAGGACAGTTCAACCCCATCTAGAGTTGGTGGCTGTAGAGACGGAATTTTGTATTTCCTCGTAAAGAGGATCAGCTCCATTTTAGCAGGATTAACTCCTAATCCAGATCTTTTTGCCCAACCGGAAAGCCTAGCGAGGGCTTCCGTCATTCGGTCACATAACGTCTGCGGGAACTTGCCTGAAAAGGCTAGGGCAACGTCGTCTGCATAGGCTACCACTTTGCACCCTCCCCCATCCATGGACCACAGCAGTTGGTTTACTGCTACGTTCCATAGAAGACCTTTGTGGGGTTACACGATCAACGGATTTGGTGACAGTCACTGCCCTCAGTGCGGCCCTTACGATCCTGCATTGGAGCATCTGATCGATCAGGTGCACAGTCAGGGAGTCAACCCCCAAATCCGTCAGCGAGTCGGTGATAGTCCTAGGAGTGACGTTGTTGAAAGCTCTCTCTATGTCTAGGAACGCTACTAGCGTATAGTTTTCCCTGTGTATAGACTTTTCAATGTATGCAGTAAGTCCATGCAGTGCGGTCTCGGTAGACTTGCCCTTAGAATAGGCATGCTGAACTGGTGAGAGAAGCGATATGGGAATAGTGCTTCTCAAATGAAGACAGAGCAGCCTCTCCATCGTTTTCAGTAGAAAAGACGAGAGACTGATAGGTCGAAAATCTTTAGCTGTTGTGTGCGAGGGTTTTCCGGCTTTTGGGATGAAAACTACTTTCGATTCCAGCCATGGCCCCGGGATTATACCACTTTTAAAAACCCTGGAGAATATGTTCTTAAGCCAATTTATGGCTAATTTCCCCGCGGACTGCAATTGGGTAGGAATGATATTGTCTATTCCTGGTGATTTATAGGTTTTAGAGCTCTTAATTGCCCGATGGATATTGCTTTCACTGAGCAATTGCAAGAGCTTCTGTGTCTCCCCGCTAGCGTGCAGATCACAAGGTCTTTGCGATCTACTTCCCCCCGGAAAATGTGTGTCCAGGAGTAAGATTAGTGATTCTTCACTGGATGATGTCCATTCATCGTTTGCATTCTTGATGAAACCAAGAGTCTGAGGAGTTTTACTTAGTAGCTTCCTTAGTCTGGCTGCTTCGGAAGTACTATCTATCTCTGAGCAGAAAGTTCTCCAAGAAGTTCGTTTTGCTTTGCGAAGCTCCTTTTTGAACACGGAGAGCCCTGCCTTGTATTCAGCCCATGTCTGTTCGTCATTTTAAGCCTTTGCTTTATTGAAGAGTTTTCTGGCAGCTGCCCTCAACTCTCCGATTTTAGCAGTCCACCAAGGGGGTTTCTTCTTCCTTTTTGGTCTGCTAATGGGACAAGATGCATTCAGGGCGTTTTCACACGCTTTACTGAATTTTCTTATGAGAAAGGTTGTATACTCGACGGTATTTGGCACTTCAGGTGGAGTTTCAGGGAGCAATCTTTGCAGAGAAACAGCGTAATTCTTCCAATCAGTTCTTCTTAAGTTTCTGAACTGAGTTGGTTTGGGACTTTGGATCTGTAGTATGGTTTCAATATACCTGTGATCCGAGAAGGAGTGCTCATCCAGCACCTTCCAAGAGAGGATTTGATCCCATAAAGAGGCAGAGACAAGAGTAATATCTAGGACTTCCCTGCGGTTTTTGATAATAAAGGTCGGGTCCTTACCATTATTACAAATAAGCATGTTGGTATTGAGAAGGTAGTCAAAAATCAACTCACCCCTTACGTTTGTATCAGTGCTTCCCCACTGATGATGATGGGCATTTTCGTCGCAGCCCACTATTAGCCGAAGGCCTCCCAGCTCGCAGTCGGCGATCAGCTGGCGAAGCGACGGATGCGGAGGGTCGCCCTTCTGGTCGTGGGCGAATAGCTAGAGGCTAGTCGGATTGGTTCCGTCTCCAACTCCAGACACGCTGCAGTGTTGTCAGCGTCGTCATACTTTGGGAGCAAAAATATGTTTAAATATCTTTTTGCAAGTATGCAGGTTCTATATCTACCTTCGGTTCCAGCTACTAGTAGCTTGTGTTCATGTGTCCTCAGTCCAGAAACCCTCCCACCACACACCCAGGGTTCCTGTATAAGGACTATGTCTACTGTACCCCTCTCCAGGTACAGCAGAAGAGTAGCCGATGCTGCCTTACTGTGGTGTAGATTTATCTGAAGAAGTCTCAAGGACATTCTTCAAATTCTTCTCCACCACAGTAATGTCGGCATCTTCATCGTCCTCTACCTCTATGTCTCCCCCGCTGTGGCCTAGCCGGGAGAGATCTCGGGCTAGCTCTGATGTCTCAGAGGCATAGCCTAATAGCTCCTCCTCATCTAGATCCTCATCGTGGTCGGTCTCCAGATCCGGCTCTTGCAAGACGGACTCGTTGGCCTTGTCCGAGCGATACACCCTAACAGCCACGGTTTTAAAGCCGTACTGTTAGGTGTCGCCGGACTTGGCGAGGTGCTCGCTTTGGCTTAGCGGCATCTGGCTCTTTCGCTGGAGCTGGATGAAAATCGGGCAAAATTGATTTTGCCCACTCCACCAGCTGCGAACCTTCTGGCGATGTTTCTGTGCCAGACAGGTTCCGGGTCAAGATACCCGCAGCACGTCTCTTGTCGTTGTACGACGGTTTCTTAGGTCCGGGCATGCTCGGCTTTATCGAGATTGAGGCCCGGTTTGGGGTGGATGCTGAGCCCGCCGAATGTATGCTCTGCGGAGCTCTAGCCGGCACCTTGTATCCAGGTCTCGCCCCACGACTCGGCTGCCTGTCCGGAACCTTACCGCGTACACCTGGAATAGCACTGCCCGCTGGCTTACCGGGCAGCGCAGAAGATGAGGGATTGTTAGTCCCATCCGACTTTGGGCGAGTGTCGGCCTCTTTGTTTATTGCTTTGTTGTTAGTATTTGAGTTCATATTGTTCCCACGAGTAATAGGGAAGGGGATCGTCACCCGCGGCAGAGCCCATGTACCGCGGGAAGCCTACATAAAACAGGGTGGGTCGGCTGTTCCCCCTGAGTCCGCATACTAGAGACCGAGCTTCTCCCCGGCCACGCAACCATCGGCGTATGCTGTTCCACCTTTGCTTGAGGTGGTTTGGAGAGTTGTCTTCTCTCGCCCGACTACGATTTGCCAGCACTCATTGGCAGAGACATGACCTAACCAAGAGCCTGTTTCCAGCCGCCCTCGCGAGGAGAGTATAGCCGCACTTCCGCCAGTGCACTACAGATACGGCACGCAGCCTAGATACCAGTACAAGTACCAACATTAGACACTGCGTGATCATCCCCCTGTAGCACCTGACGGCTGACGGCCAAAGAATTTATTACCGTAATAGTTTCTCTTGGCATTTTATATCAAAGTATTAACTCTACGTTGGGCTGCTTTAAAAATTATATTACAACTTTCCGTTTTATAGCGTTTCCACTTGTCGTAAGCCTCATTTCTCTTTTTAATTGCACTTCTTATTTGACTATTAAACCAAGTCGCGATAACCGGCTTTACAGTGCTAGTTTTAAATGGTACAAATTTATTGTACAGATAGCCAATATTTGAATTCATTAAATTTAGTTGGGTGTCAACCATCGGAAGGGAATATATAGTGTTCCAATCACAGAGACGACAATCTTCAATTAAACTAGTGTAGTCAATGTTTTTAAAGTCTCTGTATTGTAAGGTCAGTATGCTGTCAATTTGCATATCATACGTTAAAAATAATAGATCATGTTTTGAAAAGGCAGGTACTGAGACTTGGTCATATAGCAGAATTTTTTCTGGTTTGTTGACAAAAATTACATCTAATAAAGTGTTAGTGGTCTTCGAAAAATGCGTCGGTAAGATTATGTTTACAGGGTTCAGTCCTATTGATTCCATTTCATTTAGTAGATGTTGCTCTATTAATATGTTACTATTTAGGTCACCTGTTAGTATATTGTCCATGTACGTCAGTGTTAGGTTAGTTATTAAATCAATCAGGTTAGAGTAATCTATTCTTATGTGGTCTGTATATAAAGCCGACTAGCATTTTAATATCACAGCCAAAATTCATAAGCTCTAAAAATATATATTCCACTTGGCTTTCAGATGGTTGCTTAAATATTATTTTGCATTTCAGTCTTTTAGTTACGAATATTGCCACTCCGCCTGCATGACCAATACGATCTGAACGGAAAACATTATAACCATCACATAGAATATACGAATCATTCAAATTAAGACAAACCACGTTTCGGACACACAAGCAACATCTATATTTGAGTTGCCAAACATATAACGAAACTCTTCTACCTTATTCACAAAGCTTTGTGCATTGATATGACACATTTTAAGACCAATTTTCTGCTTGCCCAGAATCCTAACCATTGCATGGCTGTTCGCTTTGGTTGAACTTAAGTTACCTACCATTTAAAAGAAAATATAAGAGAAAACTAATTAGTTGCGCACTTAATTTACAAAGGGTTATTACTAAGAGAATAATTACACTTAAGAGACATGTATTACAAATAACATAAATTAATACTATATATTTGATAGTGAAACTATCCAGCTGTTGACTCCGAAGCACTCCCGACGGCCCGTGCGCTCTGCAGTTGTGAAAGCTTTTGAAAGCTGTCAACACAGATTACCTCTCCTCTCTCACTCTGCTTTACAAATACCTCCGCGGCAGAATACTGCTGTTAAAAGCTTTTGTTTTTTTTTAATTTTATTGCCTCTCTAAATATAGCATACCCCTCTCTCTTGATTCAAAGCCTAGCAACTGCAGGCTTAGTTGTTGTTTTGTCGCCCGCCTAAACTCGCCTGCCGCTCGAACGAGAGTTAGTTTATCCGTCGTGTCATTAAATTTTAATATTATTGTAGGGTCAGCGATGGTTTGAGCTGATTTGGCTTGTCTGACCCTAAAAATATCATTTAATTTCGGGGCTGAGCAAAGCACAGCGAGTTAAACAAAGTTTTTAGCGATTCGCCTTCCGTGACCGGCACGCCATGTAGCCGAAGATCGTTAGCTACACTAGCACGTGCTTGCGTCGAGAGCTTGGCCTCTAACGCGCATACCTGTGATTTGAGCCCATCAATATCTTCGATTGTCTGCTCCAACTTCTGCACCCGCTTCATCATTTCGTCGCTCATGCCGTCCAGACGCTTGTTTATCCCGGCCAGCATGCGCGACTCCAATTCCCTCAAAGTTGCTGCAATTTTCTCAGCCTGCTCATCAAATTTTCGGCTGATGATCTGGGTGATCAGGGCAGCATCAACTCCATTGGTCACCTTCAGGTCGCCAGTAGAATTTTTCCTGACAGGCTTACTGGCAGATGCCATCGTTTTATTTTTTGTAGTGGAACAAAAGTTTTGTTGAGAGGTGTAAATGAGTGACTTCTGTAAGTCAGCTTAGCGACGTTGCGGTAGATTGTTGTGTTGGGTCCGTGTCTATTCAGCTGTTGTGCAAGTTTCACTCAACTGATTGTTGCTTTATTTACTTTTTACTTTTTATAGGAAATATTTTGCGTTATTTTGTTAACTTTAAAACACATATTTCTTGCTGGTCCTTAGTTTATTAATTTTGGAGTTTTTGTGACAATTTTATCAAATAAAACGAGATAAATTTTTGAAAATAGTGGAGCACAAGAAAAAAAGCGTCAGTAAGCGTCGGTATCGATACTAGTTTATACTCGATACCGAAGATATCCGTCTGCATGTTCGCAACTTTTTTCCATACCCTTCAAGCTAGAGACTTGAAACTTTCCAATCCTCTTTATCTATGGGATAGTAAATTCAAGTGTCAAGATGAGGGCTCTACAATAACTGGGGGGCTGGAAAATCGATAAATTCGATAACTTAAAACCGATAAATCCACATATTTCGCACATCCTCACAGCTATAACTACCAAATTTGGTGAGAAGATAGCTACTAGCAACCCCAGCCATTTCCACAAAGATCTGCATCAAAAATTTGTATGCCACACCCAACCAAACTACCCCCAGCCCCCCTTTCCCACTTTTACAAACTTTGAGCTAGATTAACAAAGTTTGGTAAGAAGATAGCAATTGACATTCCACAAAGATCTGCTTAACAAATTTGGATGCCACACCCACCCATAACGCCCCCAGCCCCCTTTCCCCACCCTTTACAAACTTTAAGCTAGAGTCACCAAACTTGCAACGAAGACAGCTGGTGGAATCCCCATCTGCATCGGAGAATCTTTAAGCGTACACCCCTGCGGCATCCGTACCCCTTTGCAATCAGGCCTGTTTTTACCGGTTTTAATACTGGTATAGAGTATACCGCAGTCGGTTGCGTCCGACTGCAACGTTTCCACTTGTTTTTAAATGCGTTTTTTGATTTGTAGTATTGCCACTGGTCTTTACAACTTTATTGCAAGGTTTGAATTTTGATGTATTTGCATCTAATTTATTAAAATATGTTTTTGGCTCCATGAAACAACAACTTATGTTGCGAGAATAAGAAGCAACGGTAAAATATATAGCTTAATTATATCGCCGAAAAATATCGATATTGATAATATCGAAGTGCAAAAATATCGCTTCAAAATATATTATCAAAGAAATATATCATCAATATTTAGATATATCGATATGTATATTCAACAAACCTAATACCAATCGACAGTCGCAAAGTGCTTGTCGTTCGGGTAAGACGTTGATGCGGACGAATTTTTTTCTGTTTGTTATTTTTTTTGCTGTTTGTTTTTTAGGTTAAGATTTTACTTGTGACTTTTTAATATGCATTTTAAAACATTTTTCTTTAAAATTAGAATATGTTTTAGAGTAAAAAATCTCGACACCAAACTAAAAATACAAAAACAAAAGCTTAGAAAGCAAAGAAAACAACAATAATAATAATAACAATTGTTTTTAGTTTTAAAATATACATAAGTTTTGTTATTAAAAGTTATTACGTTTGTTTAATCATTTGCGTTTTATTTAAACTCTTTTTTTTGTTGTTTTTTTTTACAACGCAACATAATTGCGTCGACCGCATACAAACAAAACACTTCTCATAGCTAACTCACTCGCATATGATACAATCAACAAGGTAGTGTCATGCGAGGAAGCGCCCTCTTTATTTAAGTACCAACCGTCATTAATTGTTTCATGGGCATAGCAAAGCAATTGCTCTCTCAAATGGTATCAGCAAAGAGAGCAAGAGAGCACTGAACGCATAAGGATTGTGAAAACGTTTTACAACTGACCATGATACAATTAATTAGGTTGAGTCATCCGAGAGAGCAGGTACCTACTGATTTGAACATGTGAGTGCGAGGGAGAGCGCCACGTTGTTCTCTTTATTTTACTGTCTTGACTTTGTTAAGCGGTTGTTTTGTTAGTGCGACAGAGATTGGTATATAAAGTGTTTTGGTTGTGTGCAGCCTATGCAATTTTGTAGTTTCGTAAAAATAAACTAAATAAAATTTTGAGTGAAACGCTTTCGATTATATTAATTGAATAGTTTTTAATAACAAAAATTAAAAATTATATTAACATTTACTTATATTAAGGAAGTATTAAACTAAATTGTACATTAAACTTAAAAACATAAAAAACATATCTTATTTATAGCAAAATTTTTAATAATTTGCGCTGCCCCATAAGATTTTGTTTTTGTTTTTCCAATTTGAGTTTACAATTTAGATTTTTTATACGAAAATGTATTCGTATTTAAAAAAAAATCTTTAAATGCATTGGCAAGTCAACATTTTGTGTACCAAAGGTTCTGCTGTGGCAATTTAAAAACAGCTTTTCTAGACTGATAATTTTCTCCAAAAATACTTTGGACGGCTTCTTTAGTCCTCTGTGCGAGACTGCATCAATATAGGTATATGATGCGTCGGTGGACTCACAGTCCAAAATGTTTAATTTCCTTATAATGCATCCCGCCACATACTCCAATTCATTCTTTGTTAGGTCTTCAGCACTATCTAAGGAACTATCCAGATCTGAAAAATCGATAGCACTATCATCGAGAACAAAAATAACAAACAGAACGAAAGTCGTCCGCACGGACGTCTTACCACAATGACAAGCACTTTGCGACTGACGCTTGGTACCGAAAAAAAGAGAGCGCTCTCTCCCATGACCTAATTGAGTATGCCTTGCAACTGACTACCCATCGCATTACTTAAGAACTAGTTGCAAAATAGTTAGTTGAGAACTTGTTGCAAAATAACTAAATGAGAACTAGTTGCAAAATAACTAGCTGAGAACTAGTGGAGTTTTGGAACTGACTACAAAGTGAACTGGCGGGTATGTGCTCGCTCACATACGTACGCATACATACAAACAACGTCAGATCCAGAGACTCGAGTCTGTTCTGCTGCTCACAATTTGGAAGCAAAGCAAGCAACAGAATGACTTGCAGTTATGCGCAGTATACTTTTTCTGCAAATTTAGGCAATGAGAAAGTTCTGCAAGCCTCTCAGGAGCCAATAACACGGGTGCAGAATGATAAGATTAACTGCACGGCGTGAGCCCTCGATATTATTCTCTGCTCAGTGGTAAGATTCAGGCATTCCAGGTTTCGAAAGGCAGTGGGAGAGAGTTTAGGGCAAGGCATCCAAACTGAGGAAGAAACATGCTTTCACGTTTTTTATGAGGTGGTGTTGAGTAGTTTGGGGGCGGGGCATCAAAGTTTCTGATCCTGATATTTGGGAGATGTCATCAGCTATCCTTCTATCAAATTTGGTGACACTAGCCCAAAAACTGTAGAATATATTCCTATTTCCGCTTTTAAATTGCGGGTGGCTAGAGATGCAGGTTTTTGGGAGAAGTAACCAACGATCTTTCCACCAAATTTCGTGATTCAAGCTGTTAAGTAGTGGGAAATATGTATGCTTTATCGATTTGCACCTCTAGGTGTTTCGACTTGTAATCGATTTCTTAGTAGGCGTGGCGCCCCTATATTGACACTGTCAAGCACTGTCGCGCATACATACAGCTTAACGATTATTGTAAAAACCAAAAATTCTCTTAATCTTCGGTATCAGAGTATATATATAGCAAATTATAATCTTAGCTATACTTTACTATATCATATTCTCATAGATTACCAAATTACTTAATTTGGGTCATAACTGTACCTTTTCTGGGCAACAAATAAAAAATTTTTGTAGGTAAATAAATTAATTGATTAGAATTCGATGGCTTAACGGCTCAGGATTGCAGATTCGCTTTTCTCACCCCCGTAAATAAGCAAATAAAACTGTTTTGTTTTGCTCTTGACAACGACATAACCAAGGACTCGTGAAGATAAGGAAAATATAGGAAAGGAAATCACAAAAAGCTTGAATGTGATTGTAAAAGTTTTTGTCGTGCAATGGTTCGAGTATTTTCTTAATTATAAAGAAATACTAATTTTAAGTAATAAATCTAAATATTTACAGCTACGTGCCTGAAGCATCCATTTATGACCACGGGATACTTTTACACAACTGTCACGTTTCTTGTTGTACGATTCTTTTTGGAAAAATGTAAAGGGTTAAAGTCATACTCTAAAACCGAAGGTAGAAAGTATGTTGGCCTTGTGCAATGTCTGGCACTAGACGAATAATAAATGTTGGATACTCTTATAAAGTTGGAAGATGATATTTTATTAAACTGTTTTTAGTTATTTCTCAATTATGTGCCAACGCCAACCTTTGGTATATTTATATATTTTATTAAGGTATCCAACATTCATCATTCGTCTAGTGCATTTCTGTTTTGCTTCTTTTGTGAATGCACACAAACTCAAACTTTTTATTATAGCTAAATTTAATTATTGCCAACCTATTTCTCTATTATAAATAAATATAATAAATGTATATTAATAATTGCCAGCCCAGAAATCCTGCACCTACAAATAAATAATCTAATAAGCTTGTACGTAAAAGTATTGTCTATTGTGGTTGTTTGTGGGCATAACATGAACAGCAGAGCCGCGTGACTCGAATGTCTGAGTCTCTCTAGGTACAAACAAAACAAAGCGAATGCAAAGCAACAGACACAGCGTTCGTTAATTCACGAGCGAGACTTCGTCTTTTACGACCACTTTTCTGTGCCGCAACACCAATACCATACCAGGCAGAGTCAGTTGTTGTACAACAACCACATACTATTTCAATTTTGGACCGCCTATCTGTGTGAGTTACGGCAGCGTGGTATGCATGTGAGTTATGGCAGCGAGGTTTACGTAGTTTTGTGGTTTTACGCTACCCGCGACAATAGATATTAGCACATATAAAAAATATAATATATATATAATAATTATACGTTTCTTAAAACATTAAACATAAAATTAAAAAAAATAAGATTTTAATTAAGCTTAAAACAATAATAATCGAAAATACAAGTATCAGTGTGAAAAAAGAGTCTTGCGCTCTATAAACGAAAAACATAGCACAAAGCGCCCACGCTTTTTATACTCGTTACCGAAAGTGAAGAGTATATTGGGTTTGTGCAATGTCCGTCATGGTGTCTGCACGTCCGTCTGCATGAGCGCAATTTTTTCCACACCCTTCAAGCTAGAGACTTGAAACTTTCCAAATATCTTTCATATAGTAGGGACAGATAGAGTGTCAAGATTGGGGTTCTACGATAACTGGGGAGCTGTAAAATCGATAAATTCGGTAACTCAAAACCGAAAAATCCACATATTTCACACATCCTTACAACAAGAACTACCAAGATTGGTGAGAAGATACCGACTAGCAACACCCAAAAATCTGCATTCAAATTTCTGGAGCTACGACCCATTCCCATTCCGCCACCAGCCACTCCGAATTTTTAAGTCAAAAAAGCCCATATCTCCCACAGTTTTGAAGCTAATGCCACCAAATTTGGACCCAAGACCACCAATACCATCCTATCCGCCCCCTTCGGCCCCACCGACTCCTTTAAAAGGGGATGCGTGTATCATTCATAGTGTTTGAGCTAGAGCCATAAAATCTGGTAGGAAGATAGCTGATAGCGACTCCCAAAGATCTGCATCATAAACTTGGATGACACGCCCCAGACGGTTGCGTCCGACTGCAACGTTTCCACTTTTTATACCCTTAACCCATAAAATGGGTAAATAAGGGTATAATGGTTTTGTGCAAAAGTATGTAACAGGCAGAAGGAAGCATCTCCGACCCTATAAAGTATATATATTCTTGATCAGCATCAATAGCCGAGTCGATTTAGCCATGTCCGTCTGTCCGTCTGTCTGTCCGTTTGTCTGTCGCGTGGATCTCAAAGACTACAAGAGCTAGAGACTTCTGATTTTGTATTTAAGTTCTCCTATACCATGAGCAGAACAAGTTTGCTTCAAATTATCGATAACTATTCTGGTTTCCGATATACACATAATATCGGTAACAAAAAAATATCGAATTTGGAAAATGTAAAAATGAGGGTTGAAAGAATGGGTAACGATAGAGCTTTTCTAAAAATTTCGTCCAAATCGGTTAAGAAACACCGGAGATATCTAATTTTATCGATTGAAGTTAAGTCAGTATACCAAAGACTTATATAAATTTAATATATTTATTGCAACTCGGTTCAGGGTATCTTCTAGTCGGGCTCTCCCGACTAGAGCCTTCTTACTTGTTTAAAATTTGATCTAGAGGCACCAAATTTCGTAGGAAGACAAATGGTGGCATCCCACAATGATCTGCATCAAAAACTTGGTTGCCACGCCCATCCTTACCGCACACATCTTCACCTTTTTATACCCTTAACCCATAAAATGGGTAAATAAAATGGTTTTGTGCAAAAGTATGTAACAGGCAGAAGGAAGCATCTCCGACCCTATAAAGTATATATATTCTTGATTAGCATCAACAGCCGAGACGATATAGCCATGTCCGTCTGTCTGTCCGTCTGTCCGTCTGTCCGTCTGTCTGTCTGTATGAACGCGTGGATCTCAGAGACTACAAGAGCTAGAGACTTCTGATTTTGTATTTAAGTTCTCCTATACCATGAGCAGAACAAGTTTGCTTCAAATTATCGATAACTATTCTGGTTTCCAATATACACATAGTATCGATAACAATAAAATATCGAATTTGGAAAATCTAAAAATGAGGGTTGACGTAATGGGCAATGATAGAACTTTTCTGAAAATTTCGTCCAAATCGGTTGAGAAACACCGGAGATATTGAACTTAATCGATGGAAGCTAAGCCAGTATACCAAAGTCTTATATAAATTAAAAATATTTTTTGCAACTGGGTTCAGGGTATCTTCTAGTCGGGCTCTCCCGACTAGAGCCTTCTTACTTGTTAAAACTACTGTGAGTGTATCTGCGACAGTTTTTTAACTAGAGCAACCAAATTTTTACCAATTTAAGTGATGACTTCCCTCAAATAACTGCATATGAATTTCGGACGCCACGACCACCTATACCACCCTATCCCCCAGCGGCCCCACCGCCTCACCCAGCCCCTCGAATTTTGTAATTGGAAACGCCCATGTCTTCCACAGATATTGAGCTAGAACCACAAAATTAAGTCCTCAGATAAGTGGTGACTCTCCCAATAATTGCATCAAAAATTTGTAAGCCACAAACAAACGAAAAATTGAAATCGGAGTACCTCGACATTTTTTGAGCTAGAATCACCAAATTTGGTGGCAATATTGCTAGTGACATCCCTTAAAGATCTGAATTAAACACTACGTTGTAGGACACGGCAATGTTTGAAGTAAAACAAGTAAGAAGGCTCTAGTCGGGAGAGCCCGACTAGAAGATACCCTGAACCCAGTTGCAATAAATATGTAAACTAAATTTATAATTGAATTGGTATACTGACTTAACTTCAATCGATAAAATTAGATATCTCCGGTGTTTCTTAACCGATTTGGACGATTTTTTCAGAAAAGTTCTATCGTTACCCATTATTTTTACCCTCATTTTTACATTTTCCAAATTCGATATTTTATTGTTATCGATACTATGTGTATATCGGAAACCAGAATAGTAATCGATAATTTGAAGCAAACTTGTTCTGCTCATGGTATAGGAGAACTTAAATACAAAATCAGAAGTCTCTAGCTCTTGTAGTCTTTGAGATCCACGCGACAGACAAACGGACAGACAGACGGACAGACGGACATGGCTATATCGTCTCGGCTGTTGATGCTGATCAAGAATATATATACTTTATGGGGTCGGAGATGCTTCCTTCTGCCTGTTACATACTTTTGCACAAAACCATTATACCCTTATTTACCCATTTTATGGGTTAAGAGTATAAAAAGCGCAAATTTAAGGTAGCCGAACGACGCACAGTGGGGCCTTTGCTCATTTAGCTTATCAAAAATCATGTCTTCTAAACTAATGAAGCGATTTCAAAAATTTAAAAAGCAATTAATAGATGACTTTTCAAGCTTTAAATGTTCGCCAAGAGTGCTAGGTATCCGTGGTGCTTAAATATTCAAGGTCAAAGTCAAGAAATATTTCCAGCACATTTTACCTGTAAAATTCCAATTAAAAACGTTTGTTTTTAATCATAACTGAAAATTTTTATAACTTCAATGACTATTTCGCATTTTTTGTTGTTTTTATTCGATTTTCTAACTTAAATACATAAAATTTAAATTCTTATATTTGGGTGATTTTTTGAGGTTAATTTTTAATATTTGCTATCGATGGCTGATTTTCAACCAAATAATCATCAACATTAATGCTAGTAAGGTTAACATCTAATAAACACAACATTTCGGAACTATAGTTGCTATCTTCCAAATCCTTTCGTGATCGCACATGTCTCAGCGATGCAAGAAGTGGATCCGATGAGGCTGCCAGCATGTTGAAAATGTCTCCATTTTGTCGCACCCGAGAAATTTTGCACGTATTAGTGTATCTGAACCTCTTGTAGTCCTTCTTTTTACATTCCTGTGCTTCTTTGGACAGCTCTCCAATAGGTAAGCACTGATATTCTATTAAGTCCTTTCCATGAGCCAAAATCCTATGCACCGTGGGGGTTAGTTTTTTCTGAGGATACAATCCAGTCAAAAGTTGAGCTGTTTTTGATGCGTATTCGCCAAATTTTGCACCATCTATCATTTCTTTGCAGTTTATAACATTTAGGATAACAGCAAACCTTTTAATGATCTCATTATGAACACCTGTTATCAAAGTTGTTATTTGATCATTTTCAAAAAATCTCCTCGAAGTATTTCCATCATTTGTATTCCCGTATCCGTGCTTTGGACAGTCAACTTTTATTCCTAGCTTCCGAGAGAACTCAGCTTGTATAACTTCCTTTCTTCTCTGTATATCCTCACGAGGCGTATTATCCGTTTTTGTTTCTCCTGGCCGAGGAAGTGTGAACGCGAGCATCAGAATAAATTCCATACACTTTATTCTGCAATGCAACGGAGAAATTCCATATTCGTAGCAGTTCTCCTCACCCGTTGAGTCGTCTAAACTGTGAAAGTCTTTTTGAGTTTTTTTACAAATGGGACACCTCAATGTTGAGGAGGTGTTTGTAATTTCATTTAAGACTTTTCCATCAATCATTGTCAGGAAGAAATCAAACTTCACCGTGAATGTTTTTCCACTCTTGGTTTGAAAAACAGTAGGCTTCAGTTGGCTAATTTGATTTTGTATGTCGCTTACAGTTGATTTAATCAATTCAGACGACTCCTTCGCATATTTGAAGAAAATAGGGCGACAATAATGAATCGATGATGGTCGGCGATTTTTCTAATGTTCAGAAGTTTCACTCCTAAGGCGTAAGGGAACTACAGAAGCCATAAACATATTTTCATCAGAAATAGTTTCGTCATCTGTCTGTATAATTTGTTTGTATATGCTTTGTCCAGACGATCCATCACATCCCCACTTATTGAGTAGAGTCAGATTTTCAGGAAGAAGCTCGACCTTCAACTATACGCCTAGCAGTGTGATCCATTAAATCCTGGAGTTTTACTTCTACAGATGTCTCTGTTATTATTGTATTAGGTGGCACTGCTTCCTTTTTGGCAAATACAATTTTTTTATATCCGGGAAGAACTTTGACGTAATGTTTTTTTAAGGAGCTGCGTAAAATATCATATTTCTCCTTAGTCAGTCCCAAGTCCATAAATAGGGAAAACGCTTCTTCGTGAGTGTACTTAATTCCGACTGAGTTTGGAGGCGTGGGAATACTTTCCTTAATCCTATACAGCCGTAAAGGACTGGCGACCTGCACAGCTTTCGTAATTGTCGCTCTTGTCCTCTCTTGTTCCTTCATATACTTGGATGAAAGTGCTTCCGACAGATGTTCAGCTGTTAAGCTATCCGTAGCATCCTCAAGCTTACGTTTCCTTGTAACACATGAACACTCCTCCATACTTTTTTGCGGCCTTCCTCTTCCTCGGCTAGTCGATGGGTAAACTTCTTCCTGTTCTGAATATCCGAATGTTGTACATTCCTCCAACCAATTTTCATGCTTTTTTATGAAAGCCGACATGGTTCTATGGACCAAGTTCCATTTTCGCTTCAAGTTAGCGTGAATGAATTTAATTTGTGTCTGAAGCGCACAATTAGCGTTTTCGAGTACGCCAATCTCTTTAAGCAATGCCACTTGAAAATCGTTAATATTTTCAGAAGCACGAAAAAGTTCAAAAATCTTTGAATTTGTTAAATCCATTATTGCGCTTATTTATCAAAATTTCGTGAATTATATTGAAAAATACTATTCAATCTGAAAATTTCTTATTGTTCGCAGCAATAAACTACAAGTGTTTCCTCTTATGAAGTTGTGAAATAACTGTTGCCATCAAGTGACATATTTTGCACTTCATACCATATTTTTGAGTTAGCTAGGTAAGCAAGCAAAATTGGTATAACCCTTTTCCAATTAGCTAGGTAAAAAACAATATATACCTAAGGTATTGATTTACATTAAAAATAGGTAAACGGGGAAATACAGAAATTAAAAAAAACAAGTGGAAACGTTGCAGTCGGACGCAACCGACTGCGGCATACTCGATACCAGTATTAAAACAGGTAAAAAGAGGCCTGATTGCAAAGGTGTACGGATGGGGCAGGGGTGTACGCTGCCTTAAAGATTCTCCGATGCAGATAGGGATGCAACCAACTATCTTCCTTCCAAATTTGGTGACTCTAGCTGAAAGTTTGTAAAATGTGGGGAAAGAGGGGCTGGGGGCAGTATGGGTGGGCGTGGCATCCAAATCTTTGCTGCAGATATTTGTGAAATGTCAATTGCTATCTTCATACCAAATTTGGTGACTCTAGCACGAAGTTTGTAAAGAGTGGGGAAAGGGGGGCTGGGGCCGGTATGGGTGGGCGTGGCATCCAAAGTTTTGATGCAGATCTATTTGGAATGTCAATTTCTATCTTCATACCAAATTTGGTGACTCTAGCTCGAAAATTGTTAAATGTGGGGAAAGGGGAGCTGGGGGCAGTATGGGTGGGCGTGGCATACAAATCTTTGCTGCAGATATTTGTGAAATGTCAATTGCTATCTTCATACCAAATTTGGTGACTCTAGCTCGAAGTTTGTAAAGAGTGGGGAAAGGGGGGCTGGGGCCGGTATGGGTGGGCGTGGCATCCAAAGTTTTGATGCAGATCTGTGTGGAATGTCAATTGCTATCTTCATACCAAATTTGGTGACTCTAGCTCGAAAATTGTTAAATGTGGGGAAAGGGGAGCTGGGGGCGGTATGGGTGGGCGTGGCATCCAAAGTTTTGATGCAGATCTGTGTGGAATGTCAATTGCTATCTTCATACCAATTTTGGCGACTCTAGCTCAAAGTTTGTAATAAGTGGGGAAAGGGGGGCTGGGGCCGGTATGGGTGGGCGTGGCATCCAAAGTTTTGCTGCAGATCTATGTGGAATGTCAATTGCTACCTTCCTTCCAAATTTGGTGACTCTAGCTCAAAGTTTGTTAAAAGTGGTGAAAGGGGGGCTGGGGGCGGTATGGGTGGGAGTGGCATTCAAATTTTTGCTGCAGATCTATGTGGAATGTCAATTGCTTTCTTCATACAAAATTTGGTGACTCTACACTCAAAGACTGTAAAAGGTGGGGAAAGGGGGTGGAAGGGGTGCGCGTGGCTCCAAAACTTTGATGCAGTTTTTTGGGGGTCGTTGCAAGCTATCTTCCTGCCAAGTTTGGTGGCTCTAGCTCCACAAATATGGAAGATACACGCAAACTCGTTTTTGACGAAGCGTTGGGGCAGCTGGAGGTGGCTAGGGCGGTATTGGTAGGCGTGGCATCCAAACTTTTGATGCAGTTTTTGGGGGGTCATCATCACCTATCTTGGCACCAAATTTGGTGGCTCTAGCTCAAAAACTGTAAAATATATAGGCTTTTTTGACTTAAAAATGCGGGGGGCTGGGGGCGGAATGGGTGGGCGTGGCTCCAAAACTTTGATGCAGATTGTTGGGGGTCGTTGTCAGCTATCTTCCTACCAAATTTGGTGACTCTAGCTCGAAGCATGTAAAAGGTGGTGAAAGGGGGGCTATGGGGCTTGGGAGCGGTATGGGTGGGCGTGGCATTCAAATATTTGCTGCCGATCCATGTGGGATGTCAATTGCTATCTTCATACCAAATTTGGATACTCTAGCTCGAAGTTTGTATAAAATGGGGAAAGGGGGGCGGAATGGTTGGGCAAGGCTCCAAAACTTTGATGCAATTCTTTTGGGGTTGTTGCCAGCTATCTTCCTACCAAATTTGGTGGCTCTAGCTCCACTACTCTGGAATATACACGCATTCCCGTTTTTGACGAAGCGTTGGGGCAGATGGGGGTGGCTAGGGCGGTATTGGTAGGCGTGGCATCCAAACTTTTGATGCCGTTTTTGGGGGTCATCATCACCTATCTTGGCACCAAATTTGGAGGCTATAGCTCAAAAACTGTGGGAGATATAGGCTTTTTTGACTTTAAAATGCGGGTGGTCTGGGGCGGAATGGGAGGGCGTGGCTCCAAAATTTTTGATTCAGTTTTTTGGAGGTTGATAGTAGCTATCTTCTTACCAAATTTGGTAGTTCTAGCTGTAAGGGTGTGTGAAATATGCGGATTTATCGTTTTTGAGTTATCGAATTTATCGATTTGCCAGCCCCCCAGTTATCGTAGAACCCCCATCTTGACACTTTAATTTACTATCCCATAGATAAAGAGAATTGGAAAGTTTCAAGTCTCTAGCTTGAAGGGTGTGGAAAGAAAAAAAGTTGCGTTCATACAGACGGACAGACGGACAGACACCATGACGGACATTGCACAAACCCAATATACTCTTTACCTTCGGTATCGAGTATAAAAATAACCTGTACTACCGCAACTTTCCATCAACTACAATTATATTTACCTGCCTCCTCAGACCTTTTCCATTCAGGTAATTAGAAAGGATAGGAAGGAAAAAAGGATTAGAACGGATATATATAGACAGGTAGTACTTATAATACAACATTTAGAAATGTTGTCAATAAACAGCACACACGCTACAGCCAAACTTGTATGCGCTCTTCTTCTTCCTTATACCTGCCGCGTGTTTTTAACTCGAGGTATCCCTAGTTTTTTGGCTCGCGTTTCCAAAATGCAGATTTTCGCAGATTGTGACTATATACATATGAAAGGTATATATTATAGCTTTCAAATGCATGTGGTCCCACCGTGACTCTGAGAGATACTTTTTTGTTATAGTCCACGAAAGTTCAAAAAATGCCAAAATTTAGTGTATTTTTTAAACGATTCTAATTTAATAAGTATTTCAGCTATATTTAAACTGTATACAGAAAAACACTGAGATTGAACATACTTTTCAGATAAAGAAAAAAGATCGAAGATCGGTTGTGTACGTCGCCAATATTCAGTTCGGAAGTGGTAAATTTCTGTAAAAATTGTCATTTTTTCGTACTCACTTAAAATTTCTCAACTTTGAGGAGCTCTACCACCCATAATTATTAACCGATTTAAAAAATCTTTTGGATCCATAATCTTTGAAGTATTCTCTATCGATTACATATTTCACCTTTGCCAAACGCGTTTATGAAAAAAATGATTTTTGATAAGCCATCCGAGAAAAGCACTGTGCGACGTCAATTTCCAAGCCATTGACGACGCGACGTTGATAGTCGGTTACTAGAAGAATATATAAAGCTATATAAAGCACCGTGAACCTACGTTTTCTTAAAGGCCAAAAACAATCATATTTTTGCAATATTTTCTAATAAACATATGTTTTACAATGCCTACAGTTTCTCCTAAACGTAGAGTGTTTTGGGTAAAGTTATGAAAACATTCGAAAGAAATAAAAGCACTACTAAGGCATTCTTGGTAAAAAATCGTTATGTGTTTACCATATCATATTAATGTGTTATATATTTAACAACTTATTTTATAATTTTATCATAGAGGAAAAAATATCTCAAAATTTTATTGTTATACGACCAATAACAATAATAAATGCACTAAAGAGTTTAAAACAAAAACAAAATCATAGCGTAATTAATATTATTTTGAAAATCTCAGAGATAAGTCGATGGTAATATTATCGATTAAAATTTTGCAAAGCACTTAAAACTTTTAAAATAAGGCTTATACAAGTGAACAATAATGTACTCTGACGTAGTTTCCAGTCAAAAAGTTGATCAAATAAAGCAGTTGAGGCTTTTTTTAGGACGGCAACAAAGCTAAGAAATGTTCTTACTATAAGCAAAGACCGCACAATATCAAGATGTTGCAATTGTTAAGAAAAGCTTCGTCTCAGGGGTTTGCCTCAGAAACATTTCAAATGGTATACAGAATAATAAAAACAGTAAGCCATAAGTGTGAGGAGCGCGATAGCGGATAGCATGTGCAGCCGTTTTTGTTTCAGTTGCACGTGCACTCAGCGGCCCGTCGAGTGTACGACAAGCGGCAGGCCAGCAGCAACCAAGAACGGTAAAAATTTGTCACTGTATGTGTGCTTATGTTTTCCTTTCTGCTGGGCCGCTTGTCTAGAATTTTGCTATTTTTCATATTTTGGTTTTCATCGCTGCATAATTTGAGATGGCGTAATTTGTGTCTAGTATCATAGAATTAAAAAAAAAGGAAAGAGTATGAATGATCAGCAATTGCTTAACTGAAATTGGACTGTTTGTCTACATCTATGCATATACAGCATGAGTGTGGCAATCGTATACTACATACATACATGTATGTATGTATATAATTTGACCATTTATGAAAAAGTTGGAGAAATGCATAAAAAATGCATTTAAATTATTGTATTTTCTTAAACTTTATATTACTCTAAAATAAATAATACATATTTTGAAACAAATTAAAAATATACTTGTTATTTATTTTATTTATGTTCGTAAAGAATCTTTGGTTTTCTAAAGTCAGAGCATTAATGTAATTAAATATTCGTGCCGCTGCCGCTGCGAATAATTCGCTCAGGTGTGCGCGATGCTTAATTGTATCATGAGTAAGCACAAACAAAACAAAGTGAATTCAAAGCAATACACAGCGTTCGTTAATTCACGAGCGAGACTTCGTTTTTTACGACCACTTTTCTCCGCCGCAACACCAATACTATCATATTCCATATACCACACACTATTTAAATTTTTGACTGCCTATCGAAGTGAGTTACAGCGGCGAAATATTGCAGCGAATTGACATTTGTGCTTTTACGCTACCCGCGCCCACAGCCATGTTCACCAATCGATCCAGCTAGGTTGTTACCAAATTTGGTGAATCAATCTAGTAAAATGTTTTTTTTATTGAAATGCACCTCAAGGTGTACGGACTTATTATCGATTTTTAGCGAATATAATCTTGCAACTTCGGTATCGGAGTACAGTCAAATCTCGAAGGGTTAATAAGTATGTCATTACAAGGAAAATTCTTAACGAAGAATGGATTTTTGATTGAACCAAACTGCAGTGTTCTGGAAATGAAATCGTTTTAAAGAAAACTTCGTTGTATGTTAGTTCGACTACAGAAGATGCCGGCTATAACGATACCGGGCTTAACGATTTGCTGCTTTTAACGATACACTCAAGAAGGTTTGGTTGATTTTCATACAAACTTGTATAGAAGCACAATCGGCTATAACGATTTTGTTTTTAACGATATACCGCTTACGGCGATTGAATTTTGAAAACAAATACCGCTTATAACGATCACAAGTAAGAACAAAAAACAAGAGAACAAAAAGAGACGGAAAAGTATCAATGCATTTGTGCAAAAGTAATTTCGTTTCTTCACTCTTAAATACATTTCGTGCTAATTCGGCCTATCTGTGTGAATTGGCATTATATTTGCTTATGCAGTTCGTGATTCGTTTTATAAAGAAAAAGCTAATTTAAAGCAATCCATAATACTGATTTTGTACAAGTTGCCTAAAATAAATTCATATTTAAAAAAATCTTAGAAAATACAGCAAAGCAACTGGAAAGTGGTGCAGATCTATGTGGCATGTCAATTGCTATCTTCATACCAAATTTGGTGGCTCTAGCTTCACAACTCTGGAAGATACACGCATTCCCGTTTTTGACGAAGCGTTGGGGTGGATGGGAGCGGCCAGGACAGTAGTGGTGGGCTTTGCATCCAAACTTTTGATGCAGTTTTTGGGGGGTTGTCATGACCTATCTAGGCACCAAATTTGGTGGCTATAGCTCAAAAACTGTGGGAGATATAGGCGTTTTTGACTTTAAAATGCGGGGGGCTGGGAGTTGCTATTAGGTATCTTCTCACCAAATTTAGGAGTTCTAGCTGTAAGGATGTGCGGAATGTGTGGACTTTTCGGTTTTGATCTATCGAATTTGTATTTATCGATTTGCTATATGAATATGGTAAATAAGCTACAATAATTTACTTAAACGAATTTCCTTTCAAACAACTGGTATAATTATCCCAATTGATATGAATATTAAATTAATATGCCAATTGGGTACATGATGTGATACGCGAGATAATTGCGAAATATTATACTTAAGGACTTGTGCTCTTTGCATTCAGCGTTTATAATCCTTATCCACATTATCCAATGTTCTGGGTAGGCTAATAATTCGATATGTTAATATTAAATACCTCAATGCAGATCGTGTGGCACTTTGTGAGTGGCATAGTATGACAAAAAAAAAAACCGCGCCCTAAATATAAACGGGCACGCGACCTTATTTATGCGCTTTAAGACAGAACGAAACAGTCTGCGGCAAACAAACAAAACACGGAATGGTATGGTATGCCACACTGTGTGCTTTGATTAGTTTATACAGAGCGTTTCATCCCCGTTCCGAGCAAGTTTCAACCTAAGATAATTTGAACAACGGCCGCTAGTCTGTTGACTGCCTTTTGATATCACTGCGATAAGTAAGTTTTTGTGTTGAGTAAATTTTGGCTGAACTGATTAGTAAGCACTTCATGCTAAAAAAGTGAAAAGCCAAGTAGTACGATTGGCAGTGAACGTCGTATAGACGGCACGCATATGTTATTCCTCGTGCTGCTCTCGTCGCGACGGAGCGCCGTCTTCTTTGCTGTCACTTTACGGCTTTAGGTCGCACTCACCTGAGTGGGCAAATGGGAAGACCAACAGCACCATTACGAGCACCCATTATGGCCTAGGGCGTGTGTAGAAAACCCAATACGTGAACGACTATAACGGATACATTACGAAGGTCGGTCACGTGACCTGAGAGCAGTCCTTTTAATTAAATTTATAAAAAAACAGTGCTGTGAAGTGGATAAGCATGCGCATGTGCCTTTTGTCGGCATTTACAACATTATATCTCATGAGGACAAATGGTTAAAACATGTACATATGTACATATAAACAGGCTTATGCTTCTGAGATATTTTAATATGGTATAAATATAAAAATCCTTACTAGATTAAATGAAAGGACTACTGACTTTAATTTGATAATATCTTAATGGATAGTTTAATTTCAATAGGTTTGTGTCGAAAAAGTCCTTAAATATTTGGAATTGAAGATGTTGTTTATTGCTGTTTAGAATACATTGACTTCACTGGTTACACACCCTGCAGAGATTATAAAGTATTTTGAAAACCTGCATAATGTCATGAAACATATTTTGCTTGGTACTTAAAAATAATTGTAAAAATTTAGATTTTGGAGACTATTAGGGGTGTCACAGAAACCTCTAGAGATTAAGGCTCGAGCAAACCAAACCGTAATCAACAAAATATCACGTTTTTTTTCAATAGAAAACCATGTAAAATGTGTGAAAGTAAAGTTAAATTAAAGTAAGAAACTTTTCTAGAATAAAAATATGGCGAAATCTTACACAATGGTGTTTGTCGTACTCGCCCGAACCCCGCAAAGCAGCCGTATTGACCAGCCGTATCGATACGCGCGACTCGTGGAACGTCACAGCGTAAAGAGCCGAGAGAGCTGCAAAAACATCGATAGTCAAAACATCCATCTATTTCCCTTACCCTTGCAGTTAGAGTTAAAAAATTTGGTAGGAAGATAGGTATGCCCGGGACAGATAATGTGTCAGGTTTTGGGTTCTACGATAACTGGGGGCCTGACAATGTCGATAACTTAAAAACGATAAGCCCACCTGTTTCGCACATCCTTACAGCTAGAACTACCAAACAAGGTGAGAAGATACTAGAAACCCCCAAAAACTGCATCAAAAATTTTGGAGCCGCGCCCACCCATTCCGCCCAAGCCCCCGCACTTTGAAATCAGAAACGCCTATATCTTCCACAGCTTTTGAGCTAGAGCCACCAAGATAGGTGATCAAAACATTGGATGCCACGCCCACCGATACTGTCCTAGACATAGACATTAAACATTAAAGATTTTCGATAACTCGTCACGCATACGATTTACACTATAAATAACAAAATGTTGAATTTCCAACTCATGAGGTGAAAACATATCGCTCACCACACATATGGTGTTCAGGATACCACGTAGTCAAACTTGTATGATTTAACCTTTTACTTGTTTTAATTACAATGTTGTTATTGTTAAGTTCATGTTTATAAGTTCATAAGCAGGTCTTTGTTTGGTTTCCCTTATGTGCATGCCTTTACATGCATGTATTTTGTGCAATGCATTACTGGTTTACTGGGCGGGCACCAGCGGTGCAACGATTTAAACTTATTATATGATTTATATTAATGGCGGCATATCATGTTTCACGCGTAGTCAGTGTCCGTTTCACCGATTGCTAAACAAATTTGTCAGTGGGGGTCGGCACGCGCTCAAAGATTTATATGCAACGAAAGTTCATCGTGTAAAGGCAAAAGCAAATGCCAACTCAAGTGCAAACTGCTTTGTGTTTGGGACCCAGTTCCAACATTTACAAACATAAAACGAATGCCTTTTAATACCATGTATATTTGTTTTAATAGCTCTTGTGTTGGGTAAAATCATATAAATTGCAATATAATATATAAATAAGCATTTATACATACAAACATCATTCAGCTTAAATAATGGGATTTAAATTTAAGTCTGATACTTATATGGACTCAAAAAATAATCCGTTGGAAAGTACCAGAATAATATCGAACCACTACAATGTGTTAAGAACGGTCTTTTAAGTTACTTTATCTTAATATTTAAACGCTGCACACTGGACTAAAAATCGTTAATTTTTCATCACTTAAAACTTGACTTGAAATTTTGCATGTGTAATATTTATAGTAAGCTTTTTTTTTTTTTTGGTACTCGCTTTCTCTTTGATACTAAATAAATTAATAAAAATAATAATAAAAATAATTTTTTAATTTTAATTGCATATATTTAGGTATACAAATGAACAAAAGATGATCAGGCACACTGTAAAAATTTTCTATTCGTAAGGTTAATGTTATTATTTCATTTTGTCATCTCATACCAAGATTCAATAAACGGAGTTTCAACAAGTGGAAACGTTGCAGTCGGACGCAACCGACCTTAAAGATTATCCGATGCAGATGGGGATGCCACCAGCTATCTTCCTTCCAAATTTGGTGACTCTAGCTCAAAGTTTGTAAAAGGTGGGGAAGGAGCGGCTGGGGATGGTATGGTATGATATTTGTGGAATGTAAATTGCTATCGTCATACCAAATTCGGTGACTCTAGCTCAAAGTTGGTAAAAGGTCGTGGAAAGGGGGGCTGGAGGCGGTATGGGCGGGTGTAGCATCCAAATTTTTGAAACTAATTTTTGTGGAACGTCAATTGCTATCTTCACACCAAGTTTGGTGACTCTAGCTCAAAGTTTGTAAATGGTGTGGAAAGGGGGACGGAATGGGTGGTCATCCAAAACTTTTTTGCAGATTTTTGGGGTTCGTTGCCAGCTATCTTCCTACCAAATTTGGTGGTTCAAGCTCCACAACTCTGGAAGATACACGCATTCCCGTTTTTGAAGAAGCGTTGGGGTGGGTGGGGGTGGCTAGGGCAGTAGTGGTGGGCTTGGCATCCAAACTTTTGATGCAGTTTTTGGGGGGTTGTCATGACCTATCTAGGCACCAAATTTGGTGGCTATAGCTCAAAAACTGTGGGAGATATAAGCTTTTTTGAGAACATACCTACCAGCAACCCCCAGCCTCCCGCATTTTGAAGTCCAAAAAGCCTATATCTCCCACAGTTTTTTTACTATAGCCACCAAACTTGATGCCAATATAAGTAATGACGACCCCCCCCCCCCCCCCCAAACTGCATCAAAAGTTTGGATGCCACGCCTACCAATACTGCCCTAACCATCTCTATCCGCCGCAACGCTTCGTCAAAAACGGGAATGCGTATATTTTCCAGAGTTGTTAAGCTAGAGCCACCAAATTTGGTAAGAAGATAACTGGCAACGACCACCAAAAATCTGCATCAAAGGTTTTGAGCCACGCCTACCCATTCCACCCCCTTTCCCCACCTTTTACAAACATTGAGCAAGAGTCAGCTGATTTTGTCTGAGGATAGAAATTGCCATACCGCAAAGATCTGCCCCAAAAACTTGGATGTCACGCCCACCCATAACGCCCTCAGCCCCCGATCCCCCACCTTTCAAAAACTTTGAGCTAGAGTCACCAAATTTGGTATGAAGATAGCAGTTGACTTACCACAAAGATCTGCATCAAAAATTTGAATGCCACGCCCACCATAGCTCCGCCAGCCCCCCTTCCTCCACCTTTTACAAATTTTAAGCTAGAATCACCAAATTTAGTAAGAAGACAGCAATGGCCATACCACAAAGATCTGCATTAAAAATTTCCCCCATCTTTTACAAACTTTGAGCTAGAGTCACCAAATTTGGTAGGAAGATAGCTGGTGGCATCCCCATCTACATCGTAGAATCTTCAACGCAGCGTACACCTCTACCGCATCCATACCCCATTGCATTTAGGCTTGTTATACCCTTCACACATGTGAAACAGGGTATATTGAGTTTGTCATGAATCTGTAACGCCTTAAAGGAATGATGGGAGACCCCATAAACTGTGTAACAAAATGATCAGGAGGAGCTCAGGAATTGATTTCCGCGTGTCCGTCCGTCTGTCTGTCCGTCTGTTTCAACACGATTTCCGGCCAAACTGCTGAACCGATCTTGATGAAACTTTCACAGATTGCTTAGATCATGTCGGGTTTGTTCGCTATGAAATTTCATCCCGATCGGAGCATTCTACGATATAGCCACCATATAAATTTACCATATCAACACGATTTCCGGCCAAACTGCTGAACCAATCTTGATGAAACTTACACAGATTGCTAAGATCATGTCGGGTTTGTTCACTATGAAATTTCATCTCGATCGGAGCATTCTACGATATAGCCACCATATAAATTTACCATATGCACACGATTTCCGGCCAAACTGCTGAACCGATCTTGATGAAACTTTCACAGATTGCTTACATCATGTCGGGTCTGATCACTATGAAATTTCATCCCGATCGGAGCACCAAATAAATTTACAATATCAACACGATTGCCGGCCAAACTGCTGAACCGATCTTGATGAAACTTTCACAGATTGCTTAGATCATGTCGGGTTTTTTCACTATGAAATTTCATTTCGATCGGAGCATTCTACGACATAGCCACCATACAAATTTACCATATCGTACTATCAATTGTTGTCTCTGTCGTGCACTTTCAAGTACCTACATGTCAAATTGTTGTTGTTGTCGCACACGAACAAGTAAATGACGCTCAAGAGTAAAAATATTAGCGAAAAATTACCAACAACTGCACAGAAACATAAGAGGGGGGAGTATTGATTTGGCTGTGTGAAGGGTATCATAGTCTTGGCATAGCCAAAATTAACTATGCGCCACTATGTTTATACCCTTCACATGTGAATCAGGGTATATTGAGTTTGTCATGAATCTGTAACGCCTTAAAGGAATGATGGGAGACCCCATAAACTATATATCAAAATGATCAGGACGAGCTCAGGAATTGATTTCCGTCCGTCCGTCTGTCCGTCTGTCCGTCTGTCCGTCTGTCTGTTTCAACACGATTTCCGGCCAAACTGCTGAACCGATCTTGATGAAACTTTCACAGATTGCTTAGATCATGTCGGGTTTGTTCACTATGAAATTTCATCCCGATCGGAGCATTCTACGATATAGCCACCATATAAATTTACCATATCAACACGATTTCCGGCCAAACTGCTGAACCGATCTTGATGAAACTTTCACAGATTGCTTAGATCATGTCGGGTTTGTTCACTATGAAATTTCATCCCGATCGGAGCATTCTACGATATAGCCACCATATAAATTTACCATATCAACACGATTTCCGGCCAAACTGCTTAACCGATCTTGATGAAACTTTCACAGATTGCTTAGATCATGTTGCTTACCATATCGTACTATCAATTGTTGTCTCTGTCGTGCACTTTCAAGTACCTACATGTCAATATGTTGTTTTTGTCGAAAACGAACAAGTAAATGACGCTCAAGAGTAAAAATATTAGCGAAAAATTACCAACAACTGCACAGAAACATAAGAGGGGGGAGTATTGATTTGGCTGTGTGAAGGGTATCATAGTCTTGGCATAGCCAAAATTAACTATGCGCCACTATGTTTTTTTTTTTTTTTTTACTAATTTTGATACTGGTAACGAGTATACCGCAGCCGGTTGCGTCCGACTGCAACGTTTCCACTTGTTTTTTTTTTATACCCTTCACACATGTGAAACAGGGTATATTGAGTTTGTCTTGAATCTGTAACGCCTTAAAGGAATGATGGGAGACCCCATAAACTATATATCAAAATGATCAGGACGAGCTCAGGAATTGATTTCCGTACGTCCGTCCGTCTGTTTCAACACGATTACCGGCCAAAATGCTGAACCGATCTTGATGAAACTTTCACAGATTGCTTAGATCATGTCGGGTTTGTTCACAGTGAAATTTCATCCCGATGGGAGCATTCTACGACAAAGTGACCATACAAATTAAGCTTATCGTACTATCAAAAAAAAAAATTAACCCATGTGTGAAGGGTATCATAGTCTTGGCATAGCCAAAATTAACTATGAGGCACTTGTTGTATTTAACTTAATTTTATATTCAATTTTTAATTTTATTTAAATTTAAATTAATTTGGATTTAATGTCAGCTGATATAGTTGACAATAATCAAATAAGTAAAAAATAAAAATATGACGTTTTGAAACGACATATCTCCGCCGTTTCGCAAACGACATATCTCCGAGCGGATATGACATTTGAGACGACACATGTCGTTTGTGCAACAGCGGAGATTCGTCGTCGGAGATATATCGCCACCCCCACTCACACATATAGTACAAAAAACGACTGTACGACTGTTCATTACTTAATGAACCACTTTTAACAAACTTTGAGCTAGATTCACCAAATATAGTATGAAGATAGAAATTGACATCCCACAAAGATCTGTAGCAAAAATTTGAATGCCACGCCCACCCATGCCACCCCCAGCCCCCCCATTCCATACCTTTTACATACTCTGATTTAGATTCACCCAATTTCGAAGGAAAATAGTTGGTAGCATCCCCATCTGCATCAGAGAATCTTTAAGGCAGCGTACAACCCCGCCGCATTCGCACCCCTTTGCAAACAGGCCTCTTTTTACCGGTATCGAGTATACCGCAGTTGGTTGCGTCCGGCTGCAACGTTTCCACTTGTTTGAAATAACTTTCTTTGATAATTCCTCTATCTAATGCAAAAAGTTTCATCTGCCCGGTTTTGCCCCTTTTTTATACTCGTTACCGAATGTAAAGTGCATATTGGGTTTGTGTCTGTCTATCAGTCTGTCTGTCCGTCTGTATGAACGCAACTTTTTCCCACACCCTTCATGCAAGAGACTTGAAACTTTCCAATTCTCTTTATCTATGGCATAGCAATTTAAAGTGTCAAGATTCTGTTTTAATACTGGTAACTTGTTTAGCGGTATAATAGAAAAATAGACATAGTTCCAAAAATGTGTTGCATGCATATCTGGGCAAGTAATGTTATATAACCCTGGAAACCCATTCTTATTGTTATTGTTTCGTTCGTTTTTTGATTTGATGATTTTTGTTTTTCATTCTGTAATGCTTACCTGAGATCATTTTCCAAATCCTGGTCTCTAAGTTCAGGTGCAGTTACAAGATATACAAATAAACTACCCGGAACACACCAAATATAGAAATTGCATTGGTGTACAAGTAGTCACACATCCCATTCAGGTTGTCAATAATATTATTCGGACTCGTGCGTACTACCCAAATTGCATAAATTGACCTGTACTTAGACAAATAATAGGTAAATTTGTTAGACATGAAAGCTAACTTTTTCTTGAACCTTTAATCCAAAGGGTACTTATTAGGTACTAGATTAGACTATATATAAAAAAAAAAAAAAAACATAATTCTTGGACTAGTCTACGACTGAAAGTTGGCGAGACAAGTACTGTATTACACTTCAAACATGTCGTTGAACAACCGTAGATTAATTGACCTGTTTAGGAAGTCAACCACAATACAAAATTTCACGGAAGCTGCCTTCCAAGAACTTGATATTTTATACGGCAATATGCAGAAAAGCGAAGATATTAAAAATAAACTTTGCATGATGCATGCCAGACCAAACTCAAGATGGATGCAAGCAAACAGAATGATTGAGAGATTCAACTCCAAACACCAGCACTGGCTAAATAGTGATATCATCCTGGATATATTAACAGAAGATGAACCCAGCACATCAACCGGCCGAGCAAAAGGTAGCCCAACTAAAGGCAAGGATGATTGCTTAAATATTACAAGAAGGAGGAAATTGGCTGCTTCAACAAATGATTTATCCACGGAGCAATTATCGTAAGCGCTTAAATATACAAAGGATGTTGAAAAAGTAAGGTCACAGATTACAAAAGCAGTTGCCAAAGCAAGCCCACCGCGACTACAAGAAATTAAAAAAAGCATTCCCACCCCGCAAACACAAACCTTAAGAAGTTTGGGTTTGTTTATGGACTTAGGACTTATTAAAAAAAATATGAGATACTACAGGCATCTTTAAGGCAACACTTCGAGGAGATTTTTTGAAAATGATGAGGCTGTAAATCGAATCACTGGAATAAACAATAACATCCTTAAGAGATTGGGAACGATCTTAAATGTTTTTAAATGCAAAGAATAAGTAGATTCAAGAAAATATGGAGAATATGCTTCGAAAACTGCATCACTTTTAGCAGAATTATATCCACTGAAAAAGTTGACCCTGACAGTCCATAAAATATTGGCGCATGGCAAGGATATAATTGAGTTTAAGTCTTTGCCAATTGGAGAGCTCTCTGAAGAAGCACAAGAGTCTCTTGATAAGTTTTACAAAAACACATTTTTTTTGCACATTCAAAGCATCGAGGGTGAGACAAAATGCGGACCTGTTCCAAATGTGAGCAGTATCTTGCGACCCACTGAGGCATGTTAAGTTACGAAAAGAATTAGAAAATACTTATAGTTCAGGAATGATTAGTCTTTTAGAAATACCTTATTTTACGGATATTGATGAATATTTTACAAAAAATTAAAAATTATTTACAAAAAAACAAATATTTTTTTTTTATAATTGTAATGTTAATTTTAAATCATAAAAGCCTTTATTGTTTATACATAATAAATCTAAAAATTTTGAAAATTTTTTTTTTTCTCCACAAATTTTAACTTTGCGTACCCATAACTAGGCACAGAAAAATCGTAGACTTCATTTCATTGCTCATTTTATAGGTTGATTAATTATCTATCATAAGCATTTTAAATTGCTCGATTATCCCATTTGGTTCAAAAGCTACGATTTTTGCACCGAAAAAACTCAAATGGCCCCTCGGTACGACAAGGATTAACACCTTATATGGCCATGAAAATCATGCGACTTTGTGTAAGGGATTAACCATTGCGTTTAAATACATCGGTTCAAATCTTAAAATTAAAGGAATGAAGTAGAAAATGAGCTCTATTTAAATGCATCAAGAAAAATTTAGCATTCTTGCGTTCTTAATAAATAATAAAAATAAGAGTAAAACAAAACTCAACAAACTATTCTTGTTGACACTAATGCGTTCTTGGAGATCAAACAGGTACCTTATAACAAACAAACAGATGTTAACGCATCGCCCGTGAGTTCGAACACTAATTGAATTTTTATTTTTTCGATAAGGCTTGGCGTGTCATATACATTTTTGTTGCAGAAACTTGGGGAAAAAGTCGCCAGCTAACTCACCACAGGGTATACATGAAAATATAAAATTTTTTTTATCTACTTTAAGTATGTTATTTATTTCAAGTTCCCAAAGCTGGTAACGTAAAAAAAAGTATTTATGCATGAAAAGCTTGAATGCCACGCTCTTCTCTGCAACCCGCAGCACAATTGCGTTTTATAATCGGATAGGCCTATGTAAGTCTCACAAAATTTTGTCAACATATTTAGCGACGTCCCTTTAGATCTGCATCAACAATTTTCCGGCCCACTCCCGCCGCACCAGCTTCCTGTCCATAAAATTTGCAAAAGCCTGCATGCATGCAGTTTCACAGTTATAAATTAATCACGGGATTTATAAGTATGTTTCTTTGTATGAATTAAAAACCTATAACTAGCATACCAAATTTGGTAGAAATATACCTGGACCCCAAAAGAACTGCATCAAAGTTTTCAAGCCACGCCAACCCATTCCGCAATTATAAATTAATCACAGTTGCGTCGGTTGCGTCCGACTGCAACGTTTTCACTTGTATTTATAATTATTTTGTTGTGTTGTGTTATAAAAATTAAACTGTTTTATGATTTTTATACCCTTAACCCATAAAATGGGTAAATAAGGGTATAATGGTTCTGTGCAAAAGTATGTAACAGGCAGAAGGAAGCATCTCCGACCCTATAAAGTATATATATTCTTGATCAGCTTCAATAGCCGAGTCGATTTATCCATGTCCGTCTGTCCGTCTGTCTGTCCGTCTGTCCGTCTGTATGAACGCGTGGATCTCAGAGACAACAAAAGCTAGAGACTTCAGATTTTGTATATAAGTTCTCCTATACCATGAGCAGAACAAGTTTGCTTCAAATTATCGATAAATATTCTGGTTTCCGATATACACATAATATCGGTAACAATAAAATATCGAATTTGGAAAATCTAAAAATGAGGGTTGAAGTAATGGATAATGATAGAACTTTTCTGAAAATTTCGTCCAAATCGGTTGAGAAACACCGGAGATATTGAACTTAATCGATTGAAGCTAAGTCAATATACCAAAGTCTTAATAAATTTAATTTATTCCATAATTTAATTTAGTAAATAAATTTATTCTCCCGACTACAGCCTTCTTACTTGTTTAAATCTTTTTTACAACTTATTGAACTCGATGAATTGTAATCAATATTAGCTTGTAAGAAGCACCACAGTTTTCTTGTTATTGTTAAGAGGAAAAACCACATTCGAAAGCACAAACAAGTAAGAAGGCTCTAGTCGGGAAAGCTCGACTAGAAGATACCCTGAACCCAGTTGCAGTAAATAAATTAAATATATAATTGACTTTGGTTTACTGACTTAGCTTCAATAGATTAAATTCGATATCTCGTGTTTCTTAACCGATTTGGATTTTTTTTTTTATTTATTTATTTTTTTTTTTTGATTTACATGTTTTACATGTTTTTATTTAAGTTGACTTGTTTGTTTGTTGGTTGGTACCGGATTCCTGTAATCAAATTTTCACCAAGCTCCCGACTAGCTAGAGCTCTGAAACTTTTACCAAAGATGTGTTTTGATGACAATACATTTTAAAGTTTTTGGCTCGATAAAATATGTAATATCATGTAAAAACCACGAAAAACGGTTTTCCCTTTTGCTTAACTTACTAATTTGACTGGTGGCATTAGGGGAAGACTGCCGCTTCACCGGCTGAGATCGTTGGTTCGAACTGCGACCGAGACACACTTTTTTTTCGTGAATTCTAATGTTGATGTTGTATGTGTCTCTGAAACGTGGTTTGTCCCAGAATTAAGTGACTTGTCTATTGTTTGTGATGGTTTTAATGTTTTCCGTTCTGATCGTGTAAGTCATGCGGGTGGTGTAGCAGTGTATGTAGCTAGGAGAATTAAGTGTAAAGTTGTTCTAAGTCATCCCCTTGACAGCCCAATTGAATATTTATTTTTAGAATTAATTAGTCTTAATAAAAATATTAATAATAATAATAACATTAAGGGTAATGTTGTATGACCAAATTTCAGTACCTGAATTTTCCAAGCACGACCTACTTTTTCATTCTTATGACACTCAACTTGACTATAATAATCAGATTATTCAATATAGCGATTTTAAAAATGTAGATAATAGTTTGTTGTTCAGTGACTGTAATAATTGTGACTGGAATAGTTTATATTTTCTTCCCTCGGTTGACACCCAGTTAGGATTGTTGCAAAACAATATTGAATATTTGTACAATAAACATGTACCGCTTAGAACCTTAGTTATTAAGCCGAAGTTAAATCCATGGTTTAGCAGTGATATAAAAATTGCAATTTAACGCCGGGATAAGCTGTACGAGAGGTGAAAACGTTGACCAATTGTTTAAATTTTTTAAGGCTGCCAGGCGTAATGTAAATGAATTGATTAGCAGTGCTAAGCGTAGATATTATGGTTTAAAATTTGACAATATAAACTCCACGCAAAAATTATAGAAGGAGTTGAGGAACGTTGGAATTGGAAAGGCTAAACCTGTGATAAATGACGGCTTGGATGTAAATGTTCTTAATGGTAGTTTTGTAAATGTCAATGTTCGTGCAACAAACTCTGTGTCGTTCAATAATTGTACTAGCTGTTTTAACTTTGTTTGTGTAAGTCAAAAAAAGTCTAGCTCAAAAACTGTTTTAAATATGGGCTTTTCTGATTTCAAAATGCGGGGGGGGGGGGAGGTGCTGGGGCGAAATGGGTGGGCGTGGCTTTAAAACTTTAATGCAGTTCTTTTTGGGTCCAGGTATATTCCTACCAAATTTGGTATGCTAGTTATAGGTTTTTAATACATACAAAGAAACATACTTATAAATCCCGTGATTAATTTATAGCTGTGAAACTGCATGCATGCAGGCTTTTGCAGATTTTATGGACAGGAAGCTGGTGCGGCGGGAGTGGGCCGGAAAATTGTTGATGCAGATCTAAAGGGACGTCGCTAAATATGTTGACAAAATTTTGTGAGACTTACATTGGCCTATCCGATTATAAAACGCAATTGTGCTGCGGGTTGCAGAGAAGAGCGTGGCATTCAAGCTTTTCATGCATAAATACTTTTTTTTACGTTACCAGCTTTGGGAACTTGAAATAAATAACATACTTAAAGTCGATAAAAAAAATTTTATATTTCCATGTATACCCTGTGGTGAGTTAGCTGGCGACTTTTTCTCCAAGTTTCTGCAACAAAAATGTATATGACAAGCCAAGCCTTATCGAAAAAAAAAAACAAGTGGAAACGTTGCAGTCGGACGCAACCGACTGCGGCATACTCGATACCAGCATTAAAAATTTTGATGCCCATCCATGTGGGATGTCAATTGCTATCTTCATACCAAATTTGGTGACTCTAGCTCGAAGTTTGTATAAAGTGGGGAAAGGGGGGCTGGGGGCGGTATGGGTGGAATTGCATCCAAATTTTTGATGCAGATCTTTGTGGAATGTCAATTGCTATCTTCATAACAAATTTGGTGACTCTAGCTCAAAGTTTGTAAAAGTGGGGAAAGGGGGGCTGGGGGCGGTATGGTTGGGCGTGGCATTCAAATTTTTGGTGCAGATCTATGTGGGATGTCAATTGCTATCTTCATACCAAATTTGGTGACTCTAGCTCGAAGTTTTTATAAAGTGGGGAAAGGGGGGCTGGGGGCGGTATGGTTGGGCGTGGCATCCAAATTTTTGCTGCAGATCCTTGTTGAATGTCAAATGCCACCTTCATACCAAATTTGGTGACTCTAGCTCAAAGTTTGTATAAAGTGGGGAAAGGGGGGCTGGGGGCGGTATGGTTGGGCGTGTCATCCAAATTTTTGCTGCAGATCCTTGTGGAATGTCAATTGCTCTCTTCATACCAAATTTGATGACTCTAGCTCGATGTTTGTATAAAGTGGGGAAAGGGGGGCTGGGGGTGGTATGGTTGGGCGTGGCATCCAAATTTTTGCTGCAGATCCTTGTGGAATGTCAAATGCTACCTTCATACCAAATTTGGTGACTCTAGCTAAAACTTTGTATAAGGTGGGGAAAGGGGGGCGGAATGGATGGGCTAGGCTCCAAAACTTTGATGCAGCTTGTTGGGGGTCGTTGCCAGCTATCTTTCTACAAAATTTGGTGGCTCTAGCTCCACTACTCTGGAAGATACACGCATTCCCGTTATTGACGAAGCGTTGGGGCAGATGGGGGTGGCTAGGGCGGTATTGGTGGGCGTGGCATCCAAAATTTTGATGCAGTTTTTGGGGGGTCATCATCATCTATCTTGGCACCAAATTTGATGACTCTAGCTAAAAAACTGTGGGAGATATAGGCTTTTCTGATTTCTAAATGCGGGGGGGCTGGGGGCGTGATGGGTGGGCGTGGCTCCAAAACTTTGATGCAGTTCTTTTGGGGTCGTTACCAGCTATCTTCCTACCAAATTTGGTGGCTCTAGCTCCACTACTCTGGAAGATACACGCATTCCCGTTTTTTACGAAGCGTTGGGCCATGTGGGGGCGGCTAGGGCGGTATTGGTGGGCGTGGCATCCAAACTTTTGGTGCAGTTTTTTGGGGGTCATCATCAGCTAAATTGGCACCAAATTTGGTGGCTCTAGCTCAAAAACTGTGGGAGATATAGGCTTTTTTGACTTTAAAATTCGGGGGTTCTGGGGGCGGAATGGGGGGGCGTGGCTCCAAAATTTTTGATGCAGTTTTTTGGGGGTTGATAGTTGCTATCTTCTTACCAAATGTGGTAGTTCTAGCTGTAAGGGTGTGTGAAATATCCGGATTTATCGTTTTTGAGTTATCGAATTTATCGATTTGCCAGCCCCCCAGTTATCGTAGAACCCCAGTCTTGACACTTTAATTTACTATCCCATAGATAAAGAGAATTGGAAAGTTTCAAGTCCCTAGCTTGAAGGGTGTGGAAAAAACTTGCACACATACGGACGGACAGACGGACAGACACCATGACTGACATTGCACAAAACCAATATACTCTTTACCTTCGGTATCGAGTATAAAAATTCAATGAGTGTTCGAACTCACGGGCGATGTGTTTGTTACAAGGTACCTGTTTGATCTCCAAGAACGCATTAGTATCAACAAGAATAGTTTGTTGAGTTTTGTTTTACTTTTAGTTTTATTATTTAAATTTTTCTCGATGCATTTAAATAGAGCTCATTTTCTACTTCATTCCTTTAATTTTAAGATTTGAACCGATGTATTTAAACGCAATGGTTAATAAATCCCTTACACAAAGTCGCATGATTTTCATGGCCATATAAGGTGTTATTCCTCGTCGTACCGAGGGGCCATTTGAGTGTTTTCGTTTGCAAAAATCGTAGCTTTTGAACCAAATGGGATAATCGAGCAATTTAAAATGCTTATGATAGATAATTAATCAACCTATAAAATGAGCAATGAAATGAAGTCTACGATTTTTCTGTGCCTAGTTATGGGTACGCAAAGTTAAAATTTGTGGAGAGAAAAAAATATTTTCAAAATTTTTAGATTTATTATGTATAAACAATAAAGGCTTTTATGATTTAAAATTAACATTACAATTATAAAAAAAAAATATTTGTTTTTTTGTAAATAATTTTTAATTTTTTGTAAAATATTCATCAATATCCGTAAAATAAGGTATTTCTAAAAGACTAATCATTCCTGAACTATAAGTATTTTCTAATTCTTTTCGTGACTTAACATGCCTCAGTGGGTCGCAAGATACTGCTAACATTTGGAACAGGTCCGCATTTTGTCTCACCCTCGGTGCTTTGAATGTGCAAAAAAATGTGTTTTTGTAAAACTTATCAAGAGACTCTTGTGCTTCTTCAGAGAGCTCTCCAATTGGCAAAGACTTAAACTCAATTATATCCTTGCCATGCGCCAATATTTTATGGACTGTCTCTTTAGGAATTTTAGTTTCTTTTATTTATTTTCCCCGATAAAAGACGGAAGTAATTCACGAATTAGAAGTGGGAAATTATCGATAGGAGTGAAAACCAATTCCTTATGGATTTATATGGAATATCGTTATGTTAATACCTGAATAAGAACTTTCAGTGTAAAAGTCATCTAAATAAATTACTTACTTCAACAAGAAACTAAATAAATTCAAGAGGAATGAAAGCGGTAAACATTCTTAAAACAAGTAAGAAGGCTCTAGTCGGGAGATCCCGACTAGAAGATACCCTGAACCCAGTTGCAATAAATATATTTAATTTATATAAGACTTTGGTATACTGGCTTAGCTTCCATCGATTAAGTTCAATATCTCCGGTGTTTCTCAACCGATTTGGACGAAATTTTCAGAAAAGTTCTATCATTATCCATTACTTCAACCCTCATTTTTAGATTTTCCAAATTCGATATTTTATTGTTACCGATATTATGTGTATATCGGAAACCAGAATAGTTATCGATAATTTGAAGCAAACTTGTTCTGCTCATGGTATAGGAGAACTTAAATACAAAATCAGAAGTCTCTAGCTCTTGTAGTCTCTGAGATCCACGCGTTCATACAGACGGACAGACGGACAGACAGACGGACAGACGGACATGGCTATATCGTCTCGGCTGTTGATGCTGATCAAGAATATATATACTTTATAGGGTCGGAGATGCTTCCTTCTGCCTGTTACATACTTTTGCACAAAAAAAGACTGACTTCCCGCTGCACGCTGTTATTAAATTTTTCCCGCAATCGCGTTGTCAAAAGCCAGATCCGACGGGAAAAAAGCTGAAATGGCAGCACTGGCGACGGACCAGCGGCAACCCAGAATGGAAAAAAAATTTGTTAATATTTGTGTGTGTGTTTTTATACTCGTTGCCTAAAGTAAAGAGTATATTGGTTTTGTGCAATGTCCATCATAGTGTCCGTCCGTCTGTATGTTCGCAAGTTTTTTCCACAACCTTCAAGCTAGAGACTTGAAATTTTCAATTCTCTTAATCTATGGGATAGTAAATTAAGGTGTCCAGATGGGGGTTCAATGATAACTGGGTGGCTGGAAGATCAATAAATTCGATAACTCAAAACCGATAAGCCCTCATATTTTTTACATCTTAACAGCTAGAGCTGTCAAATTTGGTCGGAAGATAGCTACTAGCACCCCCAATAAACTGGATTCCGCCTATATATCCCACAGTCTTTGAGATAGAGCCACCAAGTATGGTGCCAAGATAAGTAATGACGACATCCCCAAAAACTGCATCAAAAGTTTGGATGGCACGCCCACCAATACTTCCCCAGCCGCCCCCACCCGATCCAATGCTTCTTCAAAAACGGGAATTCGTGTATCTTCCAGAGTTGTTAAGCTAGAACCACCACATTTGGTAGTAAAATATCTGGCAACGACCCCCAACGAACTGCATCAAAGTTTTGGAGGCAGCCTATCCATTCCGCCCCAAAACCCCCACCCCTCGCATTTTGAAGTCAGAAAAACCTTTATCTCTCACAGTTTTTGAACTAGAGCCACCAAGTTTGGTGCCAAGACAAGTGATGACGAACCCCCAAAAACTGCATCAAAAGTTTGGAGCCACGCCCACCCATTCCGCCCCCCTTACCCCACCTTTTACAAGTTTTTAGCTAGAGACACCAAATTTGGTATGAAGATAGCAATTGACATTTTACAGAGATCTGCATCAAAAATGTGGATGCCACGCCCACCCATACCGCTCCCAGCCCCCCTTTCCCCACCTTTTACAAACTTTAAGCTAGAGTCACCAAATTTGGAAGGAATACAGCTGTTGGCATCCCCATCTGCGTCGGAGAATCTTTATGGCAGCGTACACCTCTGCCGCATCCGTTCCCCTTTGCAATCAGGCTTCTTTTTACAGGCTTTAAAACTGGTAACGAGTATACCGCAGTCGACTGCAACGTTTCCACTTGATTTGTGCGCACCACTGCATAGCTGTATTGTGGTTGCGATGTCATAACTGTTGGCTAGTGTCATTTTTATTTTATTTTATTTATTTATTTATTTATTGTCAGCTAAAAGCATTAAATAATGACGTTAAAATGAAATCAAATTTAATTTAAAATAAAAAATAGTTTAAAAAAAAGTACTGTGCGTCGGACCACAGGGACGATGTGTAAACATATTTTAAAGTTGTACAACTTTTTGTATATTTTTGCCATTATATATTGGGCCGATCATTAACCCTCTACCGCGTACGAAGCCATGTGTGACTTCTCACTTTCAAGACTTTAATTTATTGTACAGTAAAAATTAAATAACTTAAAGTATTGAAAGTGAGAATCCATATATGCGTGTTTCGTGCTTGCTTTGTATGCGGTATTGGGTTAAATAAATATAAAAATTACCATGGAGAAATTAACTGCTCAGTTAATATGTTTGAAGAAGGCAAGTGCACTGGGCGAGGCTGGTATATGAATCCGTTTGTTATTGACATCGAAGGAATCTTATAAGCCTTTAAATTGGTATGGCATGTAATGCAAAACGCGAGCATTTGGAAAGTCGTAGTGTGTAGCATATAAGTGGAATTAGTTTTAAATCGTTTTTAAACCACAATATTTCACACACTTTGCACGCATATCCAAATGGATTGTCAATAAACATGGTTTTAAACTTTTCATGAGCATTATAATGATGTTGAAAATGTTCCTGTTGTTGTAGCTGTATACTCGTTGCATCTAATAAATTTTCGCGCTCTCGTGCTCTAAATTCACGTTGATATGCAGCATTGCGAACTCTCCTGGCTTCTAATGTTATCTACGAAAATTGCCGTTAATAAATTGTTATTTATTTGTAATAATTGGTGCAGCAATGTGATTCAAAAATTGGTACAATAAGATACGTACAATAGGTATTGCCTATTGCACTCAAAATGCCTTTACGCCAAATAAATTTTTCTTTAATTTGGAGCAAACTAATTTTGTATTTAATTTAAACCACATCAAAACACATTAAAAAGAACATTTTTCTTTATTTTTATTTGACTAAAATTAAATAAATATTTCTTACGCACAAAATTGAGACACAGTGTTGTTTTGGGTGTTTGTTACAAAGCTAAACCACAAGCCAAACGCATAAAATATGTATATGAATTTTTACTAATGTCTCCATGGTTTGCTTAGCGCCAACTTATACTTATCAAAGTATGCAATTATTGCAAATTATTGAACTACGCACATATCCACAGTAGCACTTACATTATATTAGGGTATGGTAGAGTGTGTGAAGCAAAACAATTGGACTTGACGAATGATGAAGTTGGATTCCCTAACCAGCTTATTTTCTATATTAATAAATAAATAATATAATTTTATTAAACTATTTTAGTAATTTGTCATTTTTTTGCTAAGTGCAAACTTATACTTATCAAAATATGCAACTATTTGAAATATATTATGGAACTACATATCCACAATAGCACTTATATTTTAATGGGGTGGTCAACATCATCACTCTTGTTGCTAAACAGCAGAGCTGTGTGGCTCGACCGTCTCGGTCGGCCGCTTCTTTGCCACTACACCAATACTCATTTGCAGGCAGAGATATTGTTGTACAACAACAATATATTTTTTAAATATAAGAACGCCGTTCTACTGTCTGTGAAACACACCGACAGATATTTACAGGTTTGCATGTCAGAGTGTTGTGGTGCGCACAACCCGTGTCTATAGATGTTTACATATACAAATAAAACACTTGCACCAATAGACTATCATAGAGCTCACGCCAATAGCGTATTACTCTGCAAGCATTTTACTGCCCAGAGCACAAAGATGTTCACACATACAAATAAAACATATGCACCAATACACTCTCATAAAGCTCACACCAAAAGTGTATTACTTTTCGAGAATTTCACTGCCCCGAAAGCAAGATGATTACGCATCAAAAAGAATTATCTATTGTAATATTATAGAATTTAAACAATGGTGTACTAATAAGATATTGCAACCAAAGTTTGACATCACTTTTCTTTATAATTCCCATAATAAAGCTTGATTTATGTATCTATTTTCTCTATATATAAACATTTATTGCCAAATCATCATCGACATTCCGTGGTAGTGCTGTGACCATGTTATTGACATTCACCGGAACATTTATTATTTATCCATATATTCCATTTTGCCCTTGTCCGTGTCGCAATCGCCTAATTACCATGCTTAAAGATATATGGTATATGAATCCGTTTGTTATTGACATCGCAGGAATCTTATCAGCCTTTAAAGAGGTATGGCATGTAATGCAAACGCGAATTTTGTACAAAGGAAGGCGTGTTAAGGCCTATTTACTCTTGACTTAACTTAACTTAACGTAAGAGTCAGCTGACTCAATCTGCCTGTCAATGTTAGCGATTACTCTCAACTTAACGTAACTGAACTTAATTCTGAACCTGCAGGTTGCAGATTCTTACGTTAAGTTCTTAAGTTAAGCAGTGTTGATTAACGTGAAAATCAAACAGCTGATCAAAAACTGTGTTGCAAAACGTTAAGCGCTGTTTACAAATTCAAATATTGAAATCGATGAGCATAATTTTAAAAATTTAATTGAAAATAATAGTTTAATTTACGATGAAAAGTCAAAAGACTTTAAAAATAACATTAAAAAAAGAGCAGTTTGGACTGCAACTGCCAAAGAACGTGGTGCAACGTTGTATTCAAAATGAGCCAACGAGCGGTCAATATATTTTTTTTTGTTTAACAGCACTGCTAACATAATTCTACAGCACTGACACCCTGATTTCTTACGTTAAGTTAAGTTGAGAGTAAACGCATACATTCCTTAAGTTAAGTTAGTTTAAGTTAAGTTAAGTTAAGTCAAGAGTAAATAGGCCTTTATATAAAAAAAAGACCTTGCGAATAAAAAACACGACTGTATGTTCTGTGTATCGAGAATCAACTGAACTTCTTTATTTAAATTGGTTTACATGAAAGCTTAATTCTATCTTAAAATAATTGTTGATACAAATGTCTGGCTATTGACCTACTCATTGGCGTGTGCAGGTACATTTCCTGTTATTGCCAAATATGCAATGCTTGCATTTCCTGTTATTGTTCTGATTTGACTTATGACTTACTAGGAATTTAAAGAGTTCAATAACTCTTGCCCTTTATACTTATGTTCTTATTTTCGACATTTTTACTGTTGGGATCATACATAACTTCTCCCCCTTTTAGATAAGAATTCTCCTGAATTCTACTGTTATTTAAATGAATTTTAATTTTCTTTTTTTTCAATATAGTTATTGCAATAAATATAATTATTAGTATTAATATAGCTGCATTGCAAAAATATGTTATGTCTTTATGTGTATTTAAATTTTTTATGTTTAGCCAGTCAATTTTGTTATTCTCAGGTATTTTTTCGAATGTAATTTGTTTTGTAAAGTTTTGCATTTGTTTTCTTTTTTCATTTAATTTTATTTCATTTTCTTTTTCGTAAATGTTCGTAAAATAATTATTTTCTATATTGATTGTACAATTTGCAAATTGTATTAACATATTGTTTTCAATTTTAATTTCTTTACTATTACAGTTTTGATGTAGTGTTTCGCTATTTGCGTTCTTAATAACTAAAGTTTCTTCGTTTAGTTCTATTATTTTCATTTCTTGTTTTTTAATTAATTTGCAGTTATTCTTGAATATACAATGTGTACTTATTTTCATTTCTTTTAATTTTTTATTCTTTTCGTATGTATATGTTATGTTTTTGTGGGTGAATATTACTTCTGATTTCTGCTCTACTTATTTCAAATTTTTCTTTATTCGGTATTGGTATTATTTGTAATATTTTAGTTGTTACAAAATTCTTAGGTATTTCTATTCCAAAAATTAAAAAATTATTCTTAAACATTGCTGTAGCTAATTTTATATGATTTAGTTTGTTGAAATTTATATTATACTTTGTAATTTCGTTATTCGTTAATATGCTTGGATGTAAAATGTTATATTTAGCTGCAACAACATTGTCCTGTAAGTGTTCTATTTTATCTTTTATCATTTGAATTTTTATCTCTTAGTCGTAATATAAATTTTCTTGGTATCTGCTGTTCTCGTATTTGTCAATTGCATTTAATTGCTTTTCGATTGCCATTCTATCTGACTTAATTATGTGTTCCATATATCTAATTGTGTCGTTAAAAAAAGTGTTTATGTAAACCTGTTTATTTAGTGATTCGTCCGTATCTTGTATTTTTTCTTTAAAAGTTGATAGATGTGTTTCTATTATTTTTCTGTCTTCTTCGTTCATTGTTCCGAACAGCCATTTTGCTGCGCTACCTACTGCATTAACCAGTCCTCTTTTTGTACGAGTCCGATTGCCGTATAATGTGTTTAATTTATGTCTAGCCTCTGTTACTTGTAATTGTAGTATATGTTTGTTATCGTTATTAATCATTTCTAAGTTTTTCTCTATATTGTTCAAAATATTGTCAATGTCTTTTAAGTTGATTATATGTATTATTATGTCTGTTGCTATAACTATGTCTTGTTGTTTCATCGGTATTTGTGCGTAACCGTCTTCGTCAAGTATTTGTTGCGTCGTCAGTGTTCCTGATATTATTGTCGTCATCATTAGTATTAGCATCGCCATCATTAGTGTTTTCTGTAAATTTATAGGCTCGTTTTATATTTGAGGGGTCAACATCTATAAGTTTTGCTTTTTTGAATTTCGCTATTTCCTTGTGTCTGACTGCTTTATAGTTTTTTATGAATCCTTCTTCACGATTCTTAACATAATTTTCTCTATTTTTGTTCCGAATTTTCAACATTTTTCCTTTTGCGTATTCTATATTTTCTCTGATTTTCTCCACTTCTACTTTATTATTTTGGGCTTCATTCGGTGTACATTTAATAGTATATTGATATCTGTCGTTATAATTTCTTACTGCTCTTTGCAACATCTGTTTCACTGAAATCTTTCCTGCTTCTGTCTTGTATATTATTCTAAATTTTTCTACTAATGAATTGTGTAATCTATCTACAACTGCATTACCCGTGTGACTGTTTGGTTTAGTCAAATGTAATTCAATGTTTTCTTGATTTAACAGTTCTTTCATTCTAATTGAATTGAACTCATTATCAGCTACAATCTTTTTTGGTTTTCCTATTTTTGTAAAATGTTCCTCTAACTGTTCAATTATTGTCGTATGGTTTCTGTCGTTTAAAAGGTATACTGCTGCGAATTTGGAAAATTTATCTATTATCGTCAGAAAATGTGTATTTTTTACTACATACGTGTCTATATGTATAACCTGATTTTTTTCCGTTGGAGTTTCTGTTTTACTAAATTTATTTTTTACCGGGGTTCTATCGTACTTTATTTCCTTACAAAAGTCGCATTGGTTAATGACCACCTGTATTAATTCTAACAGTTTTGGGTAAAAAATTTTATTCTTCATTTGGTTATAGGTTTCCTGAATACCTGAATGCATATTCTCTCTTACATGGTAAAACGATATTTGTTTCACTGCTTCAGTTTCGTGTTCAATGTCTTGTGCCCTAAACTTGTATTTAATGAATTCTAATTGCTTGTCATTTGAGTATAGTTGAATTAATTTCTCCTGTACTATATTGTATTTGTGGTAGGATAATTCTGAGAAAATGCCTATTTTTCCTTTTTTTATATATCTTACGAAAATCTCTTCCATATTCGGGAAGTCGTATTCTGCTATGAAAATTATTCTTTTCCCATGAATCATTTTCAATTCTTCTGTTTTTTCGTTTGTGATCACTATCTGTGTTTTGTATTTGTTAACTTCTCTTCTTTTATTGAAAAATGATCTTGTAAATTTTCCTCTGCTGAATGAACTGTCGCTATTGATGTGTCGTCTTCTACGTTTGCTATTATATTTATGTCTGATATATTGTCATTAATATCATATTCTTCTTCCTTATTATTGCTGTCACATTCAAAATAATTTTTTCTAACCTACTTAGGTAATCGGCTACTCTATTTTCTTTTCCTTTTAAATAATCTATTTCAAATTAATATTCTCCTAGTTTCAATAACCACCTTTGATGTCTGGGTGAAATGTCTTTCCCTTTATACTTTGAATGTAAAAATTTTATTGGTTGATGGTCGGTTAGTATTTTAAACTTTCTTCCATACAAGTAAGGTCTGAAGTAGTTTACACTTCAAAGTATTGCCAAAAATTCCTTATCTGTAGCTGAATAATTTCTCTCGTGTTTGTTTAGCATTCTTGATGCGAAACAAATTGGATGCCCTTCTTGGGAGAGGACCGCACCGATAGCGTAATTTGATGCGTCTGTCGTAAGTGTGAATGTTTTTTCAAAATTTGGGTATCTTAATATTGGGTGTGAGCTGATGAGATTTTTAAGTTTTTCGAATGCTTCGATGTAAGTTGGATCTTTTGTATTTACTTTTGCGTCTTTCTTGAGGTATTTTGTCATTGGTTGTGCTACTTTAGCGTAGTCTTTAATAAATTTTCTGTAATATCCTGTTATGCCTAGGAATTTTTGAATTTGTTTTACTGTTTTTGGTAATAATAACTTCTCTATTACAATTATTTTGTTAGGGTTTGGCTTGGTACCTTCATTTGTTAAAATGTGTCCTAAAAATTCTGTTTCTCTTCTCATAAAGTTACACTTGTCAATTTGTATTTTTAAATTTTTTTTCTCTAAAATTTCAAATATTTCTTTAATATATTGAATATGTTCTTGCAACGATGTGCTAAAAATAAGTATATCGTCTAAATATACCACACACTTTTTACTAATGTGATCTCTTAAAATTTCATTCATAAGCCTTTGAAACGTGGCAGGTGCGTTTTTTAGACCAAAAGGCATTCTTATAAATTCGTATAACCCGTGTGGCGTTACAAATGCCGTTTTCTTTCTATCTTCTTCCCTTACTAAAATCTTAGCTAAATCTATTGTCGTGAAGTATTGTGCTCTTCCGAGTTTGTTCAGAACTGATTCGATATTGGGAATAGGAAATTTATCGTCAATAGTTATTTCGTTTAACTTTCTGTAATCTACTACTATTCGAAATTTTTTCTTTCCTGAATTGTCTAATTTATTTTGTAGTACTATTAGTGGGCTTGAATACCTTGAGTTGCTTTTTCTAATTATTCCTTGTTCTTCCATTTCTTTTATCTGTCTTCTAACTTCTTCCTCATGTTTAGGTGGGTATCTATATAATTTTGAATTTAGTTGCTCATCTGTAGTCGTCCGTATTTCATGTTCGATCTCGGTTGTGCTAGTCAATTGTTCCCCTTCTTTAAAGAATAGTTCACTGTAGCGATTAACTATTTTTTTTAACTTCTTTAAGTTCTTCTTCATTTGAATGTCCCAATTCCAAGCTATCAAATTTTTCGTTATTACATTCGAGTGTACAAATTTCTTCGTATCGGTATGAATTATTTATTATAATATTTTCTTTATTATTCAAAGTTAAGATTTTCTTTTCCATGTTGATGAACGCGTTCAAAAAGTTTAAAAGATCTATTCCTATTATAAAATTGTATTTTCTTCCTTTTAACGGGGCCAACTTCCAGCGTACCCTAGCGTTATTTGGTAAATTGAATTCCCTAGGTGCATTTGTATGTATTTCGTACTCTATTGTATCTCTGCCGTTTATTGTGCTATAATGTATGGGTCTGTTTAATTTTATTTTTCTGTAACTGTTTATTTGATTAATCACTAAACTTAATGTGGCACCTGTATCTATTAATGCTACATATTTCTGCCCTTCAATGTTAAGTTTCATTAATGGTAGGCATTCCGAGGCTGCTTCGTAAAAAAAACAGAATTGCTTACCTCTGCCTCTTCGTAATAGTCTCCCTGATTCTGGTCGTTCTGTTCGTTTGAGTTGTTGTCGTTTTCATGGTAATTGTTATCATACAATTCATTGTGGCATGTGTTGTTACTCCTATTTCGTTCTGCTTCTACATTGTCTACTTCCATAGGTTCTGGGTTTCCAGACCTATTTTGTCTTGTTTGTTGTGAGTTCGTTTGTTGATTATTCTGGTAATTCCTACTCTGTCCCGAGTTGTTATTTCTTATATTCTGTCTGTATTGTCCAGAGTTATTGTTTTTATAAATCTGCTGATGGTTCCTATTATTTTGGTTTAAACTCTGATTTGCGTTAAACTGCTGGTTGACTTGTTGATCGTAGACCCCATTTACACGCTGAAGTTTTTTCATTAAGTTTTTTTTTCATTCTGTTTTAAAACTTCTTCGGAATTCAGGTCGCATTTACACGCTGAAGTTTTTCAGTGAAGTTTTTCATTTGAAAATGCAACTCTGGTTTAAATTTATGGTCGAAAAACATACACAGTTAACACCAGTTCAATTAATTCTTTCGTCTATAACATTTCTATTAATAATTTATAAACCACAACAATATATTTACTATTTGCGCTAATATTTGCTTGTGCGATATTTCGTATCAATAACGTAATTTTTCACATCAAGCACTGTGCAACTCTGTGTTTACATTCTATCGGAATAAGACAAAGCAAAATTAGAAGAAAAATTCACGACTTAACAAGTAGTGAATTTTTGCTTGAATTTTTACACCTATACTCCCCTTGCCAACAAACAAAAGATTCAGAGAGAAAATTCACGAAAAAACTTCAGCGTGTAAATGGAGTCGTATTGTTGATTCGTATTTTTATTTTGATAATTATTCTTATGATTTTGCTGTTGGGCGTTTGGGTTACAGCTATTGTTATTAACCCCTTGGTTTCTATTGTATGATCCTGCTTCCGTATTATTTCTGTTGGGTCTTGGTTTTTATACTCGATACCGAAGGTAAAGAGTATATTGGTTTTGTGCAATGTCCGTCATGGTGTATATCCGTCTGTCCGTCCTTAAGTGTGCAAGTTTTTTCCACACCCTTCAAGCTAGGGACTTGAAACTTTCCAATTCTCTTTATCTATGGGATAGTACATTAAAGTGTCAAGATTGGGGTTCTACGATAACTGGGGGGCTGGCAAGTCGACAAATTCGATAACTCAAAAACGATAAATCCACATATTTCACACACCCTTACAGCTAGAACTACCAAATTTGGTAAGAAGATAGCTACTAGCAACCCCCAAAAAACTGCATCAAAAATTTTGAAGCCACGCCCCCATTCCGCCCCCAGCCCCCCGCATTTTAAAGTCAAAAAAGCCTATATCTCCCACAGTTTTTGAGCTAGAGCCACCAAATTTGGTGCCAAGATAGACGATGATGACCCCCAAAAGCTGCATCAAAAGTTTGGATGCCACGCCCACCAATACTACCCTAGCCGCCCCCAGATGCCACAACGCTTCGTCAAAAACGGGAATGCGTGTATCTTCCAGAGTTGCGAAGCTAGAGCCTCCAAATTTGGCAGGAAGATAGCTTGCAACGACCCCCAAGAAACTGCATCAAAATTTTGGAGCCACGCGCAACCCTTCCACCCCCTTACTCCACTTTTTACAAACTTTGAGCTAGAGTCACCAAATTTTGTATGAAGGTAGCAATTGACATTCCACATAGATCTGCATCAAAACTTTGGATGCCACGCCCACCCATACCGCCCCCAGCCCCCCTTTCCCCACTTTTTACAAACTTTGAGCTAGAGTCACCAAATTTGGAAGGAAGGTAGCAATTGACATTCCACATAGATCTGCAGCAAAACTTTGGATGCTACGCCCACCCATACCGCCCCAGCCCCCTTTCCCCACTTTTTACAAACTTCGAGCTAGAGTCACCAAATTTGGAAGGAAGATAGCAATTGACATTTCACAAAGATCTGCAACAAAAATTTGGGTGCCACGCCCACCCATACCGCTCACAGCCCCCCTTTCCCCACTTTTTACAAACTTCGAGCTAGAGTCACCAAATTTGGTGTGAAGATAGCAATTGACATTTCGCAAAGATCTGCAGTAAAAATGTAGATGCCACTCCCACCCATACCGCCCCCAGCCCCCCTTTCAGCAGCCCCCCTTTCAACAGCTCTTACAAACTTTCAGCTAGAGTCACCAAATTTGGAAGGAAGATAGTTGATGGCATCCCCATCTGCATCGGAGAATCTATAAGGCAGCGTACACCCCTGCCCCATCCGTATCCCTTTGCAATCAGGCCTCTTTTTACCTGTTTTAATACTGGTATCGAGTATGCCGCAGTCGGTTGCGTCCGACTGCAACGTTTCCACTTGTTTATATTGAAATCTGATGCAACTATTTTCGTACCTACGGAACATCATTATTCTTAATATTCTGTTTAGATCGTTTTCTTCGTATATATTATCTAGTAATGTCCCTTGCGTCATCTCTTTAGCTGCATTAACTAACAAACTTTCTACATAGCTTAAATCTATAAAATTATCATTTTTATGGTATACAATAAGCTGTCTTATATATAATATTTTGCAGTTCTACTGCTAGCTCGCTTACCGAGTTAACCTTCAGATCGCATATTCTCCTGTATATGTGGTGTGGTTCTGTGTCCGGCCGGTACCGTAGTTTATTAATTCCCAATTATCCGGTTCCGGTACGTTGATGATGACATCCTTGGCTTGTCCTTGGATGGTTTTGTAGAATATCGTCCGGGTTGCCTCTCGCTTCAATTGTAGATCCTGTACTCCTTGGAGAAGGTACTCCACGCTGCTGAAGAATGAGTTGATTGATATATCTCCTGTCCCCGTAAACGTCGCTAGGTGGTTCACATTTTTAAGTATGCGCTCTTGCTGGGCCATGTTATGACTGGTGCCTTGCAACTGTAGGTATGCTTGTCGCAATTGTTCTAGTTGACTTTCTCTAAGGGCCAGTTGTTCTAAAATGTCCGCTTGTGGCATATTTTGGTTTTCTTGTGCCATCCTGTTTTCGTCGTAGTGAACAGATCTTTTCTGCTTTCTAGAGGCCAGTTTGAGTTGTTCTGTTTTTAATCGATTTGCGCTCGACTTATTGCTTTTGATACACTTTATTAACTGATTTTAAGTTAATCTTTTTAAGTTTTGAATACAAGTAATTAACTGATTTTTAGTTAATCCTTTAAAGTTTTGAACACAAGTAATTAACTGATTTTTAGTTAATCCTTTAAAGTTTTTAATACAAGTTATTAACTGAATTTTAGTTAAGTCTTGGTTTGTATTTTTACTTTATAAGTTTTGTGTTGTTTTTGTTCTTTACACTTTGTAAAACCGGAAACTGATTTTTAGTTCCTTTGTTTGTGCTTACTTTTTTCTGCCGTTGTCCTTTGCCTCAATTTATTTATTTGGTTCGGATTATCACTGGATCTTATTTAAAAACAAGATCCTACCGTCTGCGCCAATTTTGTATAAAGGAAGGCGTGTTATGTAAAAAAAAAGACCTTGCGAATATAAAACACGACTGTATGTTCTGTGTATCGAGAATCAACTAAACTTCTTTATTTAAATTGGTTTACATGAAAGCTTAATTCTATCTTAAAATAATTGTTGTTACAAATGTCTGGCTATGGACCTACTCATTGGCGTGTGCAGGTACATTTCCTGTTATTGCCAAATATGCAATGCTTGCATTTCCTGTTATTGTTCTGATTGGACTTATGACTTATTAGGAATTTAAAGAGTTCAATAACTCTTGCACTTTCATACTTATGTTCTTATTTTCGACATTTTTACTGGTGGGATCATACATAACTTGCGCAGGTACATTTCCTGTTATTGCCAAATATGCAATGCTTGCATTTCCTGTTATTGTTCTGATTGGACTTATGACTTATTAGGAATTTAAAGAGTTCAATAACTCTTGCACTTTCATACTTATGTTCTTATTTTCGACATTTTTAACTGGTGGGATCATACATAACTCACGAGCAGTTGGAAAGTCAAAATTAAGAAAATGCTGATTTATAACTGTATGGCATACAGGTGGAATTAGTTTTAAATCTTTTTGAAACCACAATATTTCACACACCGCGCACGCATATCCAAATGGATTGTCAATAAAAATGGTTTTACATTTTTGATGAGCATTACAATGATGTTGAAAATTTTCGTATGGTACGATTTCAGGTACTTGCTCCAGTTGTGATAATTCTTCTTCCTTTTGTTGCAGCTGTATACGCGTTTCATTTAAAAAATTTTGGCGCTCTCGTGCTCTAAATTCACGTTGATATGCAGCATTGCGAACTCTCCTGGCTTCTAATGTTATCTACGAAACTTGCCGTTAATAAATTGTTATTAGTTTGAAATAATTGGTGCAGCAATGTGATTTAAAATTTGGTACTTTAAGTAAGATACGTACAATAGGTATTGCCTATTGCACTCAAAATGCCTTTACGCCAAATAAATTTTTCTTTTATTTGTTGCAAACGAATATTGTCTTTAATTTAAAACACATGAAAAAGATCATTTTTCTTTGTGTGAATGAGATTTGAGAAATATCTTACGCACAAAATTGAGGTACAGTCTTGTTTGGGTGTTTGTTACAAAGCTAAACCACAAGCCAAACGCATAAAATATGTATATGAATTTTTACTAATGTCTCCATGGTTTGCTTAGCGCCAACTTATACTTATCAAAGTATGCAATTATTGCAAATTATTGAACTACGCACATATCCACAGTAGCACTTACATTATATTAGGGTATGGTAGAGTGTGTGAAGCAAAACAATGGACTTGACGAATGATGAAGTTGGATTCCTAACCAGCTATTTTCTATATAATAAATAATATATTTTATAATATTTTGTAATTGTCATTTTTGCTAGTGCAACTTATATCAAATTGCAACTATTGAAATATTATGGCAATACAATCACAATATATTAGTGGTCAACATATATTTGTGTAAACAGCAGAGCTGTGTGGCTCGACGTCTCGGTCGGCCGTTCTTTGCCACTACACCAATACTCATTTGCAGGCAGAGATATGTTGTACAACAACATATATTTTTAAATATAGAACGCCGTTCTACTGTCTGTGAAACACACCGACAGATATTTACAGTTTGCATGTCAGAGTGTTGTGGTGCGCACAACCCGTGTCTATAGATGTTTACATACAATAAACACTTGCACCAATAGACTATCATAGAGCTCACGCCAATAGCGTATTACTCTGCAAGCATTTTACTGCCCAGAGCACAAAGATGTTCACACATACAAATAAACATATGCACCAATCACTCTCATAAAGCTCACACAAAGTGTATTACTTTCGAGATTTCACTGCCCGAAAGCAGTGATTCGCATCAACAAGAATATCTATTGTATGATAGATTAAACATGTACTATAAGATATTGCAACCAAGTTGCATCATTTCTTATAATTCCCTAATAAGCTGATTTATGTATCCATATATCATTCATGGTTATCAACACATGTATGTACCATTATTGACATTCACCGAACATTGTATTATTATCCATAATCCATTTGCCCTTGTCCTGTCGCATCGCTAATTACATGCTAAAGATATGTATATGATCGTTGTTATGACATCGCAGGAATCTATCAGCTTTAAAGGTATGGATGTAATGCAACGCGAATTTGTACAAAGGAAGCGTTAAGCTATTACTCTGACTTAACTTAACTAACGTAAGAGTCACTGATCAATCGCCTGTCAATGTTAGCGATTACTCTCAATAACGTAACTGAACTAATTCTGACCTGCAGGTTGCAGATTCTTACGTAAGTTCTTAATTAAGCATGTTGATTAACGTGAAATCAACAGCTGATCAAAAACTGTGTTGCAAACGTTAAGCGTGTTTACAATTCACTATTGAATCGATGAGCTAATTTAACAATTAATTGAAATCATAGTTTAATTTACGATGCAAAGTCAAAAGCTTTAAATCATTACATTAAAGCAAGTGCAGTTTACTGAACTGCCAACGTGGTGCACGTTGTATTCAAAAGAGCAAGCGGTCAATATTTTCTTTTGTTAACAGCACTGTAACATAATCACAGCAGACACCTGATTCTTACGTTAAGTTAAGTGAGAGTAACGCATACATTCCTAAGTAAGTTAGTTTAAGTTAAGTTAAGTTAAGTCAAGAGTAAATAGGCCTTTATATAACAAAAAGACCTTGCGAATAAAAAACACGACTGTATGTTCTGTGTATCGAGAATCAACTGAACTTCTTTATTTAAATTGGTTTACATGAAAGCTTAATTCTATCTTAAAATAATTGTTGATACAAATGTCTGGCTATTGACACTACTCATTGGCGTGTGCAGGTACATTCCTGTTATTGCCAAATATGCAATGCTTGCATTTCCTGTTATTGTTCTGATTTGACTTATGACTTACTAGGAATTTAAGAGTTCAATAACTCTTGCCCTTTATACATTATGTTGCTTAATTTCAGATAAATTCCTGTTACTGTTGGTCATACTAACTTCTCCCTTTAGATAAGAATTCTCATGATTCTACTGTTATTAAATGAATTTTAATTTCTTTTTTTCAATATAGTTATTGCATAAATAATTATTAGTATTAATATAGCTGCATTGCAAAATATGTTATGTCTTTATGTGTATTTAAATTTTTTATGTTTAGCCAGTCAATTTTGTTATTCTCAGTATTTTTTCGAATGTAATTTGTTTTGTAAAGTTTTGCATTTGTTTTCTTTTTTCATTTAATTTTATTCATTTCTTTTTCGTAAATGTTCGTAAATAATTATTTTCTATATTGATTGTACAATTTGCAAATTGTATTAACATATGTTTTCAATTTTAATTTCTTTACTATTACAGTTTTGATGTAGTGTTCGCTATTTGCGTTCTTAATACTAAGTTTCTTCGTTAGTTCTATTATTTCATTCTGTTTTTAATTAATTTGCATTATCTTGAATATACAATGTTTACATTTTATTTCGTTTACTTTTATTATTCTTTCGTATGTATTGTTCTGTTTTTGTGGGTGAATATTACTTCTGATTTCTGCTCTACTTATTTCAAATTTTTCTTTATTCGGTATTGGTATTATTTGTAATATTTTAGTTGTTACAAAATTCTTAGGTATTTCTATTCCAAAAATTAAAAAATTATTCTTAAACATTGCTGTAGCTAATTTTATATGATTTAGTTTGTTGAAATTTATATTATACTTTGTAATTTCGTTATTCGTTAATATGCTTGGATGTAAAATGTTATATTTAGCTGCAACAACAAAAGCTACACCGAATTCATCTTACCGGCATTATGATGTGGCTCTTTTTTTAGTCCAATTTATAAAGCGGAACTAGTTTTGTTCAGCACAACTCGTATATAAATTAGTTTGTATTAAAATGTATTCGATTCATACTGCCCGAGCGCAAAATGTTTACATATCGAACACATTACAATAGCAAAAAGGCGCGTACATTAGAGCTGCCAAAACATAGATGTCAACATCGATTATATCAATGTTTTCCAAATTGTTCGATGCATCGATGCATTATTTTCAACATCGATATTTCATTGTATAGTGAAGCTTCAAACTGCGAGTGTGTAATTTAAAATAAATAGTTTATTTTGTTACGTAAATTCATTGTTTTAACAGTTTCTTACAGCCATACGTTAATAAATAAAAAGTGGCAATTCCTCTTAACAATATGTAAACTTTCAGCAAGGCTGGAGAAATCATTTTCCAAAAACGTGCGGCACTGACGCCAAAGGCAGTCAACATGTTACTATTTTTACGAAAAATATCTATGGATCTCTCATAGATCTCGTATCTAGATCTAGAAAGGTATAGATAAGTCGTGATTTGATAAACTGAAGAGATTATTTCTGTTAGTTTAATTATAAGAAGAAAATGGGATTTAAGCTAACATAAAACATTCGGTTTCAATTAAAGAATGATTTTTTTTAATTATTTGAATTAAAACATTGATGTTTCAAAACATCGGTGACGAAATCATCGATGTTATGACCATCGCTGTTTTTGCAGCTCTAGTTTAAACATACGAATAAAACATTTGCACCAATACACTCTCATAGAGCTCACACCAATAGTGTTTTACTTTTCGAGCATATCACTGCCCCTAAAGCAAAGATGATTACACAGCAATATTTAAATTAAGTGAAATATAGAATAATACATAAATCTGAAAATAAAACTTAGGAAAAACATTTATAAAGTTAACTTTAAAGCTCTGGGAAATTCAATAAAAAGTTTAGTAGTCCAACATTTGTTGCGTGATTTGGGAAAAATCCAGAAAAACCCAATCAGACCAGCGTTTGCTTAGTAGATAGTGGTTACGATTAGATAAAGAAATAAGGATCGATCTTTTTATTACTGGAATTAAGACCTCGAAGGAGATAAGAGAATACATTTTGTTATTGGCAGAACATATGACACGAAATAGTTAAAAAGTTGCTCAAGCAACGATCAAGGCTAAGGGGAAAAAAGTTACGTGAAGATCTAATTGGGACATTAAATTTAATTGGACTCAAAAGAACTGATGAGTCGATTTTACTATTAAGTAGGTTAGTGATAAATAATACTCCAAGGATAGTTCTACGGTTTAACAGGGAGGGAAGATTTATCAAAAGGAGTCTACTTGAATAAGGGAGGTAAGTCTACTCCAGGAACCCAGTTAAAACTTCTAAGGGCAAATAGAAGAAATTTCTTCTGCACAGATTCAATTCTATCCTTTCGAATCGAGTATTGTGGGGACCACAAACAAGATCCATACTCCAGGATGGGACGTACTAGGGATGTATAAATCGATAAACTCTTTCGACCACCACTTGATGAAGCCAATGACATTAATGGCCTTATTGACCATAGACTAAATATGAGAGTCAAACTTTAATTTAGGATCAAGAATAATGCCTAAATCTTTAATTTCAAACACGCGGTCAAGTGGTGAAGCATCAAACAAGTAGTGAGCAGTATGAGGGTACTTCTACAAAAAGACATGACTTTACATTTAGAACAATATAATTTGAGTAAGCTAAAACGACACCAGGCCGACAATGCACCCAAATCCGACTGTAGCAAGTTACAAAGAGAAGCATCATTGTAGGTGAAACATAGCTTCACAGCATCAGCAAATATGTATACATAGGAGTTAGTTATAACAGATGGAAGGTCGTTAATAAACATATTAAATACCAAAGATCCAAGATGACTCCCCTGGGGAACAAAATCTAAAAAGCCTATAGCTCCCACAGTTTTTGAGCTAGAGCCACCAAATTTGGTGCCAAGATAGGTGATGATGACCCCCGAAAAACTGCATCAAAAGTTTGGATGCCACGCCCACCAATACCACCCTAGCCGCCCCCATCCACCCCAACGCATCGTCAAAAACGGGAATGCGTGTATCTTCCAGAGTTGTGGAGCTAGAGCCTCCAAATTTGGTAGGAAGATACCTGGTAACGACCTGCAAAAAACTGCATCAAAGTTTTGGAGCCACGCGCACCCCTTCCACCCCCTTTCCCCACCTTTTTCAATCTTTGAGCTAGAGTCACTAAATTTTGTATGAATGTCGCAATTGACATTCCACATAGATCTGCAGCAAAAATTTGAATGCCACGCTCACCCATGCCGCCCCCAGCCCCCCTTTCCCCACTTTTTACAAACTTTGAGCTAGAGTCACCAAATTTGGTATGAAGATAGCAATTGACATTCCACACAGATCTGCATCAATATTTTGGATGCCACACTCACCCATACCGCCCCCAGCCCCCCTTTCCCCACTTTTTACAAACTTTGAGCTAGAGTCACCAAATTTGGTATGAAGATAGCAATTGACATTCCACACAGATCTGCATCAAAATTTTGGATGCCACACTCACCCATACCGCCCCCAGCCCCCCTTTCCCCACTTTTTACAAACTTTGAGCTAGAGTCACCAAATTTGGTATGAAGATAGCAATTGACATTCCACACAGATCTGCATCAAAACTTTGGATGCCACGCCCACCCATACCATCCCCAGCCCCCCTTTCCCCACATTTAACAATTTTCGAGCTAGAGTCACCAAATTTGGTATGAAGATAGCAATGGACATTCCACAAAGATCTGCATCAAAAATTTGGATACCACGCCCAGCCATACTGCCCCCAACCCCCTTTCCCCACTTTTTACAAACTTCGAGCTGGAGTCACCAAATTTGGTATGAAGATAGCAATGGACATTTCACAAAGATCTGCAGATAAAATTTGGATGCCACACCCACCCATACCGCCCCAGCCCCTCTTTCCCCACCTCTTACAAACTTCGAGCTAGAGTCACCAAATTTGGTATGAAGATAGCAATTGACATTCCACAAAGATCTGCATGAAAACTTTGGATGCCACGCCCAGCCATACTGCCCCCAGCCCACCTATCAACAGCTCTTACAAACTTTCAGCTAGAGTCATCAAATTTGGAATGAAGATAGTTGGTGGTATCCCTATCTGCATCGGATAATCTTTAAGGCTGCGTACACCCCTGCCCCATCCGTACCCCTTTGCAATCGGGCCTCTTTTTACCTGTTTTAATACTGGTATCGAGTATGCCGCAGTCGGTTGCGTCCGACTGCAACTTTTCCACTTGTTTTTCAAAGACCTTAGGAATGGCGCACAACTTGGATATACCTCTATAATTTTTAACGTTAGACTTAGAATAATTTGTATGTAGTGGAATGATAAAAGATTCCTTCCATAAAGCTGGAAACACAGTTGAGTCAGGAATTTTCTAAAATTAGAGTTATTGCAAAACTTGCACTTATGTCCCTTGGAGTTAAGTCCCGGTTCTTTATTTTACGTAGGACCTATTTCGGCAAGGTCGAAAAAAATCTCTACATTATCATCGAGCTTAAAACCTATTTTTTTATCCTTAAAATGTTCCTAAGATAGATAGATAAACTATACCACATAGATTTTTGAAAAAAAAAGTAAGGCCCGAACTTTTGTAAAGTTTTTTGTTATCATTAAATTTATTAAGTAATTGAAAAATTCAAAATGTTAATACGGAACATTTATTTAAAAAGAAATTAGTCATACAAAGAATATTTTTTCTTGGATTGTTGTTAGTATCGAGTAGGTACTTTGTCGATACTGAGTAGGTTCGATACTTTCGTCGATCCAAGTACAAGTACTGATTTGAGTAATACTTTTCAGTATCGTTTCATCCCCAAAGGCAACTGAAACAAAAACGGCTGCACATTAGAGCTGGGAAACTATTAACAGTGGCCCCATTCGATATTTTCGATGTTTTGAGAGCAAAATTTCGATACTATCGACAGTATCGTTTGTTGTACAATACTTTACACAAATTAAAATTATATGCAATTTCGAATGCAGATTTCGTATATTATAAATTAACATTTATTTTATAGTACTATAACTAAAAAATAACTATCAGAGATCAAAATTATTTTATCATTTCAGTTTGATATAAAAAATCTAAGTAACTCAATCGGAGATCAACTCTCTTTTAGAGAGTCTCTAACAAAGCAAAAAAAATTCAAGTCATATGTTTAAAACATACTACGAACATACTAATAAATTAACAAAAGTATTACTCTATCCATGCATTTCTTTGCAAAAATAGAAGTGTGTCAGCATTGTCCGCCTTAAGCGAAGCCCTGCGTTTACTAATTATAAGTTCAGCCTTGCTGAACATACGCTGAGACTCCGTAGATGTGGCGGGAACACATAAAAATTTAGAAGCGATATGTTTTATTTTAGAATCATTATTCTTAAATTAAAGAAATGTTATTTATGTTTTTCCTTATATTTAGTGCAAATTGGTATAGTTACCTTCCAGTATTGTAGGGGATATACATTCTTATCCGAATGCTTCGAATTAAATTATTGTCAAAGGTCAACAATTGCGTCGGCCCTTTTTGTTTTAGGCAATCCTTCAATATTTTGTTGAATAAATTGGAATAGAGGTTGGCGGCTTTGATGTGGTGGTGGCGGCTCTACTGCATGCAGTACGGAATCATCTAATGAATTTCTGAAGACGGTCATCTCATTTTCTAATAATTTTTCGGCATGCCCAGCGTTGAAAAGAGAACGGAAGCCTTGCTTTTTAAACCTTGGGTGTATCCATGTTGCTATTTGCGGCAACGAACGCTCTTCATATTTTGACAGTCTAATTATGATATTGTCCATTTAAAATTTGCAGGCTACTAGACCCTCACTAGACTTAAGGCTCGACTTTATGGACTCTAAAGTGTGCAAAATACCACAAGTTATTGGAATACATAATGATATCGTCACTGATGTATTAGAAGATACTTGTCTCGTAGCAGTTTCAAATGGAGCAAGTAGCTCTGAAAGGTCCGAAAGGATGTCCAATTCCTCCACAGAAAATGGTTGTGGTGCTTTTGAAGTATTTAGAAAAACTTTTCCGATAGCCTCATGCGTTTTCAAAATCCTCTCTATCAGGTAATATGCACTGTTCCATCGAGTAGGAACTGCCTGTTTGAGACTATATTTTGTTTCCCAATCTTGGAAGTCTTTCAGCTTTTTATATAATAAAGGACTGGTTTTGAAATATGTCACAGTGCTTTTACATTTAGTAAGTACAGGCACCAAACAATCTAGTTTGGGACAGCCCTGAACTACAAAGTTAATAGGATGAGCAAAGCAGGGCACATTTCTTTTTTGAAGTAATTCACACGCTTTAATCATAGAGCAAACACTATCGTTTACTATTGCAACAATTTTGGAAGATATGTCCCACTTGTCAAAAACGGCTTGTAAATTTTCTTCAATATTTTGTGTTGTGTGGTTTTTTTCGCAAAGTAATTTGTTTGTTGACAAAACGGCAGTTTGTAGTTTAAAATCATTTGAAACGAATGTGCATGTCACAGTTATAATTGCTTCATTAGCCTGCGATGTCCAGAGATCCGTGGTAATAGCGCAAAAGTCAATTTTTTGTAATATTTCCATCAATTTAATTCGTTTTCATCGAGTTGCCGTGCCATTAACACATTTTGCAATGTCTTACGAGATGGTAATTTAATGCGTAGATCAAAACCACTTAGCATGTCGCGAAATACAGTGTCTTCCACAACTGAAAACGGACGCATGTCTTTGGCTATGTATCGCTTGACTAAATTATCAAGATCAGCTCTTCGATGAGAATTCGAACCGTAGCATGTTTTGACAAAAGCATCAATCCTTGATAAAAACACTGCTAAATCGCCAACGTTTAAATTTGGATGTACACGTTTTTACCACACCTTTGATTTACCAACTCTCGGTCTTTTTATCCCGCCGTTTTCCTCATCAGAGCTGATTATTTCTGATGTGTTGATATCTAAGCATACATAGATAAATAACTTTTACTAAATATACATTGGTTATAAAAAATAAATATTATAATTACCCTTTCTTTTGAGATTCACTAAATATTTTTCCATGCTTAGAGTCACCACCGACCTTCAATTTAAGTAAATCTAGAATTCATTTTTATTAGAAGAGATATAATATTTAATTTTTTTTGCATTTTTCTTACCCAAATTTCTGCTAACAAGCCTCGTGTTAAGTGATGTGAAAAATGCCCGCACCATCGATAGCGACAAAAAACTATCGATGGTGGAAAGGTAAAAATTCGATAGCTCGATATTGCCATCGATTGTTTCCCAGATCTACTGCACATGCTATCCGCTATCGCGCTCGCTCACACTTATTGCTTACTGCTTTTGTTATTCTCTATACCATTCGAAAACACCACAAGCAAAGGCAAAATGCAGTAATTGCCTACCTCGGCTGCCTGAGAAATAGCTTTTCTTACCAATTGCAAACTCTGGAGATTCTATACTCTTTGCTTAAACTTACACACAATGTTTGCATGCGTTCACTTTTTAGTTTTGCTCTATCACAGCCTATAGATGTTATTTCATACAAATTAATTAATTTATTTGTATGTATTGAAGCAATATTTTTTTTATTTTAGTAAAATTTTTTAATTTATTTAGTAAACAAGCATTAAACAAGTCTGGCTAATTGATTGGGGTGACTACCTAAGCGTTGCTGATAGCTCGATGCAAGCTTCTGCACTAAGTCCCCAACTTTTGGAACCTTTAAATCCTTTTCTGTGTTGCTGCTTCGGATGTACCAAGGTGCATAACTCTAATTTTGTTTAAATATGTTTTGGCCGCAGTGCCGTAAATTTGTAGCGCATATTTCCATATTGGGCTTAAGATGGACTTGTTGTAACATTGTTGATTTTGTAGAGGGTTGATTTTCCTGATGCACGATATGGTGTTCGTGGGATTCCGTCGCACTTCGCTGAAAACTGCTTTTCTTCCAGGAACCAAAAAAATACTCGCGTCTTTTCACTCTCAAAGGTTTATTCAGATTAAATACATTGTTGCTTAAAACTATTGTGCCTAGCCTTAATCACAGAATGTTGCTAGCTGTGGTGAATTTAGGAATTAGGATGGGAGACGGCAGCTCCTTGTTCAGTGCCTACTTTTAGGCCTGAACATACCGCCCCCCTTGCAGCGTCATGCAAGAAATATAAAAAAAAAGTGAAATATTGCCACGGAATCAACTATTGTTGATGGGCGAATGAGCCGGACAACATCCAGCCAAAAACGGTATTTTGGGCCAACGGTCCTTCTTGGCTAGGAATTATTCCCGGCAGGATGATCTCGGAATAGAGATCGGCCCCCAAAACAAGGGTGGTCGTGCTCGACCGGAACCAAAAACCGTCCGCCAGGGTGATGTTGGCCATGCCATCTCGGAGATGTTCCGCTATGTTCTTGGCTGGTGTGCGAAACCTGGTTTTCATCACTTGAAGGATGACTTCCTTGCGGAAGTTGGAGGAGCTCGATCTGATGGTTGCTGTGCATGCCCGTTCAGTGCCGACACGGGTGACGGAAAGCCTGAAGGCCGTTGCCAGTCCTGAGTCGATGCGACTGAAAGGGCAGCACGGGTCGACCACTGCACGGATGTCGAAGGTGTTGGATCCTGTATCCAACCGCAGTACAACCGTTGGAAGCACTGTCGTCCGTTGTCGCTCCAGAATCGATGTGAGTGAGAGGCTGCCATTCGCTCTTACAGGAGGAGGATTGGAAGGGGAGACCTGCTGTGTCTGTGTCGTCCTGCGGGTGGTCGCTTGGGAAGAAGGCTGCTCTTCGGAAATGTGCAGCAGAGTAGGGTGGTCCCCCTGGCACACATGGCACCGATCTTCCCGTCGGCAAGTTGCTCCTGAATGTTGGTGCGCAAGGCACTTCGGGCAGTACTTGTTGACAATTACAGCCCCTAGCCGCTTCTCCGCAGCCAAACGCAGAAATCGTTGGCACCTTCGCAGCGCATGAACGCCGCGGCACACGCGGCATCGGAATGATCCCGTTCCTTTTGGGCCCGTTCTTTCCTGATTCTTGCGAGGTGCCATCTTACTGCGTAATGAAATATAGAAAGGAGAACGGGGCGGAGATTAGAAACTTGGCGGGAATAAGTGATAATTTTAAGACCGATTTGCGGCCTCTATAGGAAGCAATATCAGCTTCGCGATTGGGCGTTTAACGACGCCTCGGGCAGTCAAGAAGTCGACTACTCGGACCTTGAGGTCGACACCCGGATATGTGTTCTGGATTCGCCCTAGGCGCCATTCATTCGGTGGAAGATTATCTTCTTTGATAATCACGAGATCATTTGGTTGGAGATCTCGAGATGGCAACTGCCATTTATTCCTTTTGTGGAGCTCCTTGAGGTATTCCTCTTTCCACCGGAGACAGAAATGTTGATGGAGCGACTTAAGGCGCTGCCAGCGGTTCAAAATAGACGCTGCGTCTGCTCCAATTTCTGGCTCGGCGTTAGATAGGAGTGGTCCCCCGACAAGGAAGTGACCCGGGCTCAAGGCCAGCATATCGGTCGGGTCTTCGGACATTGGCGAAATTGGACGCGAGTTCAAGCATGCCTCTACTTTGGACAGCAGAGTTGACAACTCCTCGAAGGTATACTTGAACGTGGACGTGGATTTATAAAACAGAATTTGTAAAACTTTTTACCCCTGCTTCCCATAAGCTACCCATATGTGGGGCACTAGGAGGGTTGAAGTGCCAGGATAACTCGTGATGGCTAAACTTGGAAAGCACTAGGTTTCTCGTGGACTCCAGAAATTCACGGGAAAGGACCTTGGCAGCTCCGACAAATGTCTTCCCATTACCGGAGTGCATCGTCGCTGGACATCCACGTCCTGCAATGAATCTTGCAAATGCCGCAAGAAATTTCTCGGTAGTGAGGTCTGAGGTGGCTTCCACATGTACAGCTTTAGTGCTAAAACACACAAAGACACACACCCCTTGGTTATTAACCACGCTCGGCCTGTATAATTCTTCACATCGAAGGGGCCGGCGAAGTCAACACCTGTGTGTGTGAAAGACCGCGAAAAAGAGATGCGTTGCGCCGGAAGCTCTCCTATGAGTTGAGTCTGGAGCCTCTTGCGATGGACCACGCATATCTTGCAGGAGTGGATCGTGGATTTTACCAACACCTTGAGTTTTGGAATCCAGTACTTTGCACGGATGAGGCGCATCATCAGTTGATTGCCCCCATGCAACGAGATTTGATGCGTAAAGCTTACCAGAAGGCGAGAATACGGACACGAGTAGGGCAGTAGAATTGGGTGCCGCTCATCATAACTGAGAGTCTCGCAGGATCGGATGCGACCACAGGCCCGAATGACTCCATTCTTGTCCAAGAACGGGTTAAGGTTACGAAGACTGCTTGTGCGCGGGATGGATTTCCCTTGAAGCAATCCCTTATACTCTACCGGGTATTCGGCTCTTTGTGTGATGATGACTAGTTTTTCTTGAGCTTTGGAAAGTTCCTTATGGTGCAGATCTATTGACCCTGGATGTGAGCTTCCTTGCAGCGCGATACAAAGCGTAGTACGTAGGCAAACACGCGCATCGCCCGATCGAACTTAGAGAATCGTTCGAGAAAATGGAATGCGGAACTGGTGCTCACCATATTGACCTTGATAGGGCGGTGTTCCAGTTCCGTGACGAGAGGAAGCTCAGTAGAAGCTGGCAAATGCTGCTGCTCTACCTTCAACCATTCTGGTCCGTGCCACCACAGTGAACTGCTAAGTAGTTCAACTGCTGACACCCCACGGCTCGCGAGGTCTGCTGGGTTGGACTCAGATCGTACGTGGCGCCACTGTTTGGAGTCTGTGGCCTGAGTAATTCTTGTTACCCTGTTCGCCACATATGTGGACCACGCACATGGAGGCTTATTTAGCCATGCTAGAACTATTGTGGAGTCAGTCCAGTAGTAGAGCTCACAGGCTTGAAGGGGAAGTTGTGGAATTACAGCTGCTGACAATTCGGCAAGTAATACGGGTCCCCACAACTCTAGTCGTGGGATGGACACCGTTTTTTTGGGAGCGACTCTAGTTTTTGCTGTAAGGAGGTGGACAGAGATTCCACAGCGGGTTTCCATGCGGACATAAAGCGCTGCACCGTATGCGTACTGAGACGCGTCACAGAAACCATGGATTTGGAGTCGCAGCGTTGGCTGGGTTTCTACCCATCGTGGAATGCGCACCTTGCCGAGACTGGAAAAGTGGCCGAGGAACTCTTGCCACTTCGAAGCAAGATCATCGGGTAACGGATCATCCCACTTTAACTCCCTGAGCCATGTCTCTTGCATGAACATCTTTGCCCGGACAATGACTGGGGCTAACCACCCGGCTGGATCAAACAGCTTCGCAATCTGCGAAAGCACTTCTCGCTTGGATACTGACGTTTGCGACACCTGGGAAGGAGTAAAGAAAAACTCATCGGAATCTGCTTTCCATCGGATTCCGAGGGTTTTTGCTGCACTGGCTTCCTCTAGTTCAAGGAAGTCAGAACTAAGCCGATGTTGTTTAGGAATGACCTTAAGCAAGTCTTTTTTATTAGAAGTCCACTTGCGTAATGGAAACCCTGCGGATTCAAATGCCTCACGGAGCTCTGAAATACATTGCACATTGTACATTAACGTCACTTGCAAGGGGGTAGCGACAGTTTGGGATCTACCAGTATTTGCCTATACATTTTTGTAATGTCTGCATTAAACAAGTACTCAAAGAATCGCCATTTAAGGATCTGCATGGTCAGATCTGATTGGAGAACGGGTCCCGGATGCAGGACGTCGTTAAGACTTTTGCCGTTTGAAGACGGACTGGAGGCGTTGAAAACAACGCGAAGCTTTGTTGTAGTACTGTCTGGCTTGTAGACAGCATGATGCGGCAGGTAGAATTTGCCTGATCCGTTTGTAGCGGGGACTGGCCGCATATGACCAAGGTCCGAATACTCCTGAAGGACCTTATCGTACTGCTCTTTTAGTGCTGCGTTTTTATTCAAACGATTTTCACTACGAAGGAGTTGAGCCAGTGCGATAGATCTCGAATGCCCCAAGTTGATGGCTTCAGGGTTCTTGAAAGGGAGGGAGACAACATATCTGCCACTTACGGTTTTGGTGGTTGTCTGCTGAAACAACTTCTCACAGGCTGTGTCCGACTCCTTTACCAGCTTTGCTGGTATATCCTCCAACTCCCAAAACTTTGTGAGAAGTTTCTCTAATCCTGCTTCTGGGCTTAGCAAAATTTGAGTCGAGAAGGCCGAAATGACTTTGGCATTGGAGTTGGAAACGGGACCCGTGATGGTCCAACCAAAAATCGTTTCTTGACCCAAGAGGGTACCACATATATTGGCATAAATTTTCACAAATATGGCGGCTGATGTACAAGGTTATGTATGGCCTTTTATATATCTATGAAACAGTATGGCGGCTGAATTTTATTCGGACGTAGATGAAAAATTATATTAATATAGTTCTGGAATTGCCTTTCTTGTAGGCATTAACGAGTGAAGACGGAATGTACTGGCGGGTAAGTACCAGTACGATAAGTATATATTTTCCACTGGAGTTGCCACTTGGCAATGTACATGAATATAGGAGAAAATATAACTTATCTGATTTTTTAAAGGAAATCCAACGATGCTATGATGCTGGGGCGAAATATTCTGTTGATGATAATCCGGCTCGAAGGACCAATGATTTTCTAGAGGGTTGATTTTCCTGATGCACGATATGGTGTTCGTGGGATTCCGTCGCACTTCGCTGAAAACTGCTTTGCTTCCAGGAACCAAAAAAATACTCGCGTCTTTTCACTCTCAAAGGTTTATTCAGATTAAATACATTGTTGCTTAAAACTATTGTGCCTAGCCTTAATCACAGAATGTTGCTAGCTGTGGTGAATTTAGGAATTAGGATGGGAGACGGCAGCTCCTTGTTCAGTGCCTACTTTTAGGCCTGAACAATTGTTGTTCAGTGTCATCTTATTCATTGGAGCAAGAAGCCACTCCATCTTTTTGGCCTTTCTCATCACCGACTTCTTAACCATTGGCTTTAAAGTTTAGCTTCCTATCCAGTAATACACCCAAGTACTTGTGCGAACTCTTGTGCGTGATTGTATTTCCAAGCAACGAAATCCCTATGCATGTCAATCGTCTTGTAGTAAATGTAACATTTGCACAAGATTTTTACCCTCAAGGATATATATACACATCAATTCACTTTTTTTTTTTTGTTTTATCATTATACTCGATACCGAAGGTAAAGCTTATATTGGGTTTGTGCAATGTCCGTCATGCTGTCTGTTAGTCCGTATGTCCGTCCTTTCGTCTGTAGAGACTTGAAACTTTCCAAATATTTTTATATCGGTATAAGATTGGTTCTTATTAAATGCTGCGATCGAACGCACGCACAACTAACTTGCAGCGCTGATTCTTTAATTCTTGGAATTAACCTCAAAATAATGAGAACTGATCTTGTATCAAGTACAACGCATTTATATTTTATTTATTTATTTATTTATTGATTTATTGTCAGCTAAGAGCAGTTGACATTTAAAAGAAATCAAATTAAATTTAAATTAAAAATAGTTAAAATAATTAAATTATAGAAGTAAGACAACGGCCACGCACTGCACTGTTTATCATACATTCATTCATGTAAATATTTCAATGTGTGTGTATCACCGCTGGGCGAAGCAAAAATCTAGACTTAGTGTCTAAGTCATTTTCCTATGTCGCTTCTGTTCGTTCGTTTTTTGCGTGTTGCTTCTGCTTCTGCGTAGCTTTGGGCACACATACAGCGTGGCCGTTGTCTTATTTCACTTTTGCACTTGTTAAATTTGGCTATGCCGAGCGTTTTCTTGTGTTGCTTCTGCTTTAGAATTTAGGCAAATGACTTGGGCAAATGGACGTGTGGAATACACTTTCGCAACTTGTAGGCATCGCAGCATAGCTGTATGGTGGTTGCGATGACAAAACGATTGGGAAAGAGTCATAGAGCTGAAAACATGAAAGAGTATGTCTGACCAGCAATGCAAAACTGATAATTGCCTGCTTATTTTACTAGACGCTTGTTTATTTTGCTGTTCGCCTGATACTGCAAATGGTCGATCAGCACAAAATATGATATTTGGCTGCCTTGGAAGTATTGCTTTTTAGGTTTTTGTAGGCAAAATACAATTGTGCACCAAATTGAATTGATAATAGTAGAGAAAGAAAGGTCAATGAATTGCCTGGCAAATGGTACGCATTCATTAAAATATGGACATGCATAGAGACAGGGACTCACACATGCTTATGGTAGCTAGCCTTTCGGCTAGCAAAAATCAAAAATCAATGCCTGGCTACCACCAAAACTGCATACATATATATTATATATGTATGTTTTTATTAATTCGCTCATTTGCTTTGCTGGTGCTAGGTCGACGCAATAAGATAAGCAATAAAATAGCGCACATAAGGAATACAAGAAAAAAAGGGGGTACAGCAATTGAAGAAGCCACTGCGCGCTGGCTGCTTGTGCTCTCAGCAAAAATGTTGTAGCAAAGTTAGGGAGCGAAATGGCTGGCGAATGACACACGAAGCACGAGAGAAGCCCGAAGTGCGCTCTCAGAGCGAGTGGTACCTACCAAGCCATACTTATATAGGTAGTCTCACTCCGCTCTCTCGTTGCCTTACGAAAAATGAGAGCAAAAGAGAGCGAGAGTGAGAGCGAAAGAGTAATGCATTTGTTTTGGTTATGTATGCCCAAGGCAAACACAACGGAAATTTTATGAACACGCATATACATATATATATGCATGCAATTTTTTGCTTGAACAACGCCTAGTTTGATTAAAAAAAAAAAAAAAAAAAAACAATATGGCGGCATCTTAAAAGTCTCAGCTAAAATCACAAAATAAAACGCAAAAAAAAATCGTGCGCGTATGTGCGTCGCTCACAACGTTCGCAACAAGACTGAATCGTAAGAGAATGGAAAAAGAGCTGGACTACCTATATAAGTTTGCCTTGGTACCTACGCTTAGTTACGTTACGAGTTCCAATTGAATAATGGAATTTTGCTGTTTGGCAGCTCTATTTAGTGAATTCTTGTTGATATAACACGAAATGATTCATGAGTTAAATAGTTGCTGAAGCAACGATCAAGGCTAAGGGGTAAAAAGTTACGTGAAGATCTAATTGGGACATTAAATTTAATTCGACTCAATAGAACTGATGAGTCGATTTCACCATTAAGTAGGTTAGTAATAAATAATACTCCATGCATAGTTCTACGGTTTAACAGGGAGGGAAGATTTATTAAAAGGAGAATACGGGGGTAAGTCAACTCCAGGAACCCAGTTAAAACTTCTAAGGGCAAATAGAAGAAATTTCTTCTGCACAGATTCAATTCTATCCTGGTGAATCGAGTATTGTGGGGACCACACACAAGATCCATACTCCAGGATGGGACGTACTAGGGATGTATAAAGCGTTTTAGTGGTGTAGGGATCATTAAACTCTTTCGACCACCGCTTGATGAAGCCAAGGACATTAATGGCCTTATTGACCATATACGAAATATGAGCGTCAAACTATAATTTAGGATCAAGAATAATGCCTAAATCTTTAATTTCAAACACGCGGTCAAGTGGTGAAGCATCAAACAAGTAGTGAGCAGTATGAGGGTACTTCTACAAAAAGACATGACTTTACATTTAGAACAATTTAAATTTAGTAAGTTAGTACGGCACCAGGCTGACAATGCACCCAAATCCGACTGTAGTAAATTACACAGAGAAGCATCATTAAAGGTGAAACATAGCTTCACAAACAAATACACAAAAGAGTTAGTAATAACAGCTGGGAGATCGTTTATAAACAAATTATATAGCAAAGGACCAAGATGACTACCCTGGGGAACACCAGAGGTAACAAAAATTGGTTTAGATACAGACGATTTAAAAACAACTTTTTGTGTTCGGCCACACAAGTACTCCGAAAGCCACAATGAAAGTTTTTATGGAAATCCAATAATATTTAATTTATGAAGCAACAGAGAATGACTTACAGAATCAAATGCCTTACTAAAATCGGTGTAAACAACGTCAGTTTGAATTTTTTCCTGAAACCCTTTGATAACAAGCGAAGTGAATTCAAGAAGGTTAGTGGTAGTAGATCTACGCCTAACAAAACCGTGTTGATAAGGCGATATAATCGAACTACATCCGTGTTGCAGTTGAGAACATATAATTTTTTCAAAGACTTTTGGTATGGCAGACAACTTGGATATGCCCCTATAATTTTTAACGTTTGATTTTGAAGAATTTTTATGGAGTGGAATTATAAAGGATTCATATATCAGGGAACACGGTTGAATCAACGGACAAATGAAATAATTTATTTAATGGCGCACAAAGAGAATCTGCGCAGTATCTAAGAATACAACCTGGCACTCCATCAGGACCAGGCAAGTAGCCAGATTTAATAGAGTTAAATTCACTCAGGAGCATAGACTCAGTAACTACTGGGACTTACATGCAATTTGACGTTTTAACTTGAAAAGGATAGGAATTACTACTACTATACATATTCGATGAGTATACTGATTGAAAATACTCAGCAAATAGATCGGCTACTGCCTGATCCGAACTTGCTTTTGTATCATCTATGTAAACTGAGGATGGCAAGCAAGAAGTCTTACGTTTAGAGTTAACAAATTTATAAAACTGTTTAGGGTCACGTGAAAAGTTTAGTCTACAACGATTAAGATAATTATTATAGCAAGATGTGTTAACGGAAATAAAACTAGATTTTGCTACTAAATACGAAGATAAATCTGAAGTAGTTCCCGATTTTTTAAATTTTTTAAATGATCTTGTCTTTGCGACAGTTCTCAAATTCAATAGTTCTCTCGTAAACCAAGGTGGTTTATTGTCACTTGAAGAACAAGTGAGGGGAACACAAATATCCAAAAGCGAATTCAAGGTCCTATAAAATATGGCTATAGCAGTTTCTATATCACTACAAGAATAAAGGCGCGACCAATTAGTATGTTGAAGAAGATAATTTAATTTAGTAAAGTTAGTTTTACGAAAGCAACGGGTTTTTAAAGTATTTTTAGATACTGAAATAGGGTTAAGAATTTCGATGGATAGTTCTAAGGTTGGATGGTAGGTATCTTCCGGAAGCACTAGAGGGGGTATTCTACTAGCATTACTGCAATCGGAGTCCGAAACAAATATTAAGTCCAACATTCTACCACTACAGTTATGCACCCTGTTAACTTGCGATAGGCCTAACTCCAGTAGGCCATCGATAAAATCATCAGAAGTGACTGGTAACACTGCCGAAGATGTGTCATTCAAAGACCATACAACATGTGGCAGATTAAAATCACCAACCACTATAAGGTTATCCATATCTGTCAAAAATGACGAAACAAGTTATCTTCCTATCAAATTTGGTGGCGCAAGCTCCACAGCTCTGGAAGAGACACGCATTTCTCGTTGGGGCAGGCAGTCGGCCGACAGTCTGTGTAGGGGGACTAAGTAGGGGTGGTGAACCATGCTCCGTGATCGACCAGTCGATCGCGGAGTGTGGTGCCCCGCTTCTACTCCGTAACTGCCAGACTGCCGGTAGTGCAACTTATACCTCCTCGTGGTGGCTGCTGGTAACAGGGTCCTGTGTAGGTCATGTCTCTGGCAGGATACCTGGCTAAATTAAGTTGGGCGAAAGAGAGTAAACTCTTTTTAATAAAATCCCCAATCTAATGGTGGAACAGCATATGCCAGGAGATGCGTGGCTAGGGGGGTGCCTAGTTGCTAGTATGCGGACTTGGGGTATGGTGGCGCGGCCTCATTTTAATCTGCCACACTACGGTACGGCACGGCGTAGTGTTTACCGGTTGCCATCTTACTCGTGGGATCAAAATGAACGATTTACAAAACAAAAAAACCGATGTTGAAGAGGAGAGTGGCCCCCAGGGACACAAAACAGAGGTGGCAACACCTCAAAACGAGCAACACCAACGCGGTAGTGCCTCAGTGGTGGACCTGACACCACAAGGCACAAGCACACCAACCACCGACAGTGTTGTAGGCCCTACACTGCCTAAACTGAGCGGCGCTGGCAAGAAGCGACTGGCTTTCTTTCTGCGGCAGGGGCTTAGCAAAGAAGAGGCTTACTCCAGAGCTAGGACCCCAATGGAGAAGAAAGGGGAAACAGCATGCCCAAAACGCCAGCGGTCCACAAACCACAGCTCAGAGGTAGTCGCCACTAAGAAGATGAGGGATGACATGCCCTCCACCTCTAAGGCTGCAGGCAAGGGTAATGAAAGGCAGCCCTCTGCCTCACATCACCCAGCCAAGGCACAGGTGCATAAGGAGCGTGGCTCTATTCCGGTTAGGGGGACAACAGGTACCCAGGCCGACAAGAAACAGCAAAATGCTAAAATAAATGAGGCTGGTATAGGAGTGAAGTTGGCGGTATTAGCAAGGGACTACCCAACAACGGCCCTAACGACCGCGCAAATGGACTCCATATCAGCCGCTATTGAAGACAAAGTGCTGGAGCTGATGGATGGGCAGATACAACCGGCCTTCCTTGGCTCTACCTACAAAGCTGGGTATCTAGCACTTCACTGCAAGGACTGCGTTACAGCGGAGTGGGTGAAGGCGACGGTGGTCAAAATGACGCCGTGGGACGGCGCCACACTCTGGTCGACAGAGGAATCAAAGATTCCTCACCCCAGAATTGTGGTCGGCTACTTCCCCAAGTCTGCAGCCATGGAGACAGGCAAGGTCCTCAACTTTTTACAGGCACAAAACAAAGGCCTAAACACCTCGGCCTGGAGGGCCCTAAAGAGAGTGGAAAAGGGCTCAAACGCCATGCTTGTGCTAGCCGTTGACCAAAAGTCGGCAGCCACAATTGAGGTAACGAAGGGAAGGATGAACTTCCGCCTTGGCCAAGTTACTCTCAGAATAAAAAGTGATGATACTACAGAGGATGAGCTCATCAAACAAGTCAGCGTTATGGAGATTGAAGAGAGTAGTTTAAGCTCTCCAAATGTCTCCGGTGCTGATCCGCCGCCAAAATAAGATGTTTGCAGGCAAACCTTCACCACGCTAAGGCGGCGACGGCTGAAATCAGCAGTAGGTTTGCTAGCAACACCAAGGACATCGGGCTTCTACAGGAGCCCTGGTTCTTCAAAGGTCGCATTAGAGGCCTAAATACCAAAAACACACAGGTAATATATGATAGGAAAGCGGCCAAACCTAGGGCAGCAATTATCATTAACACTGACATAAGATTTCTGCCTCTCACAGAATTCATAGACACCGACACAGTGGCCATACTACTGGAACTGGAAATCGAAGGGGGTAAGAAAGAGGCTGTTCTGGCCTCGGCTTACTTCCCTGGTGACTCCGAAGCTGTTCCAACGGATACTATCAGATCTTTAGTGGAGTACTGCAGAACACACCGGAAAGACCTGATAGTTGGATGCGATGCAAATGCTCACCACCTAGCATGGGGAAGCACAGACACGAACAACAGAGGTGAGTCTCTCTTAAACTATCTTATATCAACTAACTTATCAGTAGCAAATAGGGGGAATGAACCAACTTTTGTTAATTCTATAAGGAAGGAGGTTTTAGATCTAACACTGGTTTCTGACAGGGCCATAGACTTGGTGAAAGAATGGAGAGTGTCCGAGGAGGCCTCAATGTCTGATCATAGACACATTCTCTTTGACCTTGAGGGACCGGTGAGGAGCGTTGTGCTCTACCGCAGCCCAAAAACCACTAACTGGACGAAATACTCCGAAATCCTTACAGGAAAATTATCGGGTAATAGACCACAAATAACGAATACTGAGGAGCTAGAAAGGGCAGTTAATACCCTGACGCACGATCTAGTCTCAACCTTCAATGACTGCTGCCCACAAAGGGCTAAGACCTCTAGCAAGAGGGTCCCCTGGTGGAATTCACGACTTGAAGAATTACGAAGAGAAGCTAGGACAGAGTTCAACAGGGCCAAAAGGTCCAACAATTGGGATCTCTACAGGACATCCTTAACTAATTACAATAGGGAGTTAAGGAAATCCAAGAGATCCTCATGGAGGAATTTCTGTGAAGATCTTAGGGACATACCCTCAACTGCAAGGGTCCATAGAGCCCTATCAAAAGCCAGTGGAGGACCGATTGGGACACTGATGGGCCCGAACGGTGTATACACCAGTGACTCACAGGAAACTTTAGAGGTTCTTCTAAAATCTCACTTTCCTGACTGTTCATTCTGTAGCACAGAGGGAGACCCTGACACAGAAGAACTGAGGCACACAAGAATCATAGACCCAATAATAAAAACATAGTTAGCTACGAAAGGGTAGAATGGGCAATTAACTCCTTCAAATCCTACAAATCCCCTGGTCCAGATGGCATATTTCCAGCCATGTTATCAAAGGGCAAAGGGATCATCATTAGGAAAATGATTCCTATATATCGAGCCAGCCTTTTGCTGGGATATATTCCAAAGACCTGGAGAGCAGTAAAGGTAATATTCATTCCTAAGGGCGGGGACAAGCCACCATGCTCTCCCAAATCATACAGACCAATCAGTCTCTCCTCTTTCATGCTAAAGACCATGGAGAAACTGATAGACTGCTACGTCAGAACTGACATTTTAGAAGCCAACCCGCTTCACAAACTGCAATTCGCCTACCAGAAGGGTAAATCCACGGTGACGGCACTGCATCATTTGACAACTGACATAGAAAAAGCAATTGACGCAAAGGGGGTCGCCCTATGCGCCTTCATGGACATAGAGGGTGCCTTCGATAATGCAAACTTTGACTCAATGAGCCGGGCTCTGACAAACAGGGGGGTAAACCCTAAGGTAGTAGCCTGGGTGAAGGCAATGCTATGCCGCAGACTGATAAAGGCCGATCTTGGACTTGCCTCGGCTAGCATACATGCCTCAAAAGGCTGCCCACAGGGTGGTGTTCTATCTCCTTTACTGTGGTCACTCCTAGTAGACAACTTAGTTCTGTCTCTCAATGCAAACGGATGCAAAACGATAGGATATGCAGATGACATATCCGTAATCATCAGGGGCAAAGATGAAAGGATCCTAGCAGACCTCATGCAACGTGCTCTCGATCAAACGGTAACATGGTGCACCTCAGAAGGGCTCTCTATCAACCCTAGTAAGACCATCATAATCCCGTTCACCAATAAAAGGATTCTAAAATTCCCAGACATAAAGGTTAGTGGCACAGTTGTGACTCTGAGTACAGAGGTAAAATATCTAGGGGTAACTCTGGATAGCAAACTCACTTGGAACGCACACCTGAGAGCAGTAACCACAAAGTCAACTCGATCTCTCTGGGCTGTCAAGCAGATGCTTGGCAAATCATGGGGGCTTTCTCCACGAATGGCCCACTGGGCGTACACCCAAATGGTAAGACCAATGATTCTGTACGGGGCGGCAGTATGGTGGGAAAAAGCCACACAAAGCACCGCTATCAATAAACTCAACAAGGTACAAAGGCTAGCTTGCCTAAGTATCACAGGGGCACTGAGAACGACCCCGACAGCAGGTCTGGAAGCAATTCTAAACCTAACTCCCTTACACCTAGCTATAGAGGAAGAGGCTGTAAAGCAGGCTCTGGGGCTCTATGTAGGTAACAAATACCAGAAGGGCAACCTTAGAGGACACCTAGGTATATTGAATAGGGTAGAGGACATCCTTGATAAAACAAAAACCCTAGACCAAATACAAACCATCCATAGTTTCACGAAAAATTACAAGGTCATTTTTCCAACAAGAGAGCAATGGACTTCAAATCCATCTTGGCTAAATGACGATGCACAAAATTGGTTCACAGATGGATCCAAGACAGCATCAGGGGTAGGAGCAGGCATAGTGGGTCCTCGCACACACATCTCTCTCTCACTTGAGGCCGAATGCACCGTTTTCCAGGCGGAGCTCTTCGCTATTTTACAGGCGGTATATAGACTGAATAGCAGACGATTGGTAGGAGTTAACATTCGTATACTCTCCGATAGTCAAGCAGCTCTTAAAGCACTAAACAGCTATAGCTATAGCTCAAACTTCATACATGAATGTCACCGTGAGCTAAATGCACTGGCAACCAATAATAGAGTTTCTCTGGTTTGGGTCCCAGGACATGAAGGTCACTCAGGTAATGAGGCCGCGGATGTAAGGGCTAAATTAGGAGCGGAAGCCCCGTTTATAGGCCCAAGTCCAATGTTTGGTTATTCAAACAACAAACTCAAATCTGACATACACAATTGGTTAGAAAAAAAGAAAATAATGCACTGGAACAATCTAGAGGGTCTTAGGCACTCAAAAAGATATGTTTGCCCTGATGCAGCAAGAGCAAAGGTAGCTCTATCCTTAAACAGATCACAACTTAGGTCACTTTGTGGGGCGTTAACAGGCCACTTTCCCTGCAACGACCATCTACATAAGATGGGCCTTGCTAGAAACAGAACTTGTAGATTCTGCGAAGAGGATGTTGAATCAATGGAACACCTAATCACAAACTGCCCCGCCCTGGCACGTAATAGAGCAAAGCTGTTAGGCAACTACACTCTCAGAGAGGAAGACCTGATGCATATCCCACAGACTGGTCTGACTCAGTTCCTGAGAACATTAAAAATGAACTAGTGGTAAGGGGGCACAATAGATCCTTGTGGGTCGCAGTGCCGAAGGGCGCAAGCCCACCCTCGTTCGACATTACATTACATTGGGGCAAATGGGGGCGGCTAGGGCGGTTGTGGTTGGCGTTGCATCCAAACTTTTGATGCAGTTTGTGGGGAGTCATCGTCGCCTATCTTGGCACCAAATTTGGTGGGTCTAGCTCAAAAACTGTGGGGGATATAAGCTTTTTTGACTTTAAAATGCGGGGGACTGGGGGCGGAATGGGAGGGTCCGTCCTTATGAACGCAACTTTTTTCCACACCCTTCAGTGTTAGAGACTTGAAACTTTGCTCATATATTTTTTTGTGGCCGCGAGCAAGTATCAAGATTCGGGTTCTACGATAACTGGGGGCTGCCAAATCGATAACTTCGATAACTCAAACTCGATAAATCCACGTATTACAAACATCCTTACAGCTAGAACTACCAAATTTGGTGCCAAGATAGGTGATGACAACCCCCAAAAAATGCATCAACACATTGGATGTCACGCCGACCCATCCCTCCATAGCCGCTCCCAGCCGCTACAACGCTTAGTTAAAAACGGTAATGCGTGTATGTTTCATAGATTTTGAGCTAGAGACACTAAATTTGGCAGGAAGATAGCTGATAGCTAACAACACCCAAAGATCTGCAACAAACTTTTGGAGCCAAACTCACCCATTTCGCCGCAGGCCCCCGCCCCACAGTTTGAAATCAGAAACGCTTATAACTTTTACAGTTTTTGAGTTAGAGCCACGAAATTTGGTATGAAGAGAGCAATTGACATTCCACATAGATCTGCATCAAATTTGGACGCCACACCCATCCATACCGCCCCCCTCCCCCCTTCCCCTTTCGTTTACAAACTTTGAGCTAGACCCATAAAATTTGGTAGAAAGATAGCAATTGACATCTCATAAGGATTTTCATCAAAAATTTTAATGCCACGTCCACCCCAGCCCCCTTCCACAGCCTTATACAAACTTTGAACTAGAGTCACCAAATTTAAAAGGAAAATAGCAATCGACATCAGACAAAGATCTGCTTCACAAATTTGGATGCCACGCCCGCCCATACCGCCCCCAGCCTCCCTTTCCACTTTTACAAACTTTAAGCTAGAGTCACCAAATTTGGAAGGCGGCATCCCCATCAATATCAGACAATCTTTAGGACAGCGTTAACCCCTACCACATCCGTACACTGATAGAAATAATCAAGTATTCCGTACTCACAGCCCCACACTTCGAACTTGATTTCTCACTAAGTTCAGAACTACTGAATCCAAGAATGTCGTACTTGATTCAAGTACGTTTTTTTTAGTTCGTTTGTTTTTGATTTGTGTTCTCTTTAAACTAGAATTAAGTTCTTTCAGAACTCGATTTAAGTTTTTGAATATTTAGAATGATATATCATTAAGTTTTTATAATAAGTATTTGCATTATTGTCCCAAGAATTTTCGTACTTGATCCAAGTATTATATATGATAATACTTGATTTTATTAATTCTTGAAAGTTTTATATAGATACATAAGCGCAGATAGAGTTTTTTAAAGCTGCCTATCATTCTCAGGCTTAAGCTGGATATGAAAGAAATTAGAAACAAAACAACCATTACAAAACTTTCTGTTTATGCTAGCCGTGACGGGATTTGAACCGTAGATCTCGTAATACTGCGTCGAGTGCCTTAGCTGTTGAGCCCATGATACAATTAACAGGGTAGTGTCATACGAGAGAGCCAGATACCAATGTATATGAACGTGTGCGCCACGTTGCTCTCTTGATTTTACTCTCTTGCCTCTGTTAGGGAATTGTTTTGCAAATGCGAGTGAGTTAGGTATAAGAAGTGTTTTGTTTGTATGCGGTCGACGCAATTATGTTGCGTTGTAAAAAAAACAATAAAAAAGAGTTTGAATAAAATGCAAATGATTAAACAAACGTAAAAATTTTTAATAACAAAACTTATGTATATTTTAAAACTAAAAACAATTGTTATTATTATTATTGTTGTTTTCTTTGCTTTCTAAGCTTTTGTTTTTGTATTTTTAGTTTGGTGTTGAGATTTTTTACTCTAAAAAATATTCTTATTTTAAAGAAAAATGTTTTTAAATGCATATTAAAAAGTCACAAGTAAAATCTTAACCTAAAAATACAAACAGCAACAAAAATAACAAACAGAAAAAAATTCGTCCGCATCAACGTCTTACCCGAAAGACAAGCACTTTGCGACTGTCGATTGGTATCCGAAAAAAGAGAGCGCTCTCTCTGATGACACTACCCTGTTAATTCTATCATGGTTGAGCCTAAAGCATACTTATATGAGTATGCCTTGGTTGAGCCTATTCCAAGCACATTATTCCTGCAGTTAATGTTTATGTTAAGTGAACTTGATTTAAATCAGCTTATTTGGTTTTTTTTTATGCTTAATTATGACTTAAAAAAAAATAAAAACAAAAGTTAACTATTCACATATAAGCGGTTTTTAAAAGACAAAAAAAAATTTTTAAAGTCCACCGAGATTTGAACCCGAAACTCGTACTTGAATCCAGAATTTCAAGATTCAAGTATTCTTATTCTTATGATTTAAGTATTTTTAAACTCATTTCAAGTATTTCATTTTGATTTAAGTATTTGTGTACTCATTTCAAGTATTCCATACTTAAACCAAGAATGAAATTCTAGAATCGCGAATACTCAATTCAAGAACATTCGTACTAAATTTTAGCACGGCTTTTTTCTATCAGTGTAGGGATGTGAAAAAATATGTGGATTTATCGGTTTTGAGCTATCAAATTTATTGATTTTCCAGCCCCCAGTTATCGTAGAACCCCAATCATGACACTTTAACTTTCTTTGCAATAGATAAAGATAATTGGAAAGTTTCAAGTCTATAGCTTATAGGGTGTGGAAAAAAGTTGCGAACATACGCACGGACGGACGGACACCATGACGGACATTGCACAAACCCAATATATGTACTCTTTACCTTCGGTATCGAGTATAAAAAGATAACGAAAAGCCAAAGTCCGATCAGAAGTGGCAGAAGCGTGATGATGGCTACTTTTTACTTTACAAGTTTTGTTCAATGAATGCAGCAATTGCATGGAGTATAAGAAACCCAAGTCATTGTTTTTTCACTAAGCATTTTTTGCTATGTGTTCAGCTATATTCGAGTGAGAAATAATTATTTGTGAGTTCAATTGTCTCATTAAATCTTGCTACATACAGACATACATACATGTATGTTCATTTGTGCACGGTTGCTTTTACTCGTCTCGTCTCTTAACCGCCATGGGGTTAAACTGTGAATTCTTATACAAAGTCATACACGTACATGTATGTATAACTACAAAATGCACAACGCAACTGTTAAGCATCTGTTACGGTTTCGTGAAAATTAAATTTTTACGCACTTTAAAGACAATCTTGATGCAGAAACGCTTCCGCAGGCGCTTTTTATACTCTGATAGCTAAGGTTAAGAGTATATTGGTTTTGTGCAATGTCCGTGTATTTCCGTCTGCTTGAACGCAACTCTTTTCGACACGCGCAAAGCTTCTTCTAAATTTTTATCTCACGAACACTAAAACCGGAAATATCATGTCTTGCACAGTTTTTGAGCTAGAGTCACCAAGTTCGGTGTCAATAAAACTAGTGACATCTCCCAAAGATCTGCATCATAATCATGCCGCCTTACTTTTAAATCACAAATTAAGGTATCTTCCAATTTTTTTAAGCCAGAGTTACCAACTTGGTTGGCAATTTAGCTGGCAATGGCTCCCAATGTACATCAAACTGTCTTTTAACGCTACTCCCACTCCTGGGCGTTCCCGTTTTAATACAATTATCAAAGTATACCGCAGTCAGTTGCGTTCGACTGCAAAGTTTTCACTTGTTTTCTATTTTCATTTCTTTGTCCAAATAATGGTCGACAACACTTTCAGCATGTTTTAGAGTCAAGTGTTATATTCTTTGTAGTATTGTAGTCCGATTTTGATCTTTTTTTACCATAATACCAATTTAAAAAAAAAGCCTTTGTTCTTTTGACGTAGAACACGTCTCACCTTTCGATAATGAGGTAGCATCTGAAAAAGGTTATATATTTTGATAACATTTTGCTTCATTTTGAAGACTTTAAATTGCTCTAGCAATCTCAATAATTCATCAATTACTCTGATTTTATGCAAACATTTCAACATTAAAATTTAATATACTTTTTCCAAATATATAACTTTTTAAGGCAAAAAAAATCAGTTCAAAAATCATTACTTTTTTTCAATTGCAAATTGAAAAAAAAAAACTCCCAAATGAATTTTTTTTATTTTTTCTCAACATAAAAAAGAGTCGATTTCCTTTCGTTTGATATATGTTACGCGGTCATAACTGATATCTTCTTAATGTTGAAATTTCATTAAGATATTCGGTCATAATTAAATTTTATTCATAAATTCCTCCGTGCCAGGGGTGTACATGAACAAGTTTAATTATTTATTTATTTGTTTTTGTCAACAAATTAATTAAAACAAGTGGAAACGTTGCAGTCGGACGCAACCGACTGCGGCATACTCGATACCAGTATTAAAACAGGTAAAAAGAGGCCTGATTGCTAAGGGGTACGAATGGGGCAGGGGTGTACGCTGCCTTAAAGATTCTCCGATGCAGATAGGGATGCAACCAACTATCTTCCTTCCAAATTTGGTGACTCTAGCTGAAAGTTTGTAAAAAGTGGGGAAAGAGGGGCTGGGGGCAGTATGGGTGGGCGTGGCATCCAAATCTTTGCTGCAGATATTTGTGAAATGTCAATTGCTATCTTCATACCAAATTTGGTGACTCTAGCTCGAAGTTTGTTAATGTGGGGAAAGGGGGGCTGGGGCCGGTATGGGTGGGCGTGGCATCCAAATTTTTGATGCAGATCTTTGTGGAATGTCAATTGCTATCTTCATACCAAATTTGGTGACTCTAGCTCGAAGTTTGTAAAAGGTGGGGAAAGGGGGGCTGGGAGCGGTATGGGTGGGCGTGGCATCCAAAGTTTTGCTGCAGATCTATGTGGAATGTCAATTGCTATCTTCCTTCCAAATTTGGTGACTGTAGCTCAAAGTTTGTAAAAAGTGGGGAAAGGGCGGTATGGGTGGGCGTGGCATCCAAAGTTTTGCTGCAGATCTTTGTGAAATGTCAATTGCTACCTTCCTTCCAAATTTGGTGACTCTAGCTCAAAGTTTGTAAAACGTGGGGAAAGAGGGGCTGGGGGCAGTATGGGTGGGCGTGGCATCAACATTTTTGCTGCAGATCTTTGTGAAATGTCAATTGCTATCTTCCTTCCAAATTTGGTGACTCTAGCTCGAAGTTTGTAAAAAGTGGTGAAAGGGGGGCTGGGGGCGGTATGGGTGGGCGTGGCATCCAAAGTTTTGCTGCAGATCTATGTGGAATGTCAATTGCTACCTTCCTTCCAAATTTGGTGACTCTAGCTCAAAGTTTGTAAAAAGTGGGGAAAGGGGGGCTGGGGGCGGTATGGGTGGGCGTGGCATCCAAATTTTTGATGCAGATCTATGTGGAATGTCAATTGCTATCTTCATACAAAATTTGGTGACTCTAGCTCAAAGTTTGTAAAAGGTGGGGAAAGGGTGTGGAAGGGGTGCGCGTGGCTCCAAAACTTTGATGCAGTTTTTCGGGGGTCGTTGCAAGCTATCTTCCTGCCAAATTTGGTGGCTCTAGCTCCACAACTCTGGAAGATACACGCATTCCCGTTTTTGACGAAGCGTTGGGGTGGATGGGGGCGGCTAGGGTGGTATTGGTGGGCGTGGCATCCAAACTTTTGATGCAGTTTTTGGGGGGTCATCATCACCTATCTTGGCACCAAATTTGGTGGCTCTAGCTCAAAAACTGTGGGAGATATAGCCATTTCTGATTTCAAAATGCGGGGGGGCTGGGGGCGGAATGGGTGGGCGTGGCTCCAAAATTTTGATGCAGTTTTTTGGGGGTCGTTACCAGCTAGCTTTCTACCAAATTTGGAGGCTCTAGCTCCACAACTCTGATAGATACACAAATTCCCGTTTTTGACGAAGCGTTGGGGTGGATGGGGGCGGCTAGAGCAGTATCGGTGGGCGTGGCATCGTCTCTTAACCGCCATGGGGTTAAACTGTGAATTCTTATACAAAGTCATACACGTACATGTATGTATAACTACAAAATGCACAACGCAACTGTTAAGCATCTGTTACGGTTTCGTGAAAATTAAATTTTTACGCACTTTAAAGACAATCTTGATGCAGAAACGCTTCCGCAGGCGCTTTTTATACTCTGATAGCTAAGGTTAAGAGTATATTGGTTTTGTGCAATGTCCGTGTATTTCCGTCTGCTTGAACGCAACTCTTTTCGACACGCGCAAAGCTTCTTCTAAATTTTTATCTCACGAACACTAAAACCGGAAATATCATGTCTTGCACAGTTTTTGAGCTAGAGTCACCAAGTTCGGTGTCAATAAAACTAGTGACATCTCCCAAAGATCTGCATCATAATCATGCCGCCTTACTTTTAAATCACAAATTAACGTATCTTCCAATTTTTTTAAGCCAGAGTTACCAACTTGGTTGGCAATTTAGCTGGCAATGGCTCCCAATGTACATCAAACTGTCTTTTAACGCTACTCCCACTCCTGGGCGTTCCCGTTTTAATACAATTATCAAAGTATACCGCAGTCAGTTGCGTTCGACTGCAAAGTTTTCACTTGTTTTCTATTTTCATTTCTTTGTCCAAATAATGGTCGACAACACTTTCAGCATGTTTTAGAGTCAAGTGTTATATTCTTTGTAGTATTGTAGTCCGATTTTGATCTTTTTTTACCATAATACCAATTTAAAAAAAAAGCCTTTGTTCTTTTGACGTAGAACACGTCTCACCTTTCGATAATGAGGTAGCATCTGAAAAAGGTTATATATTTTGATAACATTTTGCTTCATTTTGAAGACTTTAAATTGCTCTAGCAATCTCAATAATTCATCAATTACTCTGATTTTATGCAAACATTTCAACATTAAAATTTAATATACTTTTTCCAAATATATAACTTTTTAAGGCAAAAAAAATCAGTTCAAAAATCATTACTTTTTTTCAATTGCAAATTGAAAAAAAAAACTCCCAAATGAATTTTTTTTATTTTTTCTCAACATAAAAAAGAGTCGATTTCCTTTCGTTTGATATATGTTACGCGGTCATAACTGATATCTTCTTAATGTTGAAATTTCATTAAGATATTCGGTCATAATTAAATTTTATTCATAAATTCCTCCGTGCCAGGGGTGTACATGAACAAGTTTAATTATTTATTTATTTGTTTTTGTCAACAAATTAATTAAAACAAGTGGAAACGTTGCAGTCGGACGCAACCGACTGCGGCATACTCGATACCAGTATTAAAACAGGTAAAAAGAGGCCTGATTGCTAAGGGGTACGAATGGGCAGGGGTGTACGCTGCCTTAAAGATTCTCCGATGCAGATAGGGATGCAACCAACTATCTTCCTTCCAAATTTGGTGACTCTAGCTGAAAGTTTGTAAAAAGTGGGGAAAGAGGGGCTGGGGGCAGTATGGGTGGGCGTGGCATCCAAATCTTTGCTGCAGATATTTGTGAAATGTCAATTGCTATCTTCATACCAAATTTGGTGACTCTAGCTCGAAGTTTGTTAAATGTGGGGAAAGGGGGGCTGGGGCCGGTATGGGTGGGCGTGGCATCCAAATTTTTGATGCAGATCTTTGTGGAATGTCAATTGCTATCTTCATACCAAATTTGGTGACTCTAGCTCGAAATTTGTAAAAGGTGGGGAAAGGGGGGCTGGGAGCGGTATGGGTGGGCGTGGCATCCAAAGTTTTGCTGCAGATCTATGTGGAATATCAATTGCTATCTTCCTTCCAAATTTGGTGACTGTAGCTCAAAGTTTGTAAAAAGTGGGGAAAGGGCGGTATGGGTGGGCGTGGCATCCAAAGTTTTGCTGCAGATCTATGTGAAATGTCAATTGCTACCTTCCTTCCAAATTTGGTGACTCTAGCTCAAAGTTTGTAAAACGTGGGGAAAGAGGGGCTGGGGGCAGTATGGGTGGGCGTGGCATCAACATTTTTGCTGCAGATCTTTGTGAAATGTCAATTGCTATCTTCCTTCCAAATTTGGTGACTCTAGCTCGAAGTTTGTAAAAGTGGTGAAAGGGGGGCTGGGGGCGGTATGGGTGGGCGTGGCATCCAAAGTTTTGCTGCAGATCTATGTGGAATGTCAATTGCTACCTTCCTTCCAAATTTGGTGACTCTAGCTCAAAGTTTGTAAAAAGTGGGGAAAGGGGGGCTGGGGGCGGTATGGGTGGGCGTGGCATCCAAATTTTTGATGCAGATCTATGTGGAATGTCAATTGCTATCTTCATACAAAATTTGGTGACTCTAGCTCAAAGATTGAAAAAGGTAGGGAAAGGGGGTGGAAGGGGTGCGCGTGGCTCCAAAACTTTGATGCAGTTTTTCGGGGGTCGTTGCAAGCTATCTTCCTGCCAAATTTGGTGGCTCTAGCTCCACAACTCTGGAAGATACACGCATTCCCGTTTTTGACGAAGCGTTGGGGTGGATGGGGCGGCTAGGGTGGTATTGGTGGGCGTGGCATCCAAACTTTTGATGCAGTTTTTGGGGGGTCATCATCACCTATCTTGGCACCAAATTTGGTGGCTCTAGCTCAAAAACTGTGGGAGATATAGCCATTTCTGATTTCAAAATGCGGGGGGCTGGGGCGGAATAGGTGGGGGTGGCTCCAAAATTTTGATGCAGTTTTTTGGGGGTCGTTACCAGCTAGCTTTCTACCAAATTTGGAGGCTCTAGCTCCACAACTCTGATAGATACACAAATTCCCGTTTTTGACGAAGCGTTGGGGTGGATGGGGGCGGCTAGAGCAGTATCGGTGGGCGTGGCATCCAAACTTTTGATGCAGTTTTTGGGGGGTCATCATCACCTATCTTGGCACAAAATTTGGTGGCTCTAGCTCAAAAACTGTGGGAGATATACGCTTTTTTTACTTTAAATTGCGGGGGGGCTGGGGGCGGAAAGGGTGGGCGTAGCTCCAAAATTTTGATGCAGTTTTTTGGGGGTTGCTAGTAGCTATCTGCCCACCAAATTTGGTAGTTCTAGCTGTAAGGATGTGCGAAATATGTGGATTTATCGGTTTTGAGTTATCGAATTTATCGATTTGCCAGCCCCCCAGTTATCGTAGAACCCCCATCTTGACACTTTAATTTACTATCCCATAGATAAAGAGAATTGGAAAGTTTCAAGTCTCTAGCTTGAAGGGTGTGGAAAAAAGCTGCGAACATACAGACGGACAGACGGACAGACGGACGGACACCATGACGGACATTGCACAAACCCAATATACTCTTTACCTTCGGTATCGAGTATAATTACAATAGAATTAAAAATTGAAATTAAAATTAAGTTAAATAAAATTATATATAAATCTAAAGTAAGTTTAGGTAAAAAAAATTATAAAGTTAACGTTAAAGCTCTGGGAAATTCAACAATAAAAAAATTAGTTGTCCAACATTTGTAGCGCGAATTGGGAAAAACCCAGAAAACCCCAATCAGACGAGCGTTAGATTAGTAGTTAGTGGTTACGATTAGATAAAGACATAAGAATCGATCGTTTTAGTACTGGAATTGAGGCCTCTAAGGAGATAAGAGAATAAAGCTTGTTAAAGTCACAACATAATTGTTCATGTATTAAATAGTTGCTCAAGCAGCGATCAAGGCTAAGGGTAAAAAGTTACGTGAAGATCTAATTAGGACATTAAATTTAATTCGACTCAATAGGACTGATGAGTCGATTTCACCATTAAGTAGGTTAGTACTAAATAATTCTCCATGCCTAGTTCTACAGTTTAACAGGGAGGGAAGATTTATTAAAAGGAGTGTACTTGAATAGGGGGGTAAGTCAACTTCAGGAACCCAGTTAAAACTTCTAAGGGCAAATAGAAGAAATTTCTTCTGCACAGATTCAATTCTATCCTTTCGAATCGTATATTGTGGGGACCACACACAAGATCCATACTCCAGGATGGGACGAAATAGGGATGTATAAAGCGTTTTAGTGGTGTAGGGATCATTAAACTCTCTCGACCACCTCTTGACGAAGCCAAGGACATTAAGTGCCTTATTGACCATATACGAAATATGAGCGTCAAACTATAATTTAGGATCAAGAATAATGCCTAAATCTTTAATTTCAAACACGCGGTCAAGTGGTGAAGCATCAAACAAGTAGTGAGCAGTATGAGGGGTACTTCTACAAAAAGACATAACTTTACATTTAGAACAATTTAAACTGAGTAAGTTAAAACGACACCAGGCCAACAATGCACCCAAATCTGACTGTAGCAAGTTACAAAGAGAAGCATCATTATAGGTGAGACATAGCTTCACATCATCAGCAAACATATACACAAAAGAGTTAGTAATAACAGGTGGAAGGTCGTTAATAAACAAATTAAATAGCAAAGGACCAAGATGACTCCCCTGGGGAACACCAGAGGTAACAAAAATAGGTATAGAAACACACGATTTAAAAACAACTTTTTGTATTCGGCCACACAAGTTTTCCGAAAGCCACAATAAAAGTTTTTATGGAAATCCAATAATATTTAATTTATGAAGAAACAGAGAATGACTAACAGTGTCAAATGCCTTACTTAAATCGGTGTAAACAACGTCAGTTTGCGTTTTACCCTGAAACTCTTTGATAACAAGCGAAATGAATTCAAGAAGGTTAGTGGTAGTTGATCTACGCCTAACAAAACCGTGTTGATAAGCTGATATAATTTAACTACATCCGTGTTGCAATTGCGAACATATAATTTTTTCAAAGACTTTAGGAATGGCAAACAACATGGATATGCCTCTTCAATTTTTAACGTGTGACTTTGAAGAATTTCTATGTAGTGGAACTATAAAGTATTCCTTCCATATAGCAGGATAGACAGTTGAGTCAACAGACAAGTTAAATAATTTATTTAAGGGCTAACAAAGAGAATCCGCGCAGTACCTAAGAATACAACTTGGCACTCCATCAGGACCAGGCAAGTAGCCAGGTTTGATAGAGTTAAATTCACTCAGGAGCGTAGACTCAGTAATTACAGAGACATATATGCAATTTGACGTTTGAATTTGAAAAGGATAGGAATTACTGCTACCATGTAAATTCGATGAGTATACTGATTGAAAATACTCAGCACATAGATCTGCTACTGTCTGATCAGAACTTGCTTTTGTATTGTCAAGGTATACTGTGGATGGCAAGCAAGAAGACTTACGTTTAGAGTTAACAAATTTGTAAAACTGTTTAGGGTCACGTGACACAATAAGATGATTACAACGCTTAAGATAATTATTATAACAAGGTGTGTTAACAGAAAGAAAACTAGATTAAGCTTCCAAACATGAAGATAAATCTAAAGTAGTTCCCGATTTTTTAAATTTTTTATATGATCTTGTCTTCGGGTTTTTTAATTTCAATAGTCCTTCGTAAGCCAAGGTGATTTATAATCACTTGAAGAAAAAGTGAGAGGAACATAAATATCCGAAAGCGAATTCAAGGTCCTATAAAATATGGCAATGGCAGTTTCTACATCACTACAAGAATAAAGACGAGACCAATTAGTATGCTGAAGAAGATTGTTTAATAAAGTAATGTTAGTTTTACGAAAGCAACGGGAAAGATGAAACAAGCACTCAGATGGGATGAGTAAATGTAAGTGTCAGAATGAGGAAGAATATATGAACAAGTACCATAAAGTGAACGGCCGTTTAGTTATATTTTAACATCCGGAAGATCATGGGAATGAATCTGTTCAGAGGAAAAACAAGAGTCAACAGCAATTAGAACACCACCCCCCTTGCGGGAGGCACGATCGCATCTGTACAAGTTATATTTTGAAGGAAAAACGGAATAATCAGAAATATCAGGTTGTAACCAGGTTTCCGTGAGTTTAACTACATGGGAATCAAATGATAAGCTGTTAACATATAATTTAGCAAATTTAGTGTTTTTTGCCACCGGTGTGGAGGAAACAGGGTGGCTAACAGGTGGTGCACTACTAATCCTAATACCATTATTGACGTGTTAACATCTATACGCGCGGTAAGTTGACTATTAAACATGAGCATAAGCACATTAATGTACTAAATATATATATGTATATATATATAAATATAAAAAGCCATTTCAGCTTATTTTTTATATGTTTAATATATTTAAATTTCAAATCATATAAATACATTTTTACTTTCATAATGTTTGTTGCACAAGAACATACGTATTCTACGGTTAACCTATGCGCCCGTGTGATCTAACACAGACCAAAAGCTCGAGGAGGAGGCGAAGCCGAGGACGCAGGGCTTAAATTTTTTGTAAAGGGTGGTATAATTTCGGAAGGGATGAGCGTGGCCTTCAAAAATATTTTTATGCAAACCTTTGGGGGACGTCGCCAGCTTTAATAGCTCCAGCTTAAAAACTGTACAAGATTTACGCATACAAATTTTTAAAATGTGCGAGATGACAGTAGCTATTTCCTCACCAAATTTGGTTACTCTAGCTGTGTGGATGTGAGATATATGTTGATTCATAGATTTTCAGTTGTCGAATTTATTAGTTTCCCAGCCTCTCAGTAGTTATAAATACTGTATCTTAGACCCCTTTTACTCGATGAAGTTTTTTCATAAAGTTTTTTTTTCTTTCTGTTTTAAAACATCTTCGCAAATATCGTCGCATTTACGCGATGAAGTCTTTTCATGAAACATTTTCTTTGTAAATGCAACTCTGATTTAAATTTATGGTCGATAAACATACGTCTTTGCCATCGATTGTTTTATTTGTTAACATATAATTGATTTAAGAAGCAACAAGTAAATAAAAAGGATTCAGTGAACATTTCTACTAATAATTTCTTAACCAAAACAATGTATTTACTATTGGCGCTAATATTTGCTTGTGCGATATTTCGTATCGATGACTTTATTATTCACATCAAACACTGTGCAACTCTGTGTTTACATGCAATCAGAATAAGGCAAAGCAAAATGAGAAAAATAAATCATTGCTTCACAATAAATCATTGCTGTAACCCCTCTACACCCTTTGCATTCAAACGAATGCTTCAGACGCAAAAACTTCTTCGTGTAAAAGGGGTCTAATTTTGAAACTTTATCTGTCCCACCCATAGAAGAAGAAATTTGCAAAGTTTTAAGTCTCTGTCTCGAAGCAAGAAATTCTTAACCTTCGGTATCAGAGTATTCAAATCTCAAATCAAGAATTCTTGACTAAAAATTACCCTGAAGTGCTTTCTTTACTTTACAAAACACGTAAGCATGATAAAAAAAAAAGGCATTACTAAATACATTTTTGTGAAAACTTAATAAATATTAACACGGAAGCATTCTATGATTTTTACATACATAACTTTGGTACACTTGGCTATTCATTTTATTATCCCATAGTCCCGACAAAATGTGTACGTTGTATACGTAAACTCCAATCAGTTTTGAGAAAATTCTTCTTTAGTCATTTTACTGAAAACAGACCTTGCCAAAGCTGCCGCAAAAATTTCGTTGCTAAATATGAGTGGTTTATTTATAAAAGGTAAGCTTTTAATGATTTCATTGTCCAGTTTATGTTCCTTAACGACCTCACAGACAGCTTCAGAGCGTGCGCCACAATCGCACTGTGAGCCCAGCCAAAAGGAGAACGAAGCGTCGAGTCGCATAGCGGTTGCTGCTGTAACGATTCGCTCGAATTAATAATGGCAATTTTATTGGACTCCAACGCATTGATAATTTCCTCACATAGAAGTGGTTTTTTCATCGGTTAATAGAGGCGCCTCACGCAATATATGCGTTTGATTTTTACAACCCAATGAACAAGTCGGAATCCAAGGCATAACGTCAACAGTCTCAGTGTGAAATATTGTGGATAGAAAAGGTCATCTTCTCCTTAATGTATTGTTAGTATTTCATAAAGTGAAAAGGATTTGTATAAACTCATTTATAAGCTTTATCTTGCCAAACTCGATACTTCAAATAGTTAAAATAACATCCTAAAAAAAAATTCACAAAGTGAGAACACATAAGGCAACTTGAGTTGTTGTTAAGCAATTATTTTTTAATCAGTACTAAGCCCTGGAAATATCCTAACTTATGTTAAAGAAACAACTTTAAGGTAGTAAGTTATTCAAGGTATAAATTAAGTTTAAATTGTTTCACTATAATTTCACATGCAAAAAGTTTAAATACTACACAGATTAAAATTGCCAAAAGCTCTTCTAACGCAGGCAGTCGCTCCTGGTCAGTGGCTTTGATTTACTTTGCTTTGCATTTTCTTGCGGTGTTTTCATACGGTATATAAAATAGCAAAAGCAGAAAGCAAATAGTGTGAGCGAGCATATGCAGATGGTTTTGTTTCAGTTTTCCTTGCGGTCAGCGGCCAATCAATTGTAAAAAAAAAGCTGCGGGCTACGGCAAGCAAGATCGGAACAAAATTTTTAGTATGTATTTGTATGTATGGGCGTTTGTTTTATTTCTTGCTGGGTTGGCTTGTCGAGATTTTAAATATTTTTTCTTATTTAGTGGCCTGCATTGGCATGTGTGTACATACATATGTGTATGCATATGCCGTACATAAAAATGTGTGTGAGCCACACACAGTGTGACAATTGTATATAATTTATTGACCTACCTCAACTTTTTTGGCAAGGACAACTGAAACAAAACCATTTCCACTTCTATCTATCGCTATCGTGCTCGCGCACTTTTATTTCTTACTGCTTTTGTTATTCTCTACACCATATGAAAACACCGCAAGCAAATCAAAGCCACTGACCAGTACCGACAGCCTGAGACGGAAGAGCTTTTGGCAATTGTAATCGGTTTAGTATTTAAGCTCGTTGGCTTACTTATCCAAACTTTTGATGCAGTTTTTGGGGGGTCATCATCACCTATCTTGGCACCCAATAAGGTTGCTCCAGCTCAAAAACTGTGGGAGATATAGACTTTTCTGATTTAAAAATGCTAAGTGGCTGGGGGCGGAATGGGCTCCAAAACTTTGTTGCAGTTCTTTGGGAATCGTTACCAGCTATCTTTCTACCTAATTTGGTGGCTCTACCTCCAGTACTCTGGAAAATACGCGCATTCTCGTTTTTGACGAAGCGTTAGGCGGATGGGGGCGGATAGGGTAGTTTTGGTGGGCGTGGCATCCAAACTTTTGATGCAGTTTTTGGGGGTCGTCAACACCTATCTTGGCACCAAATTTGGTGGCGCTAGATAAAGAACTGTGGGAGATATAGCCATTTCTGATTTCAAAATGCGGGGGGGCTGAGGGCGGAATGGGTGTGTGTGGCTCCAAAATTTATGATTCAGTTTTTTTGGGAGTTGCTAGTGGCTATCTGCCCACCAAATTTGGTAGTTCTAACTGTAAGGATGTGCGAAATATGTGGATTTATCGGTTTTGAGTTATCGAATTTATCGATTTGCCAGCCCCCCTGTTATCTTAGAACCCCCATCTTGACACTTTAATTTACTATCCTATGGATAAAGAGAATTTAAAAGTTTGAAGTCTCTAGCTTGAAGGGTGTGGAAAAAAGTTGCGTTCATACAGACGGACAGACGGACAGTCACCATGACGGACATTGCACAAACTCAATATACTCTTTACCTTCGGTAACGAGCATAAAAACCTATTGAAAACTTCTTATGCGACTTTTCTGTTTTAGTGAAGTACAGGGAAGAAAATATAAGAAATATTTTATTCTTCTGGCCAGACTTGACATGTAATATCATCTCACAGATCATTAACTACACTGATAGAAATAATCAAGTATTCCGTACTCAAAACCCCACATTTCGAACTTGATTTCTCACTAAGTACGGAATTACTGAATCCGAGAATGTCGTACTTGATTCAAGTACGTTTTTTTAAGTTCGTTTGTTTTTGTTTTGAGTTCTCTTTAAACTAGAATTAAGTTCTTTCAGAACTCGATTTAAGTTTTTGAATATTTAGAATGATAAATCATTAAGTTTTTAAAATAAGTACTTGCAAACTTGGCCCGAGAATTTGCGTACTTGATGATATGATAATACTTGATTTTATTAATTCCTGAAAGTTTTATATTTATGCATAAGCGCAGCCAGAGCTTTTTAAAAGCTGGCTATCATTCTCAGGTTTAAGCTAGATATGAAAGAAATTAGAAATAACTATTACAACATTTACTGTTTATGCTTACCGCGCCGGGATTTGAACCATAGATCTCGTTTGTCTTAGCTGTTGAGCCAATTCCCGGCACATTACAATTGCAGTTCATGTTTATGTTAAGTGCACTTGACTTACCCCAGCTTTTTTTTGCTATTTTTATGCTTATTAATGATTAAAAAAAAAAAAGTTCAAAAGTAAACTATTCACATATAAACCATTTTTAAAAACCAAAAAACAAAAAAAAATTTTAAGTCCGACGGGATTTGAACCCAACACTCGTGACTGAATCAAGAATTTCGTACTCGATTTCAGTATTCCTTAGATTATATTTGATTCAAGTTCACATATTCTTATTTAAAGTACCTTTGTACTTGATTTAAGTATTTGTGTACTCATTCCAAGTATTCCCTACTTAAATCAAGTATTTGTGTACTCATTTAAAGTATTCCATACTTAAATCAAGAATGAAACTCTAGAATCGCAAATACTTAATTCATGCACATTCGTGCTTAATTTTAGCACGGCTTTTTTCTTTCAGTGTATAAACTGAAAAAAGTTTAGGAAAAAAAATGGGTCCAATATTAACAAACGGAATTCGGATTTAAATTAATTTCGAATACAAATATTTAATCATAATCTTATAATTATCTACCATGCTAATTAAACCAAATAACGTAAGTATGTAATAAGTATAAGCTATAACAAAAAAATAGAGCTTTAATTTTAAATAAAATAGTTAGTTAGTTTTTATGCTTATATTTACCAAGCCATATTTGGCATCTTGCTCATGTTCTTATTTATGAATATTAAGAGTACGAATGCCAACGGTAATCCTCTGCAAGTAAACACAGCTGCAGATGTTTTTTTATTTCTCGGCCGCATATATTTAAATGGACCAGAGCTAGTCGGTTCGCTGTTCTCCTTTGGGTTAAAGTTGCTGCTGGGCTGAAAAAAAAAGAAGCGGATTAAAGGTGCACACGAACACAGCCGTAGGAAATATGTTGTAAACATCCGCTTGCTGCAACTGCAACTGAAAATGCATACTTATACATATAACAATTCAGCAACGGCCAGCGCAAGGGGCTATGGCTGTAACGAGCGCGCACATCTTTCCCGCGGCATTTGAACATCGTGCAACATTGCAGCAGCCTTTTTGCAGCATTTTGCCAGGCCCATGATCATGATTCGTGTGCCGTCATCGTTGCGAAGAGATGTAAAAAGTGCATGCGGCTGTGCATCTACCAAAATTTTTAACAGTCGGCGCGTGGCCGGCGGGCATTTTAAAATATTTCTGTACTATATTGCTATAAACAGAAAAGTGCTGAAGAAGTAAAAGTTTCAAAACCTCATTTTATCGCAATCAAGCTGTTTATTTTTTATTTATTATAAACTACAAGCCTACAAAATTTGGTCAACTTTTGAAACTCGAATATAAAAATATGCATATATGCTTAACTTGACATGTGCACGTGTTGAATCAAAAATGACTATGAAATAGTAAAATCAACATTTATCATAGTTAATTTAAGGTGCTGACGTGTTAATATCGAAGAACATACTGAAGCATAATATGAAATTTATTTATTAGTCTTAACATTTCGGAACATTAAAACCAAGTATGGCATGCTTGATTTTTTATTCAGCCGTATTAATTATAAAAATTGCAAGAAATACTTTGAATCTGAATTAGATCAAACCTACCGAACACGAAATAGATGGCCTGCAACGGGATTTGAACTTGAGGTATCTCATTTACTAAGCGAATGCTAATCCATTGCGCTAATCCATTGCGCTGTTACCGACCAGGTAGTTTTGCAGTAAAAAAAAGGCTTTGGGACGAAATTAATATGGTACGATTGCTGATTAATTTCAGTAGGAATACTTATTCTTAATAAAATGATTGTTAGAATTAACTATGGTGGCATTGAATGGAACGTTTAATTGAACATGGCATGTCATTTTGAAGTGCACGCATTTTCTTTCAATAAGCGCGCACTTTGATTTATGTTGGTTTCATATTCATTTTATTGTTTAACTATATTTCTAGTTGAATCAACATTTTTTAAGTTCACAACGTTTTATAGTTAAATCCGCATAGTAAGATTAACTATTTTAATGGTTGATTTTCGTACGGTTTTTTCTGAGTCCACTTTGTTAACACATTAAGCTATCACAACAGTACACATGTTGCCTTTCCTCAAAAAAAACAAGTACCGCATAGTTAATTTTGGCTATGCCAAGACTATGATACCCTTCACACATGTTTTGGCTGTTATTGTCAGCTAGACGGTAGACAGTCAGCCAAATCAATGCTCCCCCTCTTTTTTATGTTTCTGTGCAGTTGTTGGTAATTTTTCGCTCCTATTTTTACTCTTGAGCGTCATTTAATTGTTCGTCTGCGACAACAACAACGACAATTTGACCATTTTTTGCAAATGAGCTATATGTAGGTACTTGAAAGTGCACGACAACAACAACAACAATTGATTGTACGATATGGTCAATTTAAATGGTGGCTATGTCGTAGAATGCTCCGAGCGGGATGAAATTTCATATTGAACAAAACCGACTTGATCTAAGCAATCTATGAAAGTTTCATGAAGATCGGTTCAGCAGTTTGGCTGGAAATCGTGTTGAAACAGACAGACGGACGGACGGAAATAAATTCCTGAGCTCGTCCTGATCATTTTGATATATATAATTTATGGGTTCTCCCATCATTCCTTTAAGGCGTTACAGATTCATGACAAACTCAATATACCCTTTTTCACATGTGTGAAGGGTATATATAAATTGCTATTTTTGGTCATAGTAAAAAAAAATGCTATTATGAGTCACATCCGAATATGATTAGTAGTTTTGTATGCATCTAATGAATCCAAATCACACTTCGGATTGGCTATGTCTTCTCAAAAAATTTTTTTCAAACATTTAGTTTTTTTTTAGGACAAATTGCAGAAGTAATTGAAAATTTATTTTTGAGACCACAACAAACTTGCGCCTTGTGTCTCAAATGTTTGAAACAAAAGGGCAACCAAGAAACAAAAATTACTAATTACTTAAAACTAACTTATTACCAGATGTGATTTGAATTGTCTTATAAAGTTTAGGCAATCGTTTTCAATTTTGTTTGAATAGGTAAATGTTATCATTGAACCCAAAAGTAGGGTGATTTTAGTTTAGAATTTATAGTTCGGAAAAAAATTAAGATTTAATTTCAGTTTTTCCTAATAAAAAATGGGAAAAAAATTTGCTTTTGGCCGCACACGTTATTTTCACTGTTAGAGCACTATTCACTTAGTATCGTTGAAATACATTTTGAATCGTCGCACAGTGGCGCCCGTAGAAGAAGTCAGGTGTCAAAAATCAAAAATTGCATGTGCCTCTAAAAAATATTGAATGAACCCACTTTATATGAAATTTTCCAACGATTTCAAATCTACAATCCTTAATGTAACCGGATTTTTTGTTCAGAAGATATAGCTGTTCAAAGTTGTCTGATTTTTTGTGTTACATAAAAATCACAATATATACAATATCTCAATACACAATATACAATATCTCAAAAACTAAGGCACGGATCGTCATTATTTTTGGTTCTATTGATTGATCTATTTATTAAGAAAAGAATAAAAAAAAAATTTTACTGTTTGTTTTGCGTTTGGCCAGGCAAATCAATATTTACCAACTATCCACTCTTTCACTATTTCTCAACTTTGATGGAAAATAAAAAAAAATTATCACATTTTACATCTGCCATATTTTCAAAATTATTTCTTTGATTATTCCTTTATCTAATGCAAAAAGTTTCAGCTGCCCGTTTTTGCCCCTTTTTTTTAGATATAAAATAGTGAAAAAAGACATAGTTCCAAAAATGAGTTGCATGCATTTTTGAGCAATTTATGACATATAACCGTGAAAACCCAAATATCAGAAAGAAGCGAATACAGGATGCGTGTTTCAAACAAGTTGGATTTAAAGTAGACTGCCCCAAGTACGGATACGGAAACTCAAACGATGGAAACACTTCAAGGAGATTTTTTGAAAATGATGAAGCTGTAACTCAAATCACAGGGATAAACAACCAAATCGTTAAGAGATTGGGAACGATCTTAAATATTTGAACTGCAAGGAAAAAGTTGATTCTGCCAAGTATGGAGAATATGCTTCAAAAACAGCATCACTTTTAGCAGAATTATATCCGCAGAAAAAGTTGACCCCGACAGTCCATAAAATATTGGCGCATGGCAAAGATATAATTGAGTATCAGTCTTTACCAATTGGAGAGCTTTCTGAAGAAGCACAGGAATCATTAAATAAATTTTATAAAAAATACAGATTGCTAAACACTTTAAAAGCATCAAGGGTGAGACAAAATGAGGACCTCTTCAACATGCTAGCAGCATCTTCAGATCCACTTATTTCATCACTGAGGCATGTTAAGTCACGAAAAGAATTAGAAAATACTTATAGTTCAGAGATGATTAGTCTTTTAGATATACCATCTTCTACGGATTGTGATGAATGTTTTACAAAAACTTTAAAAAAAAATATTTTTAATTATTATAATATAAATTTTAAATTATAAAAACCATTAAAATGAAACAATAAAAATCAAAAAATTTAAATAATATTTTTTTCCTTCCCGTAAAATTGGTTTTTTCACAAGTTTCAACTTTGCATACCCATAAATAGGCACTCAAAAATCGTAGAATTCATTTCAAATGCTCATTTTATAGGTTATAGGTTATAGGTTATAGGTTATAGGTTATAGGATTAGGTTATAGGATTAATTATCTATCAGATGCTTTTTAAGTTGATCGATTATCTCATTTGGTTCAAAAGTTATGATTTTTGCAACGAAAAAACTCAAATGGCGCCACTGTGCGTCGTCAATGCCAAAGCTTTTAAGGTTTGATTATAATTAAAATAAATATAAAAAAATATTTACAAAATTGCTCAAGCAAACACTTCCAAACACACACAAATAAAGAAATACACAAATCCTTACAAAGCAGCATTTTTATATTTCAACCTGCACACTGAACAAAATAAAAAATACACTTACATATACTCTGCAGCAAATTCTTTGTTGTTGCAGATCCAACATTTATGCATGATCTCGTTTAAGGGGTTACATGGGTTACATGGCTTCCAAAAATCGAATTATTATTTTTGTATTTAAGACAAATTTATTAATTTGTACAACATTTGAAAGTAGTGTTTAAAGTTTAAAGTAGTATTTAAAGTTTCGCACTAATTGAATACTACTTGTCCGATCTTGATCAAATTTGACACAGGTCTTCGAGATACCATTCTTAAGTAGTTTAACGATGGATTTTTTTTTTTTAGCTACAACTATTTAAAAAAAAAAGTGTAACACAAATGTAACCGAAATTTGAAAATTTAATTTTCCTTTTAGTTTATAGCTAAAAGTGGAATTTTTTCATTTCGTTTGATCCTCCTCGAAGTTATGCTTTCAAAGCGGACGCATCTTTTTTCCGAGGGGTCACCGGAAATGACGTCGCAATGGCATAGCTCTTAATATTTTGATTTAAAAATTTCAGAATTTCTTTGTAAAGTGTATACTTTTAAGACTAAGAAAAGTTTCAATGAAATATATTATTTTTACCGGAAAAAGCCCTTATTGAAAATAGGCTGTTTTTTTGCCGAGGAAACACATGTAGCCCCTCAAACTAGTTTGGTTGACACAACACTATTTAATAAACAGCAAGCTTTTAAATGCCCTCGACTCTTATCGTTGGCATCCAAAGTTTGATGCAGATCTTTTCCTACCAAATTTGGTGACTAGCTTAAAAACTAAGAAAGATACACGCATTCCCTTTTTTAAAGAGGCGGTGGAGCGTAGAGCATAGTTTGGGGTTCGGCAACCAAAATATATAGTCATTCCTGTTTTGAAAGGCGGATAGACTGAGGGCGGTTTGATTGGGAGTGGCATCTAAGGCTTTGATGCAGATTTTTAGAGGATGCCAGTAGCTACCTCCTTATGAAATTTGGAAGCTATTAGCTGTATGGAAGTGGAACATATTTGTGATATTATAGATTTTTATTTATCGAATTTATTGATATCCCAGCAACTCCATTAGACGTAGAAACCGAATGTTAACATTTTATCTGTTCCGCCCATAGAAAAAGATATTTGCAAAGTCTCTAGCTTTACGGCTGTCGAAAAATTTCTGTTCTTTATTTCTACTCCTTTTTGTTTTTTCCCCATTGGTTCCTTAGCTGTATCATATTAAAAGCAAGTAAGAAGACTTGACTAAAAGATACACTGAACCCTAGAAAATACGCGTAAAGTCGATGTTTGTACGCATGTGTTTACACACAAGTATGTTGAAAGGTCATGCAATACTGCGCTACTGAATGCTTTACTTGACTTAACTTGATATCGCCGGTGTTTCCTAACCGATACCGACGAAATTTTATTTTATTTTTTTATTTTATCCTTAGTTTTTGGATCAAGCTTCGAATTCTTTTTTTCAAAATGTTGTCATTGATATCATGTGTTGGAAGCTTAAAGAGGTATCGATAATTTAAACATAAACTTGACTTTCGGGTGTCATTCACACATTTAATCCCATATCTCAAGTTTTTATCTTTTAAAGTCACGACTTGGAGATACCCTGAAGCCTACGCGGACAGGCATTGTTTTTGTGTATACAGGTGTACACTTTCTACTAAAAGCTTGACCAAACTTAAAGCTTGGAAACTGCCGCTGTTTTTTTTAACCAATTTCGATTAAATTTCCACAGTTATGTTAACCAAGTGCAACGTAGTTTTTTATACCCTTAACCCATAAAATGGGTAAATAAGGGTATAATGGTTTTGTGCAAAAGTATGTAACAGGCAGAAGGAAGCATCTCCGACCCTATAAAGTATATATATTCTTGATCAGCATCAACAGCCGAGACGATATAGCCATGTCCGTCTGTCCGTCTGTATGAACGCATGGATCTCAGAGACTACAAGAGCTAGAGACTTCTGATTTTGTATTTAAGTTCTCCTATACCATGAGCAGAACAAGTTTGCTTCAAATTATCGATAACTATTCTGGTTTCCGATATACACATAATATCGATAACAATAAAATATCGAATTTTTAAAATCTAAAAATGAGGGTTGAAGTAATGGATAATGATAGAACTTTTCTGAAACTTTCGTCCAAATCGGTTGAGAAACACCGGAGATATTGAACTTAATCGATGGAAGCTAAGCCAGTATACCAAAGTCTTATATAAATTAAATATATTTATTGCAACTGGGTTCAGGGTATCTTCTAGTCGGGCTCTCCCGACTAGAGCCTTCTTACTTGTTTATATATGACACCGAAGGTAAAGAGTACACTGATAGAAAACAGCCGTTCTAAAATTTAGTACAAATTTACTTGAATTGAGTTTGCGCGATCCGAAAATTTCATTCTTGATTTATTTATTTATAGAATGGAATTCTTGAAATGAGTACACAAATACCTAAATCAAGAATGAAATACTTGAAATGAGTTTAAAATGAAATAAAAAAATAAATATATATATAATAATAAGTTTGCGTATTAAATGTGACAAAAAATAAAAACACTGTTTTATTTTATATCATCACTAATAAGCACTTTATTAATTTATTGAAGTATTGACAGTTATGTTTTACAAGAATACGAATGCGAGACGTCTTTCTCGTTTTAAACTTAAAATCAAACTCGAACCTCAAAGTTCTTGCTTTGCGTTTATATACCATAAGTGGCTATCTTTTGTATTGGCTTCTTTTCATGCTGAAGCCGAAATATGCTCATATTGACAATTTCGCGCTTGTGGCGTGATTGGGATAGTTTGTTTACAATTATAAATAATTGGGATGGTGTGAATAAAGATATTGTTTACAATTATTTTGAAATATGGTTAAATAGTTTGGTGAGGATAAAGATATGTTTACAATAAGTTTGAGATATGCATAAGTAGTTTGGAGTGGTTATGGAGATATCTTACTATATAAAAAATAATAAAAAAAATAAAATAAATCAAGTACAAACGTTCTTAAAATAAGTATAATAGAACTTTAATAAAGTGTAATTTTTTTAAAATTCTTGATTCAACGACGAGTCTCGGGTTCAAATCTTAGCGGCTTTTAAAAAAAAAATTGTATACCCTTCACACATGTGAAACAGGGTATATTGAGTTTGTCATGAATCTGTAACGCCTTTAAGGAATGATGGGAGACCCCATAAACTATATATCAAAATGATCAGGACGAGCTCAGGAATTGATTTCCGTCCGTCTGTCTGTTTCAACACGATTTCCGGCTAAACTGCTGAACCGATCTGTCGGGTTTTTTCACTATGAAATTTCATCCCGATCGGAGCATTCTACGACATCGCCACCATACAAATTGACCATATCAACACTATTTCTGGCCAAACTCCTGAACCGATCTTGATGAAACTTTCACAGATTGCTTAGATCATGTCGGGTTTGTTCACTTTGAAATTTCATCCCGATCAGAGCATTCTACGACATAGCCACCATACAAATTGACCATATCGTACTATCAATTGTTGTCTCTGTCGTGCACTTTCAAGTACCTACATGTCAAATTGTTGTTGTTTTCGCAGACAAACAAGTAAATGACGCTCAAGAGTAAAAATAGGAGCGAAAAATTACCAACAACTGCACAGAAACATATATAAGAGGGGGAAGCATTGATTTGGCTGTGTGAAGGGTATCATAGTCTTGGCATAGCCAAAATTAACAATGCGCCACTATGTTTTTCTTTTCTGATAGAGTAACGCAGAGACGTTTTAATTTGTTCTTGTTTTTGTTTGCCTTTAAAAACGGATTATATGTGAAAAGTTTACTTTTGTTCTTAGTTTTTCAAAAGTCATCAATAAACATAAAATTGCTTAATTAGCTTGGCTTAATCAAGTTCACTCAACATAAACATTAACTGCAACCATAATGTGGAATGGTTCGAATCCCGTAACGGTAAGCAGAAACAGAAAATTTTTTAACGGTTGTTTCTAGAGATGGGATCGGGAAAGAAATTGCTTCCCATCCCACCCTGTCCCGAAATCAAATTCGCTTTTCCCATCCCGATTGTATCGAAATTTTTTTTGTCTAAGGCCCAATATCTCAATGTCCGGTTAGGCAACTTATTCTAAGTTTAGTCGAATTTGAGTCTCTCAATGTTCGGTTAGGAGTATATGAGAAACAAACTAACCGGACGGCTGGGTCTCGGTTAAAATTTATAGCGCGTTGAAGTCACGATATATCGATAAGAATCATCGATAAAGCAAACAGCTGTCGCTTGAATTGTATATTTATTTTGTTATTAAAGAAAAATGGCATCGCACAGCATATTTGTCCTTCAAGTCTTTCCACGAACGACTAACACTAGTTTGCGCAGTGAACTGAGCAGCAAGTTTCTGCCAGGCTTCGTCCTTCTGCTTCCACGTAACGGCGTCGCTCTTCTTGCACTCTAAAATATGCTGATTCAACTCCACTAGTTCCACCAACAAATGCTCCTCAGGAAGCGAAAAGTTTTTCCCACGGAACCGTTTGCAATCAGACGTGTTCATTTTAAATTAATATATTTAAAATATGCAAAATTTGACAGTCACCAACCAAAACAATAACAAAAAACAGCTGAGCCGCTCGCTATAAATGGCAACGCTGTGTATATATGTGGCAGCGCTGTTAAGGCGATAGTTACTTATCGATGAAAGGTTATTTTGGCTTTGAGAAAACCAAATTGTTTTAACTCGACCAGCAAAATAATGGGGCAGTTATCTAAACGAAAATTTAACCGGACATTGAGATATTGGGCCCAAGTATACCACGGATCCCGACATTTTCTCGAATTTTTTTTTTCAAATAAATAAATTAATATTTTTTTTTAAATATAATTGTACTTTAAATTTAAATTTTTGTTTAAAAACAATATTCTCTCAAAATTTTTTTGTTGAAGTTTTCCCACACATCAGCTTTTGAGGAAGAATTTAAAAAGACAATTTTTCTTTTTTTTATTAGCAAAATTTCAACACGCGTTGCCATAGCGCAAATTATTGGAAAAGAGTGACCGAATTTCGTAATAGTGAAAATACATCTGAATGCTCCCATTAATTGCACTTGCGATTTATCGTACCACTAAAAAAATGCAATCGGTGGGTAATTTCGATAAATACAGAACATTTATCGAGTACATTTTGTTTGGGTGCCGACTGATTTTTCGGTCACGACAGGCATACCGGGACCCGTGGGAATTTCGGGATCGACCACATATCCCGACTTTCCCGGATTTTTTTAAAATCGTTCCCATCCCGCCCGATCCCGATCATTTTTTCGGGACCCGCGAGATTCCTGAAAATCCCGATCCCGACGCCCATCTCTAGTTGTTTATAATTTCTTCCTTATCTAGCTTAAGCCTGAGAATAATAAGCAGCTATTAAAACGCTCTAGCTGCGCTTTCTATAGTATATATAAGACTTTCAGAAACTAATGAAATCATGTATACTTGGAGCAAGTACGCATATTCAAGGGCAATAATGCAATGTCGAGAATGAAAGAACTTAATTCAAGTTTAAAGAGAACTTAAATCAAAAACAAACGAACTTTAAAAAAACGTACTTGAATCAAGAACGACATTCTCGGATTCAATAATTATTTCAGTTTTTAAGCTGGAGTTGCAAAATTTGGTGGAAATATAGCTGGTGGCATTCCCAGAAGATTGGCCTTAGCCAATCTTTGAACACATCGTACACCCCACCGCATTCGTACCTCTTTGCAATCAGGAATCTTTTAACTTGTTTTTAAACAGGTATCGATATTACCGCAGTTGGTTGCGTCCAACTTCAACGTTCGCACTTGTTTTAAAATGTTAAAGGTTGGGAAAATTTTAAGAATTCCACATAGTTCAACTAGGAGATACTTTTAATGCCTGACCTAACGATTTCACAGATAATCAATACTATTTCTTTGTTCTTAAAGCAAGTTATTAAATCATTTGAATAACATATTTCGATACAATGTGTATATTCTCATGTTTTTAAAGTCTCTGAGGTGGCACGTAAGATGGACTCGGTTGTTGTTGGGGTCGGAGTTGCTTCCTTCTACCTGCTACAAACATACATTTGCAATACCCATTTTCAATGTGATCAGAATATAACAACAAAAATAAATTCAATGTGATAAGCAATGGGATAATCGTAAATTTTTTTTTATGAATCTATTGATGTTAATTTCGAGCCGAGTACTTTTGACTTTTAACATTATACATTTAAATAAGTTCCCGTATTGCCAGCAAAAAAAAAAATAACTATAATTTGCAAAAAGAAAAAAGATTTATTTATTTGAGAAAGCTCGACTACAAGATAGCCTGAACACTATACATTACGCGAGCTGGCAATTGTTTGTGTGTGTGCCCATGTGGTCTGTTTATTAGAGCAACAGAAGCCAAAAAAATAGGTTTTAGAAATTTCCGTCATCTGTTTGTTTAGACACGCAAAAACTACTGCATGGAATTAAATAACGATTTCGCCAATGCATTGCGAAGGTTACATTCCTTCTGTTGAAAATATCTGCATTCACCTGACTTACAGCGCATAAAATCGATCCAAATGTGGATGTTATACCTATGATGCTTCAGTTCATATAGTGCTAAAAGCTTTCACAATGTGCCAAACAGTTGCTTTTGTCTTGCAGTCATTCTTATAATTCGTCTTTACACGTTAGCTAATTAAAGTGAAAAATTTTACTATATCAAAGATAATAAAGGTATTGAAAGCAGCAATTATAAAAATAGTGAAACTCATCACGCTAGCAAATATGTCCGCTGTGCGTGAACATATACAAAGCGGTATTTAAAATATATGATGTACATATGTGTGTGTGAAGACAAACGGACAAAGATTCTTTGGTGGCTTATTTCTTTAAATGAAAAACTTACAAAATGAAAGTCTATATTTTGGTCACCGTTTACGAAATTCCATTTAAAGAAAACCGAGTTCAAAGTTTCAATTTCAGTCGTCTACGCAACGAATTCTTCTCTTTCAACCCTTTATATGATTAAATTTTTAGAAACAAATTGACTTGCATGTTGACACATATAAGTGTCTTACTTTTGCTTCGACGTTGTCTGCTACTGCAGCAGTAAATGGCCAAACACGAAACGGGTGCTCAGGTGCTTAGGTTCATTATCCAATTGCAGCGCTGTCGCGCCTTATTCGCCCTCCTCCACTTAGGCGGGTTCATTGCGACGGCACGATTTATGACAAGGTTGCTCATTTGTGGTTGCGGCAGGAGAACGATCGATGATTAAGCCGCCATTTTTAGTTTCGATTTGAGCTTGCGATACCAGCCAGATGCCTTGCGCTCGCATAACGAAACATAACAAAACAGTATTGACTTTCAGTTTGGCTGCCGAAGTCGTGATATACACCGCACATTGGTCCATGTTTACGGTCACTGCCCGAATATTATAAACTCTATGTATCGAAAAAAAGCAAGCAGATATCTAATTTTATGTACACATGCGTACATACATGAATACACACATATTCTTATATTATTCAATATACATGTACGTATGTATTTGCCTACATAAACATGTACATAGCTGACGGCGATTTCTGATGGTTAAGAGGCGGTAGTGGAAAATGGCAGATTTCGTTGATACCGTGACCATTGGTTGACTAGAGCTTGCATTAGTACCAGTGTGCTTCTCAGCTGTTCCGTCTTTTGAGCCTGAGCACCCAATTTAGGATGAGGCTAAAATGCAGGGCCCCGGGTCCATCTCGTGAACGCCGCAGGATGTTCATGACTGTTGTTGTGGCTGCTGTCGTTCGTTGTAGCGATTGTGAATGCTTCTTTATCTGCTTGCACAACTTCAACACAAATATATGATACAAACATATAAATACATACATGTACATGTTTATGTCCCTTATGTGCGATCAACCAGGCAATTAGCTTTTTTCCAAACATGCAATGAAATCTCTCAGTATGTTGATTTCAAGGCACTTAATCGCACTTAATCGTAAGCATAAGACTTATTTTTAAATAGAGCAAATAAAAGTGGCACTGTTTATTGAGTGGGAAAAAATCATAACAGGGGTAACATAAGGTCCGAAAACTGTTATAATGGCCATTTATTTCTAGTGTTCCTGATCATTTGTTTGCTTAATTCGGTAGAATAAATTGACTGATGGACACGGCTTAATTTATGCTCCGCTGTTGATGCTTATCAAGAACATTTAAACTTTATTCATTATATCCTTTTCTCATTCTGAATGTATTTAGGCTATGGTTAAAAATTAAATATTTTTTTTAGCTCTTAAGACTCTTCTATTTATTTATTTATTTATTTATATATATATAGTCAGCTAAGAGCAGCTGAAATATAAATGAATTCAAATTTAATTTAAATTAAAAATAGTTAAAACAATTAAATTAAGTAAAATGTAGAATAATATATAAATCTGAAAATATAATTAAAAGTTAACGTTAAAGCTCTGGGAAATTCAATATAAAATTGAGTAGTCCAACATTTGTTGCGAGGATTGGGAAAAACCCAGAAAAACCCAATCAGACCAGCGTTAGAATAGTAATAAGTGGTTACGATTAGATAAACCAAACAGGATCGATCTTTTTAGTACTGGAATTGAGGCTTCTAAAGAGACTACAGAATAAAGTTTGTTATAGTCAGAACATAAAACACGAAATGGCTCATGAATTAAATAGTTGCTGAAGCAACAATCAAGGCTAAGGGGTAAAAAGTTACGTGAAGATCTGATTGGGACATTAAATTTAATTCGACTCAATAGAACTGATGAGTCGATTTCACCATTAAGTAAGTTAGTAATAAATAATACTCCATGCATAGTTCTACGATTTAACAGGGAGGGAAGATTTATCAAAATGAGTCTACTAGAATACGGGGGTAAGTCAACTCCAGGAACCCAGTTAAAACTTCTAAGAGCAAATAGAAGAAATTTCTTCTGCACAGATTCAATTCTATCCTGGTGAATCGAGTATTATGGGGACCACACACAATATCCATACTCCAGGATGGGACGAACTAGGGATGTATAAAGCGTTTTAGTGGTGTAGGGATCATTTAACTCTTTCGACCACCGCTTGATGAAGCCAAGAACATTAATTGCCTTATTGACCATATACGAAATATGAGCGTCAAACTTTAATTTAGGATCAAGAATAATGCCTAAATCTTTAATTTCAAACACGCGGTCAAGTGGTGAAGCATCAAGCAGAATGAGGGGTACTTCTACAAAAAGACATGACTTTACATTTTGAACAATTTAAATTTAGTAAGTTAGTACGACACCAGGCTGACAAAGCACCAAAATCCGACTGTAGTAAATTACACAGGGAAGCGTCATTATAGGTGAAACATAGCTTCACATCATCAGCAAACATATACACAAAAGAGATAGTAATAACAGCTGGGAGATCGTTAATAAACAAATTAAATAGCAAAGGACCAAGATGACTACCCTGGGGAACACCAGAGGTAACACAAATAGTTTTAGATACAGACGATTTAAAAACAACTTTTTGTGTTCGGCCACACAAGTTTTCTGAAAGCCACAATAAAAGTTTTGATGGAAATCCAATAATATTTAATTTATGAAGCAACAGAGAATGACTTACAGAATTAAATGCCTTACTAAAATCGGTGTAAACAACGTCAGTTTGAATTTTTTCCTGAAACTCTTTGATAACAAGCGAAGTGAATTCAAGAAGGTTAGTGGTAGAAGATCTACGCCTAACAAAACCTTGTTGATAAGGCGATATATTCGAATTCATCCGTGTTGCAGTTGAGAACATATAATTTTTTCAAAGACTTTAGGTATGGCAGACAACTTGGATATGCCCCTATAATTTTTAACGTTTGATTTTGAAGAATTTTTATGGAGTGGAATTATAAAGGATTCATATATCAGGGAACACGGTTGAATAAACAGACAAGTTAAATAATTTATTTAATGGCGCACAAAGAGAATCCTCGCAGTATCTAAGAATACAACCTGGCACTCCATCAGGACCAGGCAAGTAGCCAGGTTTAATAGAGTTACGATAGCAACGTGTTTTTAAAGTATTATTAGATAATGAACTAGGGTTAAGAATTTCGATGGATAGTTCTAAGGTTGGATGGTAGGTATCTTCCGAAGGCACTAGACCAATTACAATGCTAGTTTTGGCCTATTAAGTTGTAAAACGAAGTAAAATATCTTAAACACTTGTACTTTTACCAATGCGATGGTACTATTTTTTTTAAACGTTTTTTCAACACACACAAAAAAACACATAATAAAAAGAACGAAAATGTTGCAGTCGGACGCAATCGACTGCGGTCGATTCTAATACCTGCATAAGAACGGGTGTTTAGAGGTCGCTTGCAAAGGAAGAATATGCTGCGCCTTGGGTGGGCGCTGACCTCAAAGATATTTTGGTCTGCTACTTGGAGGACCTCGTCAGCTTAATTGCCACTAAATTTGGTAACTCAAGCTCAAAAACTGTGGAAGATACCTTCAGTTCCGATTTTAAAAGTAGTCGGGGCGGGTGACGGCAATGGGTGTGGGCGTGGATACAAAAATTTTTTGGGAGACGTCATAATCAATCTTGGCTTCAAATTTTGTGACTCTAGCTTAAAAAAATATATAGGTGTTTTCGAATTAACAATGCGTTCGGGCCGGCGGCGAATTTTGGATGCTGTGTGTTTTGGGGAAGCCGTGAGAAATATGTGTTCTGATCGATTTATACAGCCCTGCCAGCGTTTGCGTAGCTTCTTATTCTTAACACTTTACCTTACGAATTATGTTTTGCAAAATTTCATGATTCTGGCTTAAAAGCCGATTTGAAAAAGGTATCACATTTGGCGATTCTCGCTCAAAAACTGTGAAATTAAAGGCATTTAAAATTTTTTTTGAAGAACTGTTTGGTTGAAAATTGACGTAAATACAAATCTGTAAACGTTACTAGCACTGATCCACCAAAGATAAGCAATTCTTTGGATTAATTTTTTATATAATCAAACTGAACACAGTAGCCTCATGTGTGATATTCTTCAGTTTAAGATTATAATCCGACTTATAGAATATATAGTATTATAGTAAATAATGTAAAATTTATGAGTATAAGTTCACATGTATATAATAATAAATAAAGTCATAAAATATTAATAAATGTGTTTCAACTAGTTAATTAACTAGTTGACGTTTAATAGATTTTAAATAATTACAATTTTATAGAAAAAATTCATGCAGTAAAAGACATTATGTGAACATATACTGCATAGCACGTTAAATACTATTGTACATACATCGTGAATTGAACATATGTACACTTTAATATGTGTATGTGTGTACATTATTCCCTACTTCCATCATTTTTAATACAATCACTCTATGATGCTGTGCAATATAAACCCGAGGGCGAAAATGGTTGGGCACTAACCACTGGTAAAACAAGCGTCCAATGCTGAGTTTATCCCAGTAGCATAAGTTACACCCCTGAGGGCAAAGTATGTTGGCAACCCCAGCTTTCCATAAAGGTACATGTAAATGTATATGTACATATGTATGTAAGATTTTGCAACCACTACGCTTATATACTCGTATACTTATATAATACGTAAACGAACACGCACACACATATTTAATACATTCAGAAAAGCCCATGCACACATATCCACTTAATAACATGTACGTATGTATGTGTTTCTATCTTTCAGCTTGTAGTTGTGATTTGCACATGAGCAGAGGCTGCGCTGCCGACACAACGGCGATGCCGCTGACGCAGCCTCTGGGTTCGGCCCATTGTCTAGTAGTCGGGTGGAGGGGCGTGGTTTCTGAAAATATAAATGGCTGTGGCTGTAGATGATGGTGCTGCGCGCTTGAATACGACGACCAGCAAACATTTACGAACAAATTTGTACATACATATCGCAAGTGGTATTGGTGGCAGTAGAGATTTTAACAGCCAGCCTGCTCTTACGTGCGTTGCTCTTCAGCACCTTAAAATTCAAACTCTCTTACAATGTGACTTTACGAACAAGCCTACCTCATATTACAGTTGAAATTTATAAAGTTTTTATATATCATACTTGCGTAAGATTAAGAATACAATAACCTAATTTCTCAATATATATTTAAGTAGTAGAGTTTTTTTTTTTTGTGAGAGTCTCAACAAAGTTTTGTAAAAATTTGGTAATACAACCATTTCACCAAATATTCATATTTTTAAAACTCCTAAATAAACATAATGAATTCGATTTTACATCAAAAGCCAAGTGTTTTTTATAGTTTCGATTAAATTTCGGGTTCAAATATTTATTCCGTTTTATATGACGGAAAACTCCAAGGCAATTTTGCCTTTCGAGGTTTGGTTCTCAACCGGTTCGCAGCATGCTTTTCGCAGCATTCTCTTGGTCTTGTCTCTTATATAAGAGAGCCAAAAAACGTTTCTAAAAACTCGCTCCGGGGAGGGTCAGCGCGTTAACTTTGTATGTATGTGTGTGCTGTTCACAAAGCGCGGTGATGTGGATTTTAGGCTTTAACGCACACACATACTTACGTATTTGTATATGTTGGATGCATGCGCTCAATGTTTACGGGAATGAGTTGACGTGTGTGTGTGGGCTTGTATGGAACACATCTGTATTCAAACAGCAGCTTTGTCAGCAGCATCCCCTGAAGGTTTTTACGTCCAACCAGAAAATGTAGTTCAGTCGAGAACTACCGTCAGTGGCTGCGCAAAGGCAAAAGTTTATTTGCGGGTTTTTTTAAAATCAATATTATGCAGTTCGTTTGATATTTTGCACAATTTTTAAACAGATTGAGATTTAATACGGTTGCGTAATTTTGAGCATCCAGCATGAAGTTCCATTGCCGTATCCGCAGTGCACCTGTGATTGGCAATAATTTTACATTGGATACAAATTAAACATATAAAACAACACACTCCTATATAGTTGGATTTTTATTTACTGACAACCATTAACAATTCATAAATACATATACACTTATGTGACTTATAATTGCCTTATTCAGTACCAAAAAAAAAAAAAACAAACCGTACCTGGTAAGAATTTTAAATTTGCGAAGAGGTGTTTGAGTAAGTGACAGTGAAATTCTCAACGCTCAACGATCGATAGACAAAATCTACGAATCTAAAACACATAACAAAAATGCATATCTTACACCGGACCAATGACCATCAATTTGAGGATCAAAAATTTATGATGGTAAGGAATTACATTTTTTTTCTTTTTTTTTCTGCAATAAAATTTTTTTTCTTTGCCCACATTTTGTATGCGTATGTTTATGTGTCAAATAACCAGCAACTTGTGGGATCTTTTTAAAATCCTAGGCAACAGAAACAATATCAGTTTTTCTGAACAAAATACTTTTATCCGATATCAAACCACTGAAGTCAATTGGGCTGGCTATCTGATCTCTGATTGACATACAAACTTCGTGCACGCAAGCATTCAGTTAATGTAATTACGAAGTGAACCAACTATGTCTGTGATCTAATCAGATTGATTACCGACTTTTAATAATAATGAGGAGCACTTTAGGCTGAAATTTTATATTCTTTCTCTAAAATGGAGGATAGGATTGAAGCAGCTCAATTCAATAGGACCTAAACCCATAATTGAAAGACCAATGCAAGATGCAAAGCTCCGAAACTTGTAAATAGCTTTTTTTTTAGCTGCTCGTTAAAGCTACCAAAAATCTACTTTATTTTGCGCGATTTGCGGATGCCTAACTTTGTTAATAGTTCATTAAAATTTTTCACAAAGTTGTATATCAGAATATGCCTTTTGTCTCGAGAAGAGTAATTTGCTTTATTTTTTATTGGTTATTATTTAGTTAGTTTATTGGTTTCATCCAATATCCGTCATGCTGTCCGTCCGTGAGCGAAACTTTTTTTGAAACTCTTAAAGCCAGAGTCTGGAATCTTGCAAAAATTTTCGTCCAAGAGTGCGTCCGACTCCCACTGGGGTGCTGGGAATGCGATAAAATTATAAATTTTCTACGTCCTTACAGCTAAAGTTAAAAAATCGGTAAGAGGAAAACTACTGGCATCCCCCAAACAACTTTATATAATTTTTTTAGACACGTCCACTGTAAAACCATTATCGCCTTGACAGTTTTTGAGCTAGAGCCACCATTTGGTATGAATTTTTGTAGGAAGATAGCTGGTGACATCTTCCAAAGATCTGCATTAAAAATTTTGGATGCCATGCCCACAACTGCCGACCGTATTTTAAAATCAGGAATCCGCAAATCTTCCACAGTTTTATGGCGATGAGCACCTAAAATGTGCCAAACTACGAACGCAGCGCTCACCCTTTGCAAGTAGACTCCATAACACTCCTTTTTGTACTGGTATCAGATTATACCGTACTCGGATGCATCCAACTGCAACGTTTTCACTTCTTTTCTATAAATTCCACATATTCCGCAATCTTGAAGCTATCTTATCTGCTTGTGCGTCTGGCCACAAATGCATAGCCATCACAGGATTACTTATAAAAATCGTTTGGTTTGTCTTCTTCGATATTCACACCTATGACAAAAAAATTTGATTTTTTCAAGGTATATCCCTTTTTTTAGAAACGGTTACATTATCCTGAAAGTCTGTGAAATTTTTTTTTGTTTGTTTTTGAGAAATACAAATATTATCGAATATTTAAATTTACTCTAGTACGCAACAGCGAGCGCAGACATATTCTGAAAGCATGCACACACTGCGGTAAAATTCAAAATAAGGCTCTTGCTGTTATGCGTGTTTCTCTGATTTTTTTTTCGACTTATGCCCTGGACTCATGATATGGGTAATATGGATTTTTGTGCATGTATGTTACAAACAGAAGCACAATACAGCATAATCTATAAAGCGAAAAAAAAAACTCTTGCGGAAAACAAGCTGGGCAGACACACCATTACTCAAACAATCGAAATTTAATATAGTTACATATATCTATTTGTTAAATTATTAAAGTTTGAAAAAACCTAAAAATATGCTTTTTAAAAACATTGAACTAAAAATTAAAAAAAATAATTTCTAAATTAAGCTTAAAACAATAATTACCGAAAAATATATGTATTATTGTGAAAAAAGCGTGGGCGCTTAGTGATATATTTTTCGAGTATCGAGCGCCAGACGCTTTTTTCACAATAATACAACAATTTTTTTTTAGTTTTTATACCCTTAACCCATAAATTGGGTAAATAAGGGTATAATGGTTGTGTGCAAAAGTATGTAACAGGCAGAAGGAAGCATCTCCGACCCTATAAAGTATATATATTCTTGATCAGCATCAACAGCCGAGACGATATAGCCATGTCCGTCTGTCCGTCTGTCCGTCTGTATGAACGCGTGGATCTCAGAGACTACAAGAGCTAGAGACTTCAGATTTTGTATTTAAGTTCTCCTATACTATGAGCAGAACAAGTTTGCTTCAAATTATCGATAACTATTCTGGTTTCCGATATACACATAATATCGATAACAATAAAATATCGAATTTGGAAAATCTAAAAATGAGGGTTGAAGTAATGGATAATGATAGAACTTTTCTGAAAATTTCGTCCAAATCGGTTGAGAAACACCGGAGATATTGATAAGCTTTGCGTTTATGGACAGTCTTATGTCACAACAAGTAAGAAGGCTCTAGTCGGGAGAGCCCGACTAGAAGATACCCTGAACCCAGTTGCAATAAATATATTTAATTTATATAAGACTTTGGTATACTGGCTTAGCTTCCATCGATTAAGTTCAATATCTCCGGTGTTTCTCAACCGATTTGGACGAAATTTTCAGAAAAGTTCTATCATTACCCATTACGTCAACCCTCATTTTTAGATTTTCCAAATTCGATATTTTTTGTTATCGATATTATGTGTATATCGGAAACCAGAATAGTTATCGATAATTTGAAGCAAACTTGTTCTGCTCGTGGTATAGGAGAACTTAAATACAAAATAAGAAGTCTCTAGCTCTTGTAGTCTCTGAGATCCACGCGTTCATACAGACGGTCAGACGGACAGACAGACGGACAGACGGACATGGCTATATCGTCTCGGCTGTCGATGCTGATCAAGAATATATATACTTTATAGGGTCGGAGATGCTTCCTTCTGCCTGTTACATACTTTTGCACAAAACCATTATACCCTTATTTACCCATTTTATGGGTTAAGGGTATAATAATAAAAAAAACAATTTATAGCTCAAAACCTAAAAAAAAAGAATTGCCTGAACCAACCCATATAATTTTCTACCGTCTCCTGTATACTCTTTTACAAGCGGTATCAACGTAAATCAGAAGTTTGATTGTCTGATTTGGTTTTTCTGACTTTTCACCATCCAACCAACAAATGTTGAACCACCAATTTTCCTGTTGAATTACCCAGAACATTAACGCCTACGTTTTTGTATCGTATTATGTTTTTTCTATCTTTACCTTTATTCATGTTTAATCCTTTTATGTACATATATGTACGTGTGATTAACTGTCATTGTTTTGTTTGCCACTCGGATGTTTCTCCGTCCGGCTATATACATATGAAGAGTTATTTATACCATTTAATTTGGAATGCGTGCTCATACATAACCGAGTAATTTAAATATTATGCCGTGTTCGTTTTGCCATCACAAATCAGTTATATTTTTCCCATGGCTCAAAATCTAAAGTTACTGTTTTTTGTATAATTATTACGCTAGGAATGGGGGTTCTTACCATCCAGAAAGCTTCTGTCTGCCATGTTCTTACTTAAGTCGATCGTATGTCAAGAAGCAAAAACATTTTATTTGTACGTCTGGAGCATTGGCTACGTTTTTCACCCCCGTTCAATTAGTAAAATTATATGCTTTATCGGCATTCCAAGAAAGTTTTTGATCCAAGCGTTATAATATAGGGTTAAATAAAGGGCAAGGGCCAAAGATCAAAACAAAACCACAACAAAGAGGCTGTGCAAAAGTCATCGCCCACAAAAATCATTTTGACATAGCCGTTGAAATGGGTATGTCGAATATGTTACCTTATTTCCCTTAGTCAGTGTTTTTGCAGACGGACTACGCTATCAGGTATAAGTCTCTCGCGTGATGCGTTGCCAAAATAATTTATGAGATTGAAGCACAACAAAACTCAACGAAGCGCCCAATTTGCGTGCGACTCTATAAAGCACTGCTCCACACTGATTTATAAAAAAAAGTCTGGCAGTTTTAGGAATTGTTCCCACCACAGTCTGCTTCGCTAGGTTACATACCCAAGTATGTATGTATGTTCAACCTTGTGTGCAGTTTTAAGTGTTCATCAACTTGACCCCAACACGACTTAACTGCCATGAGCTCATTTTTTGACAGATTCTGTAGTACTATGTATTGATTTTGTGTTGGGCTTACATATTCATGCAATAATTTACTTGTTTACTCTTTTACAATTCCATTGCAAACCTGATAGAATATTTTACTGCTGGATAGATCCGAGTCATGTTCTTTAAGTCATTTTAAGCAAGTAAGAACGTAATGTACCTTAATCACAGTCTTAAACTAAAAACATAGTGGCGCATAGTTAATTTTGGCTATGCCAAGACTATGGTACCCTTCACACAGCCATATCAATGCTTCCCCCTCTTATTTATTTTTCTGTGCAGTTGTTGGTAATTTTTCGCTAATATTTTTACTCTTGAGCGTCATTTACTTGTTTGTCTGCGACAACAACAACAATTTGACATGTAGGTACTTGAAAGTGCACTACAGAGACAACAATTGATAGTACGATATTTGCATGGTGGCTATGTCGTAGAATGCTCCGATCGGGATGAAATTTCATAGTGAAAAAACCCGACTTGATCTAAGCAATCTGTGAAAGCATCATCAAGATCGGTTAAGCAGTTTGGCTGGAAATCGTGTTGATATGGTCAATTTGTATGGTCGCTATGTCGTAGAATGCTCCGATCGGGATGAAATTTCATAGTGAACAAACCCGACATGATCTTAGCAATCTGTGAAAGTTTCATCAAGATCGGTTCAGCAGTTTGGCCGGAAATCGTGTTGAAACAGACAGACGGACGGACGGACACGCGGAAATCAATTCCTGAGCTCGTCCTGATCATTTTGATATATAGTTTATGGGGTCTCCCATCATTCCTTTAAAGCGTTACAGATAGATGACAAACTCAATATACCCTGTTTCACATGTGTGAAGGGTATAACAAGTCAATAACGTCCTAATGATGACAAATTTTTAATGTTAGTTTTTATAGGAAAAAAACAACTGAACCATTGAAAACTAAGATTTTAGGCAATAGTTTGCATGAGGTTGATTAGCTTATACAATGGCTAGTATATCAGATCCTTAGTGTTATGCACAAATTCATTAAGTGCCTTGACTCAGCTGTCGATTTAAGAACATGTACCTGTAGAATATTATTATTCTAAAGAAGCTAGCAAGGGCGTAACCAATGCAAAAACTTTGGTTAGCAACCTTATTCAAAAGAAATTATTAATAGACAGCAATCTAATGATAGTTACTAAAGAGCTGCACAAAGCTTTCACTGTTATGTTCTAGTTGAATAACAGGAAAACAATGAAGTATAGTGCTTGGAAGTACTGCATAGTAGAACATATGTCGAATAGAAGTATTTGTGCAGCTCTTTAATAGTTACCGATCGTATTCTTACCGCCTGCACAAAGTCACAAACTATCAAACTTCTCTGCCGTAACTCACATGCATACCTCGCTGCCGTAACTCACACAGATAGGCAGTCAAAAATTGAAATAGTATGTGGTTGTTGTACAACAATTGTCCCTGCCTGTAAACGAATATGATGGAATTGGTGTTACGGCAGAGAAAAGTGGTCGTAAAAGACGAAGTCTCGCTCGAGAATTAACGAACGCTGTCTCTTGTTTTGAATTCGCTTTATTTTGTTTGTGCTTTTTATTCGCTTTGTTTTGTTTGTACTTAGACTCTAAGACTTAGAGTCAGAGATGCAGCCGACTGAGACAGTCGAGTCACGCCGTTCTGCTGTTAAGGTTATGCCCACAAACAACCACAAAACCAAATACAATAACGAATGCGAACAAAAGAATTATAAGATTGTAATGACTAGCGCACTAAATTATAAGTTGTTAAACTTGTAGCGTTAGGAACAAAAACACAAATAAAGTAAAGTAACGTACACGGTTATTTATTTGTAGGAGCAGGGTTTCTGGGCTCGAAATTATTAATATATTTATTTATAATAGAGAGAATAATGGGTTGGCAATAATTAATTTTAGCTATAATAAAAAGAGTGAGTTTGTGTGCATTCACAAAAGAAGCTAAACAGAAATGCAACATTTATAATTCGTCTAGTGCAATTCTGTATTGCACACACACACACACACACACACACACACACACACACACACCACACACACACACACACACACACACACACACACACACACACACACACACGCACACGCAACCACACACACACTTACAGACTAGCATAGCGAACTTCTTTAATAAAGAATGAACTGACGAATGATGAACCCAAATTTAAAAAGTAAACCCAAATTCAACAAAATATTATTTGTTTATATGAAAACTTGCTCATAGCAATAATACAGGCACAAGCATACCAACAAACAGGTGTTAACACATCGCCCGTGAGTTTCAACACTCATTAACTTTTTTGTTGTAAGTATGTACTGAAAGAAGCTGCACATTTACGTAATTTCATGTAAATATTGCACACTTTGTCGCTAGATAGGACTGCTGTCCACAGTAATGTTGTGAAACTGAGTGCCCTGAAAATCAGCCAATTGGTTTTTGATTTTTGTATATTATATCCACATAAATATCAATATTAAATGATTCTAGGTATTAAATTAAAAAAAAATATTAAATTTACAATTTTAATAACTGTTATATTCAGGCGGGATTAGGAACCAAATTTGCATACTCAGCATACAAACATGCTCACAAAGTACCCAACAAAATTAATGGATTTTATTTGGAATATGTAAGTGCTCCTTTTAAGCATCTCATCAAAATTGATTTCATTTTCGGAGAGGAAATTAAAAAGTCGAATTAGGTTGAAATTGAAATAAAAGATATATGTAAATTTTTCGCCACGAGGATGCAAACTAAGAACTATAGCAAGTGCCAAAACTGCGGCGTGTGGTAGACTCGTGGCAAAGCAGATATTGGCGTTGTTTTGGAATACGCCATGCCAAAGACATGAAGACCCAAGACACCGAGTGCAGCCTTACACTGGCGCATAAACTGCAGGTCCCAGTTATTTTTTACTTAAGCCGGTCTGACGAAGTCTACCTGGATGACTGGTTGGTTGTTGCTGGTGTTTTGCAAAAAAATCGTATTCTGCTATTCGTCATAAACCGGCTAGAGCACAAGCCACACAAGTCCACCACGGTTAACTACGCGGTCCGCAGTAAGCTGTCCACGTACCGTCTCTCCATCTTTACTTTATGCAGAAATGTGTGATGTGCGTTGTGTGTGAATCCCAGTTGAACAAGTTTATGAATGAGTTTTACTACTTCATTAAAAGGTAGATGTCGGCCTCGTCAAGAGAGTGGGAGTGAAAGAAGAAGGCAAAGGGTAGAAGTCTACTGAAGTCAGTGGTAGAATGAGATGAGTACGTTTGCAGTCAGACAAAGAGACCAAGAGAAGCGTAATAAACAAAAATCGATTATCGTTATCCGTGTATTTTCATTGTTGTTGCGAAAATACATTCATAATACTAAGAGAACCAACGCGCTTCCGCTTGAATTCATTTAATTTATAACCGAAAATTCTTTTAGCTCATCCAGGTTTTCTAATTTGCTACTTTTGCTTGTAAGTACATACTATATGCATACAAATATGGACGTCCAGCGTATGCGCTTATGTTTCAGTCAAATAATAACTTGAATGCTTTATAAGATATTATGTTAACAAAAGACAAATTAATTATTACCTATAAACTTATATAAATATATATGTATAACTTTTGCACCTGACTGACTCACTGACTGACTGGTTGGTGATCACCGAAACAATAGTGAATAAAATTCTGAATTTACAGAATTTCAATCATTCCCAAACTTATTTTCAAACATCGGTTCGAGATTTCATGACAATAACTTCCACAAGTCTTAAGCTAGAGTCATTATACTTGAAAGGAATATTACACGCAGGTTAAAAAGATCGACAAATTTTAACGGCCAAGCCTCATTTCACTATTTCTTGTGTTCAAATTTTAGACTTATTAAATAAAAAACTTCTGTTATATTTTATGGCTCTACGTCGTTTGAATATTGGAAATTATTTTTATATCACCATAGTAGGCTTTTGATATTTACTGTTTGTTTATATATATTTCTTAATGTGTCACTAGGGAAAAATGTATGGGGTTGAATAGAGTTTTGGCAAAAATAAACCTCCAACCTCCAATTTTTCTCTTAAAGCCTTTTATACAGGGGTGTGCCAGAAATCTCTAGAGATTTTGGCTCGAGCAGGTTTTCAAATCTCTAAAAAAAAACCGTAGGTGTGCCAGAAGTTTGGGAGATTTCATTTTTCGGTAAAATTTTCGGAGAAAATACGTAAACCGAAAATGGCCAAAAAGAGTTGCTACCTTTGAAAACTAAAAATTGCCTAAAATGTATTTGCTATTTTTGTCATTGTTTTCAAGGTTGGCCACAGTGCATTAGTGTTATATTTAATAATTGGTAAAATAAAAATATGTTAGATCATATCTCTGGTAATTCTTATACAAAATTAATATTTAATATTTTGCCCGCCAAGTAACTCATGTTGCTTGACAGCCCTGCCGTGATAGCTTGCTTGAACAGCTGTTCTACGTATTTCGTTAATAGCAAATCTGTTTTGTTTACATTTTAAAAGTGCAAAAGTAAAAGTGAAATTAAATAGAAATGCCTCTTGGAAGTTTTCTTTTGCTTGACATGCTTAGAAAAGAAGAGTTGGCGAAAGAAAAGGTTGAGCGCCGGCTACTTACTGTAGGCATTCACACACCTAACAAACACCGCAAAAGCTGCCACCTTATAAAAAAAAGTTTTATTGCAATAACTTTGTTAAATTTACAACAAACTGTCCACTGCTCGACCATGCAATTTTGTTACCTAAAAATAAGATGTTTATTTGCCACAATTTGCCACAAATAAGTTTCTTTTAAATTGACCTATTAAAGACTCCGAATAATAGTTATGGTTAAACGAACTAGGTGGCACCTCTCTTGTTAGGGACGGTTTTGCACGCTTACATGGAACGGCAAATAGTCTTAGAGATTTGTTAGAGATTTTTTAATATCTAAAATCATGAATTAAAATACTTATAAAATTCAAATGTATTTGCAATATGCAATTTAGCTTAAAATTACCTTTCGAAAAATTAACACTTGTTATGCAATAGACATTTAATATTGCTTAAACTAACCAAATCTCTGACCAAATTTGTGGAGATTTCAAAACCATCTCGAACTCTGCTCTGGCACACCTAAAACCAGCTCGAGGTTGGTTTTAGGTTGGAATTCGGTTGGTTTTGATGGCTGGCACACCCCTGATAAAAATGTATAAGTACTTACTGTATTTTTTATTTTTTCGATAAATGTAAAATGTGAAATATCTATTTGGGTAATTCACAGTTTCAACAGTTTGAGTGAATGAATTTTTTACTATAATACACAGAAGGAAATGAGAAATATCAGGTTCGCTTAACATATTAATTAATTTATGGTAAAATGTGTTTGGAACTAGCTTTATAGCTTACGCACCCGTCTGGCTCTCAGGTTCAAATCCCTAGCTTTGCAATGGAATAATTGCAATGATTTTGTCAAATTTCTTATATTTTTAGATGCAGCTTAAGAATAATATGCAGCATTAAGAACATCCCTTGATACATAAGCCTTAGTTCAAGAGTCGAAATACTAAATTTAAATATTTTATGATATCAAAAATTTTTATCAATTTTCGCTTGTTTGTAAATGATTTAAGTACTCGTCAAAGCGAAAATCTTTAATAAGTTAAGAACATCATTTTCAACTTTAGCAATTTTATTATTTACTCTTTTAATTTTCGTAGAAGCAATTGTCAATTATGTTGTGTGTTATGTTATTTTTTTCATTTTTCGTTCCTAACTTCTATAACCTGTAAGTAGCTCGATCAATATTATAATAAATTTATCGTATAAAAACAAAGATGCAGATGTAAGTAGCTCGATCAACATTATAATAAATTTATCATATAAAAAAAGATGCAGTAAGAAATAAAATTCGAAATGTATTTTTAGAAGGAAATACTGTAGATATAGTTCAATATGTTTGCAAAATTTTGATTTCCAAGGTTAGGTTCGGGGTCTTATCAAATTTAGGTGAACCTAAATTAACAGTTACGTTCTGCAATTCAACCAACCTTGACTTTACGTTATGCCATTGAGCTTCTGGGTCATTTGATTGTTCAGAAATAATAAAACATCTGAATGAAATGCATTTAAGATACAATTTTTATAACAGAAAAGAAAGCTAAAGACAAGGTAGCTCGTCTAGGGGATACCCTTGACCCAATGCACCAATGCGCTACGGCATGATGACTGAACTTATATTTTCTATATCTCCGGTGTTGTTTAACCGATTTCAAAAATTTTTTTTTACATATTTTCATTATTCTGTGTATAGTTTCTAAGACAATTTGTTTTATTTGTTATTTTACGACCTTAAGATTTTATTGTCATTGATGTGTTTATCAGAGACTGGAGGAGTTATCAATAATTAAAAACAAACATGTATTGGCTAGCTCTTTGAGGTCGACGCGTTGAAAGAGAGAAATAAACATGACTCAGTAGACTGCAGTTGTTCCTGATGGGGTCGGGAATGGGGTCTGTATAGGGTCGGAAATGATTAATTACTGCAAAGCTCGGCACGGTCCAAGCACGGATGGAAAATATTGCGGCCCAACACGGCAATTTTTTAAAGAGCAGTTTTTAAAACAAATTTTTAAGCTCATAATTTTAAATTGCAAAAGTAAATACATTTTTATTTATAAACATAAAAAATATTTATTAATTATATAGCAATAAGTATTCAAATGTGTTGTTGCTGTTTAGTTTTGTTGTTGTGCGCAGTGTTTCTTATTTAAAATTTCAACTAACATTAAATTTTAATTTTATTGGTGGTTAATTACAAATCATATTGATGATAAACAAGACAACAATAGACCCCCATTTTATCCAAAAACATACATAGACTAGCTGGCTGGTGAACTTTGTATCACCTCCAAATAAATAAATATGTTTTTAGCTACTAGCAACTCCCCTCTCGCATTTTTAAGTCAAAAAAGCCTATATCAAAGTTTTTGAACTAGAGCCACCAAATTTGGTGCCAAGATAGGTGATGGTAACCCCCCAAAAACTGCAGCGAAAGTTTGGATGCCACGCCCACCAATAACGCCCTAGCCATCCCCAGGAATGCGTGTATCTTCCAGAGTTGTGGAGCTGAGTCCCCAAATTTGGTAGGAAGATAGCTGGTAACGACCCCTAAAGAACTGCATCAAAGTTTTGGAGCCACGCCCACCTATTTCGCCCCCAGCCTCCCCGCATTTTAAAATCAGAAAAGCCTAAAACTTCCACAGTTTTTGAGCTAGTGTCACCAAATTTGTTGACAAGATGAGGAAGATGCTGGTGGCATTCCACAAAGATCTGAATCTAAAATTTGGATGCCACACCCACCCATGCCGACCCCAGCCCCCCTTCCCAAACCTTTTACAGACTTTGAACTAGAGTCACAAAATTTGGAAGGAAGACAGCTGGTGGCATCCCCATCTGCACCGGAGAATCTTTAAGGCAGCTTATACCCCTGCCGCATCCGTACCCCTTTGCAATCAGGCCTCTTTTTAAGCGGTTTTAAAACTGGTAACGAGTATACCGCAGTCGGTTGCGTCTGACTGCAACGTTTCCACTTGTTTAATTTTTGATCTAGAGTCACCAAATTTGGTAGGAAGATAGCTGGTGGCATCCCACAAAGATCTGCATCAAAAATTTGGATGCCACGCCCACCCTCCCTCAATATACAAACTTTGAGCTAGAGTCACCAAATTTCGAAGGCAGATAGCTGGTGGCATTCCTATCTGCATCAGACATTAAAAATTTTTTGACAACATACATAAGAACATGCATACAAACATGTGATTAAACTTATTGGCAGTTTGAAAATATAGACTTGGCAGCAGCCGCAAAATTCCGCAACAGCATACGCGAAACAGTGGAGACATGGCACGTCTTCGGTTAAGTGGAATAATTTAATGGAGTAATTTTAGAAACAAAGGCAACCGATGAATGCCAATTTGTAACCAATGCTACTGTTTAAACACTTTAAAGTTAAAGTTATTGTTGGCGAATGTGAATAAGGCATTGGTTTTTATCCATTTTAATTTTCAATAATAAAGAAACATTAATTTTGTTGAAAATAAATGCAAAGCTTAATTATGATAAAACAGAGTTCGAGTCGAAAAAACCGATTGGGAGATACAGCTCACCCTAGTCTTTGTCAAATACTGTTAGCGCATTTTGTAAGGTGCTTTGTTTGTGTGTAAGTGCGTGTACAGGGGTAAGTCAAAGTTGTCAAAAACTTAGCTAAACTTTGAAAATTCAAGATGTTATGGAAAAAATCTTGTTTTTCTTATGTATATTTCCATTAGACTTTTGATTTGGATTTAGTCATACATTGCCTTCCCATCTTCATTCCACTACGAGTTGAGGCTTCGTTGCAAAAATAAAATTGTAGATAAAAATGAGATGATCGAAAAATTTTAAAAGCATATGATAATGTGCTTTAAAAGGCTTTTATTATTTTAAATTATTACAGAATATATGATCAAAATCCGTGCAAGAAGGTATATATTGAAGACTTATAATTTCTGAACTATAATTATTTTCTATCTTTTTGCGTAATTTCACATGCCGCAGTGTTTATCATGATCATTTTGTCTTACCCTTGATGATTTGAAAGTGTTTATCTATCTATATTTCTTACAAAATTTGTTTAGGGAATCCTGTGCTTCTTCAGAAAGCTCTCCAATAGGCAAAGTCTGACATTCAATTAAATTTCTGCCATGCGCCGATATTTAATAGACTTTCGAGGTTAACTTTTTCTGTGCATATAATTCTGCTAAAAATGAAGCAGTTTTCGAAGCATATTGTCCATATTTATGCTTGCATGCCTTAAATGTACACTGCCCGACAACCGATTAGCACACTCTAACTTATCAGTTTAAAGGCAAATAACTCCCTACTCTGAATATGTTTCATGCTCATTTTTTTTATTTTATTCTTCATAATTTTCACTCATTCTAAGCATAACTGTGAGCTCTGGAAGTGTACCGTTATTTTGCTTTGCATTTTTATTAAATGCAGCCGTACAGTTATTACCTCATATTTAAACAATGAGGATACCTATGGGAAAAACATGAAAGGTCGGCCCTCATCAGTAATAACAGCAGCTGACAAGCGAATCATATTAAGGCACGCGTCTAATTCCCACGACTCAGCCTCAAAAAAAAATAAAAATAAAAAACTGGTGTTAAAGCGTGAGTTCGGACTGTGCAAAGAGTTATTTGAGTATATACATATGCATAAAACCTCTAAAATTAAAAAAAAAAAACCACCTCTAAACGGCTCGATATCTGTCGATCTAATATGACCTGGACCAAGGAGTAAGAGGGTCCTGATGGATATGCCTACTACTTTCATGATCACAGAAAGGAAGAGCATACTTTAGATCGATTGCACAGCTGTGCGGGTGGTGTCATTGTGTGGGGAGCTATTACTTACTTTGGCAATATAGAACTGCAGTTTCTAACCAGCCGTATGAATGCCATTGCGTACAAAGGTGTACTGAATACGGCTTTCCCTGCAATCAATGATATTTTTGATCCTTGAAATTGAAGTTCCAGCAGGATAACGCACCTATCCACACAGCCAGGGTTGTAAAGTCCTGGTTTGAGGGGCAAAACGTAGAATTGCTAACTTGGCCGCCATACTTGCCCGACCTAAACATTATAGAAAATATTTGGGGATGGCTGGCACGGAAGGTGTACGAGTCCGGTAGGCAATATTCAACTGAAGCAGAGCTCATTGAAGAAATAAAAAATAAAAATTGGAAACGTTGCAGTCGGACGCAACCGACTGCGGCATACTCGATACCAGCATTAAAACAGGTAAAAAAAAGGCCTGATTGCAAAGGGGTACGGATGGGGCACGGGTGTACGCTGCCTTAAAGATTCACCGATGCAGATGGGGATGCCACCAGCTGTCTTCCTTCCAAATTTGGTGACTCTAGCTGAAAGTTTGTAAGAGCTGTTGAAAGGGGGGCTGGGGCGGTATGGGTGGGTGTGGCATCTAAATTTTTACTGCAGATCTTTGCGAAATGTCAATTGCTATCTTCATACCAAATTTGGTGACTCTAGCTCAAAGTTTGTAAAAGGTGGGGAAAGACGGGCTGGGGGCGGTATGGGTGGGTGTGGCATCAAAATTTTTACTGCGGATCTTTGTGAAATGTCAATTGCTATCTTCATACCAAATTTGGTGACTAGCTCGAAGTTTGTAAAAAGTAGGGAAAGGGGGGCTGGGGGCAGTATGGCTGAGCGTGGCATCCAAATTTTTGCCGCAGATTTTTGTGGAATGTCAATTGCTATCTTCATACCAAATTTGGTGACTCTAGCTCGAAAATTGTAAAAAGTGAGGAAAGGGGGGCTGGGAGCGGTATGGGTGGTCGATACCAGTATTAAAACCGCTTAAAAAGAGGCCTGATTGCAAAGGGGTACGGATGCGGCAGGGGTATAAGCTGCCTTAAAGATTCTCCGATGCAGATGGGGATGCCACCAGCTATCTTCCTTCCAAATTTGGTGACTCCAGCTCAAAGTTTTTAAAAGTGGGGACAGGGAGGCTGGGGGCAGATTGGGTGGGCGTGGCATCCAAATTTTTGCTGCAGATCTTTGTGGAATATCAATTGCTATCTTCATACCAAATTTGGTGGATCTAGCTCAAAGTTTGTAAAAGGTGTGAAAAAGGGGGCTGGGAGCAGATTGGGTGGGCGTGGCATCCAAATTTTTGCCGCAGATTTTTGTGGAATGTCAATTGCTATCTTCATACCAAATTTGGTGACTCTAGCTCGAAAATTGTAAAAAGTGAGGAAAGGGGGGCTGGGAGCGGTATGGGTGGTCGATACCAGTATTAAAACCGCTTAAAAAGAGGCCTGATTGCAAAGGGGTACGGATGCGGCAGGGGTATAAGCTGCCTTAAAGATTCTCCGATGCAGATGGGGATGCCACCAGCTATCTTCCTTCCAAATTTGGTGACTCCAGCTCAAAGTTTTTAAAAGTGGGGACAGGGAGGCTGGGGGCAGATTGGGTGGGCGTGGCATCCAAATTTTTGCTGCAGATCTTTGTGGAATATCAATTGCTATCTTCATACCAAATTTGGTGGATCTAGCTCAAAGTTTGTAAAAGGTGTGAAAAAGGGGGCTGGGAGCAGATTGGGTGGGCGTGGCATCCAAATTTTTGCCGCAGATTTTTGTGGAATGTCAATTGCTATCTTCATACAAAATTTGGTGACTCCAGATCAAATGTTGTAAAAGGTGGGGAAAGGGGGACTGGGGGTGGTATGGGTGGGCATGGCATCCAAATTGTTGATGCAGATCTATGTGGGATGTCAACTGCTATCTTCATACTAAATTTGGTGACTCTAGCTCAAAGTTTGTAAAAAGTAGGGAAAGGGGGCTGGGGGCGGAATGGGTGGGGTGGCTCCAAAACTATGATGCAGATTTTTGGGGGTCGTTGCCAGATATTTTCCTACCAAATGTGGTGACTCTAGCTCCACAACTCTGAAAAATACACGAATTCCCGTTTTTGACGAAGCGTTGGGGCGGCTAGGGCAGTATTGGTGGGCGTGGCATCCAAACTTTTGATGCAGTTTTTGGGGGGTCATCATCACCTATCTTGGCACCAAATTTGGTGGCTATTGCTCAAAAGCTGTGGGATCGATATATTGTCGCACGCGTATTGAGCCACTGCTGATTTTTCTAGTTATGTGCAATATTTGGGAAAACTTTTTGAACCAATTTGTCTATGCTTTCTGTGATCTTACAGAAAATTACTGGCAAGGTGATACATTTCGTGGATTCATCAAATTGTATTCGCCCAATTCCAATACCTATTAACTGTTTTGCAAAACTTCCAGCCGATGCATCCCGTTGTAGATGTACACATACACATTTCTGCATATGACGCCATAAAGCTGATGATTTGAGACGTGCATTAAGTTCATCAGCGGGTGTTGAACGTGGTATAACCGGCAGTTTGACGAAAATCACCAGACAATAAAATGAGTGCGCCACCGTTGATAGTGGTTCGGGTGGTGTAAATCTGGCAGTTGAACTTTTCTACTGGCACAGCACATTCCTAGCGTTTTGTTCTTAGATTTGAGGGCGCTACAATACATGCAAGTTTTATAAATTTTTCCAATGATGACACTTGGATGAGGACTGTAATCATTATAACTGATATAATGAAATGCACTAAAACATAAATCAGCGTGCTGTGTTCGCCTTGATCGAGCGGTGTTTATAAGAACACTTAGCAGCCTTCTTTCCGTTCTGTTCAGTTGTCTCAAACGAACGGGCCTGAGTAGTACGTACTCGATCAGTTTCAAACCCCATCTCGCTTTGTTCAGATGATTCAGACGAACGGGTTTCAGCGGTATGTACGCGAAGATTTTCCAGCCTTAAGGCTCGATGCTCGTCTGATTCTGTGTCTTACCGATATATTTTGTGTACAGTGTTTAACAGATTAACAGTTTTTCTACTTAATTTTCATTTTTGTAGCAAGTAGTTTTTTTGAATTGCAAACTGCCAAATATTAACCTATATTAATCTAACTCGCATTAAAATGCACAAAACTATTCAAAAACAAGTAGAAACGTTGCAGTCAGACGCAACCGTCTGCGGTATACTCGTTACCAGTATTAAAACCAGTAAAAAGAGGCCTGATTGCAAAGGGATACGGATGCGGCAAGGGTGTACGCTGCCTTAAAGATTTTCCGATATAGATGGCGATGCCACCATCTATTTTCCTTCCAAGTTTGGTGACTCTTGCTCAAAATTTGTAAAAGGTGGGGAAAGGGGTTCATGGAGCGGATTGGGTGGGTGTGGCTTGATGCAGATCTATGTGGAATGTCAATTGCTATCTTCATACTAAATTTGGTGACTCTTGCTCAAAATTTTTAAAAGTGGGGAAAGCGGGGCGGAATGGGTGGGCGTGGCTCCAAAACTTTGATGCAGATTTTTGAGGGTCGTTTTCTATCTTCCTAACAAATTTGGTGGCTCTAGCTCCACAACTCTGGAAGGTTCACGCAATCCCGTTGTTGACGAAGCGTTGCACAGCGGCGCCCGTAGAACAAGTCAAGTGGCCAAAATCAAAAATTGCATGTGCCTCTAAAAAATATTGAATTAACCAACTTTATAGGAATTATCCCACAATTTCAGATCTGCAATCCTTAATACAACCAGATTTTTTGTTTAGAAGATATAGCCCTGCAAAGTTGACTGATTTTTTGTGTTGCATAAAAATTTCAATTTTAATGTGATTTTGTCGGCTTTGAGATACAATATCTCAAAAACTAAGAAACGGATCATCATTATTTTTGATTCTACTAATAGATTTTTTTATTAAAAAAAGTATAAAAAAAAATTGTAATGTTTGCTTTGCGGTATTTACCAACTATAAATTTTTTCAATATTTTTCATCTTTGATGGAAAATTAAAAAAAAATATCACATATTACATCTGCCATATTTTCAAAATGATTTCTTTGATTACTCCTTTATTTTATGCAAAAAGTTTCAGCTGCCCGAATTTGCCCCTGTGGTTTTTAGAGGTAAAATAGTGAAAAAAGTCATAGGTAAAAAATTTGTTGCGTGCATTTCTGAGCCATTTATGACACGTAACCGTTAAATCCCATTCTTATCGTTATTGTGTCGTTCCTTATTGTAAAGATGCATGATTTTCGTTTTTCATTCAGTTATGCTTTCTTGGAACCCTTTGTTAAATTCTGGTCTGCAGGCCCGTGATTCAAACGGTATATATCAGGTAGTGGATTAGACTATATATTGAAAAAAAAAATCATAATCTCTGGATTAGTCTAAGACTGAAAATTAGCGAGACAAGTACTGTATTACTCTTCAAACATGTCAATGAACAATCAACAATTATTTGACCTGTTTAATCAATCAAATCGTTAAGAGATTGGGAACGATCTTAAATGTTTTTAAATGCAAAGAAAAAGTAGATTCAAGAAAATATGGAGAATATGCTTCGAAAACTGCATCACTTTTAGCAGAATTATATCCACTGAAAAAGTTGACCCAGACAGTCCATAAAATATTGGCGCATGGCAAGGATATAATTGAGTATAAGTCTTTGCCAATTGGAGAGGTCTCTGAAGAAGCACAAGAGTCTCTTAATACTTTTTACAAAAAGTGCAGATTGCTTAACACATTCAAAGCATCGAGAGTGAGACAAAATGCGGACCTGTTCCAAATGTTAGCAGTATCTTGCGATCCACTGAGGCATGTTAAGTCACGAAATGAATTAGAAAATACTTATAGTTCAGAGATGATTACACTTTTAGATATACCATCTAGTTCTAGCTGTAAGGATGTGCGAAATATGTGGATTTATCGGTTTTAAGTTGTCGAATTTATCGATTTGCCAGCCCCCCAGCTATCGTAGAACCCCAATCTAGACACTTTAATGTAATATCCCATAGATAAGGAGAATTGGAAAGTTTCACGTCTCTAGCTTGAAGGGTGTGGATAAAAGTTGCGTTCATATAGACGGACAGACGGACAGATACCATGACGGACATTGCACAAACTCAATTCTTCGGTATCGAGTATAAAAAATAGTTAATTTTGGCTATGCCAAGGCTATGATACCCTTCACACAGCCAAATCAATGCTTCCGCCTCTTATTTATGTTTCTGTGCAGTTGTTGGTAATTTTTAGCTAATATTTTTACTCTTGAGCGTCATTTACTTGTTCGTGTGCGACAACAACAACAATTTGACATGTAGGTACTTGAAAGTGCACGACAGAGACAACAACTGATAGTACGATATGGTCAATTTGTATGGTAGCTATGTCGTAGAATGCTTCGATCGGGATGAAATTTCATTGTGAACAAACCCGACATGATCTAAGCAATCTGTGAAAGTTTCATCAAGATAGGTTCAGCAGTTTGGCTGGAAATCGCGTTGAAACAGACAGATGGACAGACGGAAAGACGGGCGGACGGAAATCAATTCCTGAGCTCGTCCTGATCATTTTGATATATAGTTTATGGGGTCTCCCATCATTCCTTTAAGGCGTTACAGATTCATTACAAACTCAATATACCCTGTTGCACATGTGTGAAGGATATAAAAAAAAAACAAGTGGAAACGTTGCAGTCGGCCGCAAGCGGCTGCGGTATACTCGTTACCAGTATCAAAATTGGTAAAAAAAAAAAAAAAACATAGTGGCGCATAGTTAATTTTGGCTATGCCAAGACTATGATACCCTTCACACAGCCAAATCAATGCTCCCCCCTCTTATTTATGTTTCTGTGCAGTTGTTGGTAATTTTTCGCCAATATTTTTACTCTTCAGCTTCATATACTTGTTCGTGTGCGACAACTACTTGAAAGTGCACGACAGAGACAACAATTGACAGTCGTAGAATGCTCCGATCGGGATGAAATTTCATTGTGAACAAACCCAACATGATCTAAGCAAACTGTGAAAGTTTCATCAAGATCGGTTCAGCAGTTTGGCCGGAAATCGCGTTGAAACAGATAGATGGACAGACGGACAGACGGACAGACGGACGGACGGACGGAAATCAATTCCTGAGCTCGTACTGATCATTTCGATACACAGTTTATGGGGTCTCCCATCATTCCTTTAAGGCGTAACAGATTCATGAAAAACTCAATATACCCTGTTGCACAGTTGTGAAGGATATAAAAAAAAAAAAAGTGGAAACGTTGCAGTCAGACGCAACCGGCTGCGGTATACTCGTTACCAGTATCAAAATTGGTAAAAAAAAAAAAAAACATAGTGGCGCATTGTTAATTTTGGCTATGCCAAGACTATGATACCCTTCACACAGCCAAATCAATGCTCCCCCCTCTTATTTATGTTTCTGTGCAGTTGTTGGTAATTTTTCGCTAATATTTTTACTCTTGAGCGTCATTTACTTGTTTGTCTGCGACAACAACAACAATTTGACATGTAGGTACTTGAAAGTGCACGACAGAGACAACAACTGATAGTACGATATGGTCAATTTGTATGGTAGCTCTGTCGTAGAATACTCCGATCGGGATGAAATTTCATTGTGAACAAACCCGACATGATCTAAGCAATCTGTGAAAGTTTCATCAAGATTGGTTCAGCAGTTTGGCCGGAAATCGCGTTGAAACAGACAGATGGACAGACGGAAAGACGGACGGACGGAAATCAAGTCCTGAGCTCGTCCTGATCATTTTCAAGCACTGCAGTGCATTAAACCGTTTCTTGATCGTTTACTCTTACGCGCTCTTTTGTGTTGGTGTTGGTCGCGGTCAAACTTTTCTCCGTTGCTTGTTGCTTTCGGTGGTCGCGCTCGCGCCGTTTTTGTTTTTGAAGCTGTGAAGTAAGTTTTGTTTGTAGCTTTACTATTTGCACATTAGGGTGGACCTGTATCTTAATAATAACAATTTTCTGCAGAGATTTTTTTATTTTTATTTATCTATTTTTTTTACTTTTATATTCTTTTAATAAATTCAATAAAAATGTCTGTTTGCTGCTATGCGAATTGTCAAGTCCACGCTAACTCAAAAATGGGTTTTGCCTGCTGCTGGATGTGCACAAATGTTGCTCATGAGCAATGTGCTGGCATTAATGGCCGTATCTCAGACCTCTTGAAGGTTACTAATTTAGAGTGGCCGTGTTGGTCATGTTTGGAGAAAAAAGACATTGCAAGCTTTATAGAAACTCAGCTTGGATTAGAGGGCGTTTTCTGTCAGTTGAATAAACTGTGTAAAAAATTCTCATCGGTTCAGAGAAACCTTAGCGAGAAAAATCTCGTACAGGATTCTCCAAAGCGTAAAAAGGCCAACGTTGGACAGTTATCGGGCTCTGTGACGTTGGAAAATACTCCAAACGCTCCGATACCACAGGGTAAAGTAAATAAAAATCTGCATGTCCCTTCTACTAAAGTTATCGAGAACTTAGATGATATAACAATAACTCCCATGGATATTGTCTTATCTGATCCCGATCCTTCGGTTCCTTTGGTGGTTAGTAGTGTTGATGTTAATCAACAAAAAAACTATCAAACCTAAAGAGCCAAATATTCAATTATCCGAGACTGAGTCTTCCAAACCAGCCTCAGTGGAGGATATAATAACATCAGATGATGTCAAGGTCTATATCAAGGCCAAATCGAATGCCAATGTCACGGTGGAGAAATTCAAATTTGCTTATGATCGGAACATTTCGTCTTTTAAAATCAGTGTTTCGAATCAAGATTTTTGCACCATATGCTGCAAAGAATTTTGGCCAGAACACATAATTGTGAAAGAGTATACTGCAAGAAAAAAAAATCGGCCCCCGATTGTATCTACCCTTCCGGTGGTTGGTTCTAAGGTAACTCTCCCAATTACTGATAGTTCAAAAAACTAACATCCTCCTTCTTACTTGGCTATCAGAATGTAAGAGGTCTTTGTAGTAAACTCACTAGCTTATACCTTAATAGTCTTTCTTTCCCTTTCCATGTCATTGCCTTTACTGAAACGTGGTTAAGGCAAGACATTCTCAATTCCGAAATTCTATGTAGTACATATTCTATTTATAGAAAGGACCGTACTCTTCGGCGTGGTGGTGGAGTGCTTATTGCTGTGAATGTTGACTTTCCTTCTGAAACAGTCGTATTAAATAGTTCTTTTGATATAGAGTTTATTGCTGTAAAGCTAAATATTTACGGTATTAACATTTTTATCACTTGTTCCTATATACCTCCTTCCTCTGATCTCTCTATCTATGAGACACATCTATCTGCTATTCATTCTGTCTCTGCCTTGCTTTCTGATCGCGATTTTCTTGTAGTTCTTGGTGATTTCAACATTGCTGAAGCTAGTTGGATTTCTTGTCCTGACTCTGGTGCCCTGACTCCCACGGCCCCGAATGAATTTTTAATCGACTTACTTGGGATGTCATTGAGTCAAATTAATGCTATCCCAACTTCTCTTAATAAAATGCTTGATCTGATTTTTGTTTTGGATTCATCATCTTCATCCGTTTCCCGTTCCCAGCCTATATCTTATCCCGAAGACTTATACCATCCTGCGTTGGAGCTGTTGATTAATTTACCTTCCCGGACGCGTTGCAATGTCAAAATGCCTTTGAGTCGAGTTCGTCAATTTCGGAAAACTGATTTTGAGGGTCTCGCCCTGCTTTTATCACATACTGACTGGTCTCCCCTCTACGAGTCTGACGACTTGGACGTGGCAATCAGTATTTTTTACAATACCTTATATTCTTTATTTGATTTATGTGTCCCGGTTGGTAAGCTAAACAGGTCTAATAAACCTGTTTGGTTTACCCGAGAGTTGACAATTCTCAAAAATCGAAAATCTAAAATCTACAAGAGATTTAGAAAAAGCGGCTCATCGGTAGCCTATTCTGATTACTTGATTGCTCGTGCCAGTTTTGCTATCTTAAACAACCAATGTTATAAGAATTACCTGACTCGGTGTAGATTACAGTTTCAGCAGGATCCAAAGCGGTTTTTTGATTTTGTTAATGCGAAGCGTAGGTCATCGACACTCCCAACGGAGGTATTCTTTGAGGAAACGAAGGCCAATTCTGAACAGGAGATTGCAAATATATTTGCCAAATTTTTTTCAAACGACGTATAGTTCTTTTCAATCTCAAGTCGGTTTGCCTTACCCTTATCAGGTTAATGGCTCGAATCGCATTTTTGGACTGAAAATCACTGAGAACTCACTTTTAAATAATCTAAATGTTTTGAAACCTAAATTTTCCCCAGGACCTGACGGAGTTCCAAGCTGTGTGCTTAGACACTGCGCTCATGGTCTTTTAAAGCCGTTGCTTAAAATGTTTAACTTGTCCCTGGAGTTAGGCTCCTTTCCAAAAATTTGGAAAGAGTCATTTATTATTCCTCTCCATAAAAAAGGAAACAAATGTAATGTTCAAAATTATAGAGGTATCTCCAAGTTGTCTGCTGTTCCTAAGATTTTTGAAAAATTAATAACCTCCCATCTTCAACACCTTTGTAAATCTATTATTTCACCGTGCCAGCACGGATTAATGAAACAAAGATCTACTACCACTAACTTGTTAGAATTTACTTCGTTTGTTATCAAGGGTTTTCAGGACAAATTGCAGACTGATGTTATTTATACTGATTTTAGTAAGGCTTTCGACTCTGTAGATCATCATCTCCTAATACATAAACTAGAACTCTTCGGCTTTTAAAATATTCTAGTTCTTTGGATTAAAGACTACCTAACTCTTAGAACTCAGAGGGTTTTATTTAAAGGGTCCGTTTCCAAGACGGTTCAGGTCACTTCAGGCGTTCCTCAGGGTAGTCATCTTGGTCCTTTATTATTTATTTTGTTTATAAACGATCTTCCATCGGTTATAAAGTTCTCTCGGGTTTTGATGTACGCTGATGATGTAAAGTTATGCACGTCAGCTGCAACTCCCCTAGCTGCTCAACAGCTTCAAAGAGATTTAGACAACTTTCAAATGTGGTGTAAAGTAAATTTTTCAAATCTTAATTACAGTAAATGTAAAGTAATGTCATTTTTTAGATGTTTGCCCTTTTTTAATATTTATTTTCTTGACAACAAACCACTAGACAGAATTGAATGGGTTGACGATTTGGGCATCGTTATGGACCCAAAGCTTAAGTTTGACAAGCATATTTCTTCAATTTCTAATCTATCATCTGGTGTCTTGGGCTTCATTAAGCGCTGGTCGAAGGAGTTCAACGATCCCTACTTAACAAAAACTCTGTATACTTCTCTTGTACGACCGATTCTGGAATATGGATCTTGTATATGGTTTCCCAAATACGAAATTCATCAGAATAAAAAAGAATCGGTTCAAAAACAATTTCTGCTCTTTGCACTACTCTTAACTGGGACACTAACAATAATTTGCCATCTTATCGTAGTAGACTTTTACTAATAGATCTTCCTTCTCTTAATGATCGTAGAGTAATGCTAGCATTTTCCTTTTTTCACAAATTAATTAATGGTGAAATTGATTCTTCTGAATTAATTAACCAAATTAACTTTGCTGTTCCTATTAGAAATACTAGAAATTTTGTACCTATATCTCTTCAAACTTGTAATTCTAATTATGCTCTTCATAACCCTTTTCGTATTCTGTGTTCTATTTATAACGATCTTTCCCACTTAATACACAGTGCCACTCCTACTTGCTCTATAAAAAAGTTAGTTTTGTGTCATTTGTCTGCATGTTTGCGATCATCGTAACCGCACGTTAAGCGGAGCGCCCCTCGGTCGGATGGGCGGGAGGTGGGTCGCTTTGTGCGTGGGTCCGCGTGTTAACAAGCCGATGCTTGGTATCGTTGGGCCACTTGACTGTACTATTCGTTAGTACATCTACGTCCAATAAATAAATAAATAGAGTTTATGGGGTCTCCCATCATTCCTTTAAGGCGTTACAGATTCATTACAAACTCAATATACCCTGTTGAACATGTGTGAAGGATATAAAAAAAAAAACAAGTGGAAACGTTGCAGTCGGACGCAACCGGCTGCGGTATACTCGTTACCAGTATCAAAATTGGTAAAAAAAAAAAAAAGACTATGATACCCTTCACACAGCCAAATCAATGCTCCCCCCTCTTATTTATGTTTCTGTGCAGTTGTTGGTAGTTTTTCGCTAATATTTTTACTCTTGAGTATCATTTACTTGTTCGTGTGCGACAACTACTTGAAAGTGCACGACAGAGACAACAATTGACAGTCGTAGAATGCTCCGATCGGGATGAAATTTCATTGTGAACAAACCCGACATGATCTAATCATCTGTGAAATTTTCATCAAGATTGGTTCAGCAGTTTTGCCGGAAATCGCGTTGAAACAGACAGATGGACAGACGGAAAGACGGACGGACGGACGGACGGACGGAAATCAATTCCTGAGGCGTTACAGATTCATTACAAACTCAATACACCCTGTTGCACATGTGTGAAGGGTATAAAAAAAAACAAGTGGAAACGTTGCAGTCGGACGCAACCGGCTGCGGTATACTCGTTACCAGTATTAAAACCAGTAAAAAGAGGCCTGATTGCAAAGGGGTACGGATGCAGCAGGGGTGTACGCTGCCTTAAAGATTTTCCGATGTAGATGGGGATGCCACCATCTATTTTCATTCCAAGTTTGGTGACTCTTGCTCAAAATTTGTAAAAGGTGGGGAAAGGGGTCCATGGAGCGGATTGGGTGGGTGTGGCTTGATGCAGATCTATGTGGAATGTCAATTGCTATCTTCATACTAAATTTGGTGACTCTTGCTCAAAATTTTTAAAAGTGGGGAAAGCGGGGCGGAATGGGTGGACGTGGCTCCAAAACTTTGATGCAGGTTTTTGAGGGTCGTTGTCTATGCTCCTACCAAATTTGGTGGCTCTAGCTCCACAACTCTGGAAGGTTCACGCAGTCCCGTTGTTGAAGAAGCGTTGCACAGCGGCGCCCGTAGAACAAGTCAAGTGGTAAAAATCAAAAATTGCATGTGCCTCTAAAAAATATTGAATTAACCAACTTTATAGGAATTATCCCACAATTTTAGATCTGCAATCCTTAATACAACCAGATTTTTTGTTTATAAGATATAGCCCTGCAAAGTTGACTGATTTTTTGTGTTGCATAAAAATTGCAATTTTAATGTGATTTTGTCGGCTTTGAGATACAATATCTCAAAAACTAAGAAACGGATCATCATTATTTTTGATTCTACTAATAGATTTTTTTATTAAAAAAAATATAAAAAAAATTTAATGTTTGCTTTGCGGTATTTACCAACTATAAATTTTTCAATATTTTTCATCTTTGATGGAAAATTAAAAAAAATTTATCACATTTTACATCTGCCATATTTTCAAAATGATTTCTTTGATTACTCCTTTATTTTATGCAAAAAGTTTCAGCTGCCCGAATTTGCCCCTGTGGTTTTGAGAGGTAAAATAGTGAAAAAAGTCATAGGTAAAAAATGTGTTGCATGCATTTCTGGGCCATTTATGACAATTAACCGTTAAATCCCATTCTTATCGTTATTGTGTCGTTCCTTATTGTAAAGATGCATGATTTTTGTTTTTCATTCTGTTATGCTTTCTTGGAACCCGTTGTTAAATTCTGGTCCCTGAACTTAGGTGCAGTTACAGGATATACAAATCAACTACCTGATACGCACCATATATAGAAATTGCCCTGGTGTTCAAGTAGTAACATCCCATACAGGTAGGCATCTTATTCGGACACGTGCGTAGTACCCTAATTACACAAATTGACCTATATATAACAAATATATAACATATATGAGGTAAATTTTGCAGGCCCTTGATTCAAACGGTATATATCAGGTAGTTGATTAGACTATATATTGAAAAAAAAAAATCATAATCTCTGGATTAGTCTAAGACTGAAAATTAGCGAGACAAGTACTGTATTACTCTTCAAACATGTCAATGAACAATCAACAATTATTTGACCTGTTTAATCAATCAAATCGTTAAGAGATTGGGAACGATCTTAAATGTTTTTAAATGCAAAGAAAAAGTAGATTCAAGAAAATATGGAGAATATGCTTCGAAAACTGCATCACTTTTAGCAGAATTATATCCACTGAAAAAGTTGACCCAGACAGTCCATAAAATATTGGCGCATGGCAAGGATATAATTGAGTATAAGTCTTTGCCAATTGGAGAGCTCTCTGAAGAAGCACAAGTCTCTTAATAAGTTTTACAAAAAGTACAGATTGCTTAACACATTCAAAGCATCGAGGGTGAGACAAAATGCGGACCTGTTCCAAATGTTAGCAGTATCTTGCGACCCACTGAGGCATGTTAAGTCACGAAATGAATTAGAAAATACTTATAGTTCAGAGATGGTTACACTTTCAGATATACCATCTTTTTTCTGATTAATATTTTACAAAAAATTAAAAAAAAAACAAGTGGAAACGTTGCAGTCGGACGCAACCGACTGCGGCATACTCGATACCAGTATTAAAACAGGTAAAAAGAGGCCTGATTGCTAAGGGGTACGAATGGGGCAGGGGTGTACGCTGCCTTAAAGATTCTCCGATGCAGATAGGGATGCAACCAACTATCTTCCTTCCAAATTTGGTGACTCTAGCTGAAAGTTTGTAAAAAGTGGGGAAAGAGGGGCTGGGGGCAGTATGGGTGGGCGTGGCATCCAAATCTTTGCTGCAGATATTTGTGAAATGTCAATTGCTATCTTCATACCAAATTTGGTGACTCTAGCTCGAAGTTTGTTAAATGTGGGGAAAGGGGGGCTGGGGCCGGTATGGGTGGGCGTGGCATCCAAATTTTTGATGCAGATCTTTGTGGAATGTCAATTGCTATCTTCATACCAAATTTGATGACTCTAGCTCGAAGTTTGTAAAAGGTGGGGAAAGGGGGGCTGGGAGCGGTATGGGTGGGCGTGGCATCCAAAGTTTTGCTGCAGATCTATGTGGAATGTCAATTGCTATTTTCCTTCCAATTTGGTGACTCTAACTCGAAGTTTGTAAAAAGTGGGGAAAGGGGGGCTTGGGGCGGTATGGGTGGGCGTGGCATCCAAAGTTTTGCTGCAGATCTATGTGGAATGTCAATTGCTACCTTCCTTCCAAATTTGGTGACTGTAGCTCAAAGTTTGTAAAAAGTGGGGAAAGGGCGGTATGGGTGGGCGTGGCATCCAAAGTTTTGCTGCAGATCTTTGTGAAATGTCAATTGCTACCTTCCTTCCAAATTTGGTGACTCTAGCTCAAAGTTTGTAAAACGTGGGGAAAGAGGGGCTGGGGGCAGTATGGGTGGGCGTGGCATCAACATTTTTGCTGCAGATCTTTGTGAAATGTCAATTGCTATCTTCCTTCCAAATTTGGTGACTCTAGCTCGAAGTTTGTAAAAAGTGGTGAAAGGGGGGCTGGGGGCGGTATGGGTGGGCGTGGCATCCAAAGTTTTGCTGCAGATCTATGTGGAATGTCAATTGCTACCTTCCTTCCAAATTTGGTGACTCTAGCTCAAAGTTTGTAAAAAGTGGGGAAAGGGGGGCTGGGGGCGACATGATCTAATCATCTGTGAAATTTTCATCAAGATTGGTTCAGCAGTTTTGCCGGAAATCGCGTTGAAACAGACAGATGGACAGATGGAAAGACGGACGGACGGACGGACGGACGGAAATCAATTCCTGAGGCGTTACAGATTCATTACAAACTCAATACACCCTGTTGCACATGTGTGAAGGGTATAAAAAAAACAAGTGGAAACGTTGCAGTCGGACGCAACCGGCTGCGGTATACTCGTTACCAGTATTAAAACCAGTAAAAAGAGGCCTGATTGCAAAGGGGTACGGATGCAGCAGGGGTGTACGCTGCCTTAAAGATTTTCCGATGTAGATGGGGATGCCACCATCTATTTTCATTCCAAGTTTGGTGACTCTTGCTCAAAATTTGTAAAAGGTGGGGAAAGGGGTCCATGGAGCGGATTGGGTGGGTGTGGCTTGATGCAGATCTATGTGGAATGTCAATTGCTATCTTCATACTAAATTTGGTGACTCTTGCTCAAAATTTTAAAAGTGGGGAAAGCGGGGCGGAATGGGTGGACGTGGCTCCAAAACTTTGATGCAGATTTTTGAGGGTCGTTGTCTATGCTCCTACCAAATTTGGTGGCTCTAGCTCCACAACTCTGGAAGGTTCACGCAGTCCCGTTGTTGAAGAAGCGTTGCACAGCGGCGCCCGTAGAACAAGTCAAGTGGTAAAAATCAAAAATTGCATGTGCCTCTAAAAAATATTGAATTAACCAACTTTATAGGAATTATCCCACAATTTTAGATCTGCAATCCTTAATACAACCAGATTTTTTGTTTATAAGATATAGCCCTGCAAAGTTGACTGATTTTTTGTGTTGCATAAAAATTGCAATTTTAATGTGATTTTGTCGGCTTTGAGATACAATATCTCAAAAACTAAGAAACGGATCATCATTATTTTTGATTCTACTAATAGATTTTTTTATTAAAAAAAATATAAAAAAAATTTAATGTTTGCTTTGCGGTATTTACCAACTATAAATTTTTCAATATTTTTCATCTTTGATGGAAAATTAAAAAAAATTTATCACATTTTACATCTGCCATATTTTCAAAATGATTTCTTTGATTACTCCTTTATTTTATGCAAAAAGTTTCAGCTGCCCGAATTTGCCCCTGTGGTTTTGAGAGGTAAAATAGTGAAAAAAGTCATAGGTAAAAAATGTGTTGCATGCATTTCTGGGCCATTTATGACAATTAACCGTTAAATCCCATTCTTATCGTTATTGTGTCGTTCCTTATTGTAAAGATGCATGATTTTTGTTTTTCATTCTGTTATGCTTTCTTGGAACCCGTTGTTAAATTCTGGTCCCTGAACTTAGGTGCAGTTACAGGATATACAAATCAACTACCTGATACGCACCATATATAGAAATTGCCCTGGTGTTCAAGTAGTAACATCCCATACAGGTAGGCATCTTATTCGGACACGTGCGTAGTACCCTAATTACACAAATTGACCTATATATAACAAATATATAACATATATGAGGTAAATTTTGCAGGCCCTTGATTCAAACGGTATATATCAGGTAGTTGATTAGACTATATATTGAAAAAAAAAAATCATAATCTCTGGATTAGTCTAAGACTGAAAATTAGCGAGACAAGTACTGTATTACTCTTCAAACATGTCAATGAACAATCAACAATTATTTGACCTGTTTAATCAATCAAATCGTTAAGAGATTGGGAACGATCTTAAATGTTTTTAAATGCAAAGAAAAAGTAGATTCAAGAAAATATGGAGAATATGCTTCGAAAACTGCATCACTTTTAGCAGAATTATATCCACTGAAAAAGTTGACCCAGACAGTCCATAAAATATTGGCGCATGGCAAGGATATAATTGAGTATAAGTCTTTGCCAATTGGAGAGCTCTCTGAAGAAGCACAAGTCTCTTAATAAGTTTTACAAAAAGTACAGATTGCTTAACACATTCAAAGCATCGAGGGTGAGACAAAATGCGGACCTGTTCCAAATGTTAGCAGTATCTTGCGACCCACTGAGGCATGTTAAGTCACGAAATGAATTAGAAAATACTTATAGTTCAGAGATGGTTACACTTTCAGATATACCATCTTTTTTCTGATTAATATTTTACAAAAAATTAAAAAAAAACAAGTGGAAACGTTGCAGTCGGACGCAACCGACTGCGGCATACTCGATACCAGTATTAAAACAGGTAAAAAGAGGCCTGATTGCTAAGGGGTACGAATGGGGCAGGGGTGTACGCTGCCTTAAAGATTCTCCGATGCAGATAGGGATGCAACCAACTATCTTCCTTCCAAATTTGGTGACTCTAGCTGAAAGTTTGTAAAAAGTGGGGAAAGAGGGGCTGGGGGTAGTATGGGTGGGCGTGGCATCCAAATCTTTGCTGCAGATATTTGTGAAATGTCATTTGCTATCTTCATACCAAATTTGGTGACTCTAGCTCGAAGTTTGTTAAATGTGGGGAAAGGGGGGCTGGGGCCGGTATGGGTGGGCGTGGCATCCAAATTTTTGATGCAGATCTTTGTGGAATGTCAATTGCTATCTTCATACCAAATTTGATGACTCTAGCTCGAAGTTTGTAAAAGGTGGGGAAAGGGGGGCTGGGAGCGGTATGGGTGGGCGTGGCATCCAAAGTTTTGCTGCAGATCTATGTGGAATGTCAATTGCTATTTTCCTTCCAAATTTGGTGACTCTAACTCGAAGTTTGTAAAAAGTGGGGAAAGGGGGGCTTGGGGCGGTATGGGTGGGCGTGGCATCCAAAGTTTTGCTGCAGATCTATGTGGAATGTCAATTGCTACCTTCCTTCCAAATTTGGTGACTGTAGCTCAAAGTTTGTAAAAAGTGGGGAAAGGGCGGTATGGGTGGGCGTGGCATCCAAAGTTTTGCTGCAGATCTTTGTGAAATGTCAATTGCTACCTTCCTTCCAAATTTGGTGACTCTAGCTCAAAGTTTGTAAAACGTGGGGAAAGAGGGGCTGGGGGCAGTATGGGTGGGCGTGGCATCAACATTTTTGCTGCAGATCTTTGTGAAATGTCAATTGCTATCTTCCTTCCAAATTTGGTGACTCTAGCTCGAAGTTTGTAAAAAGTGGTGAAAGGGGGGCTGGGGGCGGTATGGGTGGGCGTGGCATCCAAAGTTTTGCTGCAGATCTATGTGGAATGTCAATTGCTACCTTCCTTCCAAATTTGGTGACTCTAGCTCAAAGTTTGTAAAAAGTGGGGAAAGGGGGGCTGGGGGCGGTATGGGTGGGCATGGCATCCAAATTTTTGATGCAGATCTATGTGGAATGTCAATTGCTATCTTCATACAAAATTTGGTGACTCTAGCTCAAAGTTTGTAAAAGGTGGGGAAAGGGGGGTGGAAGGGGTGCGCGTGGCTCCAAAACTTTGATGCAGTTTTTTGGGGGTCGTTACCAGCTAGCTTTCTACCAAATTTGGAGGCTCTAGCTCCACAACTCTGATAGATACACAAATTCCCGTTTTTGACGAAGCGTTGGGGTGGATGGGGGCGGCTAGAGCAGTATCGGTGGGCGTGGCATCCAAACTTTTGATGCAGTTTTTGGGGGGTCATCATCACCTATCTTGGCACAAAATTTGGTGGCTCTAGCTCAAAAACTGTGGGAGATATACGCTTTTTTGACTTTAAATTGCGGGGGGGCTGGGGGCGGAATGGGTGGGCGTGGCTCCAAAATTTTGATGCAGTTTTTTGGGGGTTGCTAGTAGCTATCTGCCCACCAAATTTGGTAGTTCTAGCTGTAAGGATGTGCGAAATATGAGGATTTATCGGTTTTGAGTTATCGAATTTATCGATTTGCCAGCCCCCCAGTTATCGTAGAACCCCCATCTTGACACTTTTATTTACTATCCCATAGATAAAGAGAATTGGAAAGTTTCAAGTCTCTAGATTGAAGGGTGTGGAAAAAAGTTGCGAACATACAGACGGACAGACGGACAGACGGACGGACACCATGACGGACATTGCACAAACCCCCTTCGGTATCGAGTATAATAAGCTTATAATAAAATAATTTATTTTTATTGTAACATAAATTTTAAAATTTAAAAGCCTTAAAAACAATACAAAAAATATCAAGGGTAATATTGGTGGGCGTGGCATCTTAACTTTGGATGCAGTTTTTTGGGGTTGCTAGTAGGTATCTTCTCACCAAATTTGGTAGTTCTAGCTGTAAGGATGTGCGAAATATGTGGATTTATCGGTTTTAAGTTATCGAATTCATCGATTTGCCAGCCCCCCAGTTATCGTAGAACCCCAATCTTGACACTTTAATGTTATATCCCATAGATAAGGAGAATTGGAAAGTTTCAAGTCTCTAGCTTGAAGGGTGTGGAAAAAAGGTGCGTTCATACAGACGGACAGACGGACAGATACCATGACGGACATTGCACAAACTCAATACTTCGGTATCGAGTATAAAAAATAGTTAATTTTGGCTATGCCAAGGCTATGATACCCTTCACACAGCCAAATCAATGCTTCCGCCTCTTATTTATGTTTCTGTGCAGTTGTTGGTATTTTTTCGCCAATATTTTTACTCTTGAGCGTCATTTACTTGGTCGTGTGCGACAACTACTTGAAAGTGCACGACAGAGACAACAATTGACAGTCGTAGAATGCTCCGATCGGGATGAAATTTCATTTTGAACAAACCCGACATGATCTAAGCAATCTGTGAAAGTGACAGATGGACAGACGGAAATACGGACGGACGGAAATCAATTCCTGAGCTCGTCCTGATCATTTTGATATATAGTTTATGGGGTCTCCCCATCATTCCTTTAAGGCGTTACAGATTCATTACAAACTCAATATACCCTGTTGCACATGTGTGAAGGGTATAAAAAAAACAAGTGGAAACGATGCAGTCGGACGAAACCGGCTGCGGTATACTCGTTACCAGTATCAAAATTGGTAAAAAAAAAAAAAAAAAAAAACATAGTGGCGCCTAGTTAATTTTGGCTATGCCAAGACTATGATACCCTTCACACAGCCAAATCAATGCTCCCCCCTCTTATTTATGTTTCTGTGCAGTTGTTGGTAGTTTTTCGCCAATATTTTTACTCTTGAGCTTCATATACTTGTTCGTGTGCGACAACTACTTGAAAGTGCACGACAGAGACAACAATTGACAGTCGTAGAATGCTCCGATCGGGATGAAATTTCATTGTGAACAAACCCGACATGATCTAAGCAATCTGTGAAATTTTCATCAAGATCGGTTCAGCAGTTTAGCCGGAAATCGCGTTGAAACAGACAGATGGACAGACGGAAAGTCGGACGGACGGACGGAATTCAATTCCTGAGCTCGTCCTTCATCATTCCTTTAAGGCGTTACAGATTCATTACAAACTCAATACACCCTGTTGCACATATGTGAAGGGTATAAAAAAAACCAAGTGGAAACGTTGCAGTCGGACGCAACCGGCTGCGGTATACTCGTTACCAGTATTAAAACCAGTAAAAAGAGGCCTGGTTGCAAAGGGGTACGGATGCGGCAAGGGTGTACGCTGCCTTAAAGATTTTTCGATATAGATGGCGATGCCACCAGCTATTTTCCTTCCAAGTTTGGTGACTCTTGCTCAAAATTTGTAAAAGGTGGGGAAAGGGGTCCATGGAGCGGATTGGGTGGGTGTGGCTTGATGCAGATCTATGTGGAATGTCAATTGCTATCTTCATACCAAATTTGGTGACTCTTGCTCAAAATTTTTAAAAGTGGGGAAAGCGGGGCGGAATGGGTGGGCGTGGCTCCAAAACTTTGATGCAGATTTTTGAGGGTCGTTGTCTATCCTCCTACCAAATTTGGTGGCTCTAGCTCCACAACTCTGGAAGGTTCACGCAATCCCGTTGTTGACGAAGCGTTGCACAGCGGCGCCCGTAGAACAATTCAAGTGAAAAATTTTCCCACAATTTCAGATCTGCAATCCTTAATACAACCAGATTTTTTGTTTAGAAGATATAGCCCTGCAAAGTTGACTGATTTTTTGTGTTGCATAAAAATTGCAATTTTAATGTGATTTTGTCGGCTTTGAGATACAATATCTCAAAAACTAAGAAACGGATCATTATTATTTTTGATTCTACTAATAGATTTTTTTATTAAAAAAAATATAAAAAAAATTTAATGTTTGCTTTGCGGTATTTACCAACTATAAATTTGTTCACTATTTTTCATCTTTGATGGAAAATTAAAAAAAATTTATCACATTTTACATCTGCCATATTTTCAAAATGATTTCTTTGATTACTCCTTTATTTTATGCAAAAAGTTTCAGCTGCCCGAATTTGCCCCTGTGGTTTTGAGAGGTAAAATAGTGAAAAAAGTCATAGGTAAAAAATGTGTTGCATGCATTTCTGGGCCATTTATGACACGTAACCGTTAAATCCCATTTTTATCGTTAATGTGTCGTTCCTTATTGTAAAGATGCATGTTTTTTATACTCGATACCGAAGGTAAAGAGTATATTGGGTTTGTGCAATGTCCGTCATGGTGTGCGTCATGGTGTCTGTCTGTCTGTCCGTCTGTATGAACGCAAGTTTTTTCCACACCCTTCAAGCTAGAGACTTGAAACTTTCCAATTCTCTTTATCTATGGGATAGTAAATTAAAGTGTCAATATTGGGGTTCTACGATAACTAGGGGTCTGGCAAATCGATAAATTCGATAACTCAAAAACGATAAATCCGCATATTTCACACACCCTTACAGCTAGAACTACCAAATTTGGTAAGAAGATAGCTACTAGTAACCCCCAAAAAACTGCACCAACAATTTTGGAGCCACGCCTTCCCATTCCGCCCCAGCCCCCCCTCATTTTAAAGTCAAAAAAGCCTATATCTCCCACAGTTTTTGAGCTAGAGCCACCAAATTTGGTGCCAAGATAGGTGATGATGACCCCCCAAAAACTGCATCAAAAGTTTGGATGCCACGCCCACCAATACCGCCCTAGCCGCCCCCAGCTGCCCCAACGCTAGAGCCACCAAATTTGGCAGGAAGATAGCTTGCAACGACCCCCAAAAAACTGCATAAAAGTTTTGGAGCCACGCGCACCCCTTCCACCACCTTTCCCCACCTTTAACAATCTTTGAGCTAGAATCAACAAATTTGGAAGGAAGGTAGCAATTGACATTCCACACAGATCTGCAGCAAAAATTTGGATGCCACGCCCACCCATACCGCCCCCAGCCCTCCTTTCCCAACTTTTTACAAACTTTAAGCTAGAGTCACCAAATTTGGAAGGAAGGTAGCATGTTGACATTCCACATAGATCTGCAGCAAAACTTTGGATGCCACGCCCACCCATACCGCCCCCAGCCCCCCTTTCAACAGCTCTTACAAACTTTCAGCTAGAGTCACCAAATTTGGAAGGTAGACAGCTGGTGGCATCCCCATCTGCATCGGTGAATCTTTAAGGCAGCGTACACCCCTGCCCCATCCGTACCCCTTTGCAATCAGGCCTCTTTTTACCTGTTTTAATACTGGTATCGAGTATGCCGCAGTCGGTTGCGTCCGACTGCAACGTTTCCACTTGTTGTCTTTCATTCAGTTATGCTTTCTTGGAACCCTTTGTTAAATTCTGGTCACTGAACTCAGGTGCAGTTACAGGATATACAAATCAACTACCTGATACGCACCATATATAGGAAGTGCCCTGGTGTTCAAGTAGTAACATCCCATACAGGTAGGCATCTTATTCGGACACGTGCGTAGTACCCTAATTACACAAATTGACCTATATATAACAAATATATAACAAATATGAGGTAAATTTTGCAGGCCCTTGATTCAAACGGTATATATCAGGTAGTGGATTAGACTATATATTGAAAAAAAAAATCATAATCTCTGGATTAGTCTAAGACTGAAAATTAGCGAGACAAGTACTGTATTACTCTTCAAACATGTCAATGAACAATCAACAATTATTTGACCTGTTTAATCAATCAAATCGTTAAGAGATTGGGAACGATCTTTAATGTTTTTAAATGCAAAGAAAAAGTAGATTCAAGAAAATATGAAGAATATGCTTCGAAAACTGCATCACTTTTAGCAGAATTATATCCACTGAAAAAGTTGACCCAGACAGTCCATAAAATATTGGCGCATGGCAAGGATATAATTGAGTATAAGTCTTTGCCAATTGGAGAGCTCTCTGAAGAAGCACAAGTTTCTTAATAAGTTTTACAAAAAGTACAGATTGCTTAACACATTCAAAGCATCGAGTGTGAGACAAAATGCGGACCTGTTCCAAATGTTAGCAGTATCTTGCGATCCACTGAGGCATGTTAAGTCACGAAATGAATTAGAAAATACTTATAGTTCAGAGATGATTACACTTTTAGATATACCATCTATTTTCTGATTAATATTTTACAAAAAATTAAAAAAAAAATAAGCTTATAATAAAATAATTTATTTTAATTGTAATATAAATTTTAAAATTTAAAAGCCTTAAAAACAATACAAAAAATATCAAATATTTTAAAAAATATTTTTTTTCTTCCCATAAAATTGATTTTTTCACAAAGGGGTGGCTAGGGTAGTATTGGTGGGCGTGTCATCTTAACTTTTGATGCAGTTTTTTTGGGGTTGCTAGTAGGTATCTTCTCACCAAATTTGGAAGTTCTAGCTGTAAGGATGTGTGAAATATGTGGATTCATCGGTTTTAAGTTGTCGAATTTATCGATTTGCCAGCCCCCCAGTTATCGTAGAGCCCCAATCTAGACACTTTAATGTAATATCCCATAGATAAGGAGAATTGGAAAGTTTCAAGTCTCTAGCTTGAAGGGTGTGGAAAAAAGTTGCGTTCATACAGACGGACCACACCATGACGGACATTGCACAAAACCAATATACTCTTGACCTTCGGAAACGAGTTTATACAGGAGCGCCATTTGTCGAAAAGTTGGCGTGCCAACTCGGAAACATTCCTGGGCTCATGCACAACTTTGGTAAAGATCATCACATGATCAAATGCATAGTTTACGATTCTATAAAGTACAAACAGACAAACATTAATTTTTATAAATATAGATTCAATTTAGATCCTTGGAATGATCCTTTAATTTTGAAATTTTTAAGCCTCTCACATACCAACAAACAGACACAGCTTGTAATAGAATTACTCCACCGCAATACTCACACAGTAGTCTAGCTACAATAAGATAAAAAAACATTTTTTTTTTCCTGATGGGCTTTGTTGGTACTTGCTCAAAAAAATTTGTTTGTGCACGTACTCGTTGGTGTTTTAGGGCCATGCTTCGTGCTCGTGTTGGGCCATGTCAAAAAAATCAGGCAAGGAGCCCATCTCTACCCTGAACCCATGAATTGGGTAAGAAAGCAGAGTGTATAATGGTTTTGCGAGAATGTATGTATGTAACACACAAAAGAGAGCATCTCCGTCTCCATAAAGTAGACTGAGAAAAAAAAATAAGAACAAATTTTCCTTATTTTTCAGACTTTTCGTTCATAAATTTTTGGTATTAAAATACGAACGGCGTTTTTAAAAAATGTTCTTAATTTCGGTTTTGTTCTTAAATTATGAACCGTGTGTTGATTTTGGTCCATTATAAGAACATGTTTCTTAATTTGGTACAAATAAATCCAATAACGTTCATAAAATATGAACGCATTTACCACCCGAAGCTGAGTCGAAAATTGATTGGTTAACATTAAACCTAACTGCGAACGAAATTAGTTCGGCAGGAGCGCAATAGCTAAGGCTTCCGCGTGGTAATCGTGAGGTCTCAGTTTCGAAACTCGGCAAGGCATTGAAGTTTAATTGATCGGTCAGAATAAACAAATGAGTTTAATTTATATATGAAAAATTTCTCTAGCACATTAGAGGTATATGGTAAAGTTATTTACTACTGACAAAAAACAGCTATACAGTGAAATACTTAAAGTGTCTCCCCACTGCAGCCATGAGTTTAATAACAATATTATAGTTGCTTATACTGTACTTGAATTACACACCAATTAGTGTAATGATACTGATTTCAAGGGGTTATAAAAATTACATTTTTTTTTTTTAACTATAACCAATGCTAGTCAAAATTCAAGCACAAATTGTTCTTAAATTAAGAACCAATTTTATCATATTAGGAACGGTTTGAAGAACATGTCGTTCTTAAAGTAAGATCTACGGTCTTAAGAACGAAATGGTGTCGAAATGGTTCCTTATATGATAACATTCCGTTCTTAATTTATTAACAATTTGTGCTTGAATTACATGGCTCGAGCTGTGCCACAGCCTCGTTTTGCTTGCTTTGTAGCACGGCAGCTACTGGCAGGTGCATTTTCAGCAAATTGTATCTTACTCACCTATCCATATGCTAAAATTTCGCGATAAAATTAGATCGATTTGTCTTATCGTTCGGCTTGTCGTTTATAAAGCATTCAGTCAACTGGAGGTGTTTTTATACCCTTAACCCATAAAATGGGTAAATAAGGGTATAATGGTTTTGTGCAAAAGTATGTAACAGGCAGAAGGAAGCATCTCCGACCCCATAAAGTATATATATTCTTGATCAGCATCAACAGCCGAGACGATATAGCCATGTCCGTCTGTCCGTCTGTCTGTCCGTCTGTCCGTCTGTATGAACGCGTGGATCTCAGAGACTACAAGAGCTAGAGCCAGCCCCCCTTTCAACAGCTCTTACAAACTTTCAGCTAGAGTCACCAAATTTGGAAGGTAGACAGCTGGTGGCATCCCCATCTGCATCGGTGAATCTTTAAGGCAGCGTACACCCCTGCCCCATCCGTACCCCTTTGCAATCAGGCCTCTTTTTACCTGTTTTAATACTGGTATCGAGTATGCCGCAGTCGGTTGCGTCCGACTGCAACGTTTCCACTTGTTGTCTTTCATTCAGTTATGCTTTCTTGGAACCCTTTGTTAAATTCTGGTCACTGAACTCAGGTGCAGTTACAGGATATACAAATCAACTACCTGATACGCACCATATATAGGAAGTGCCCTGGTGTTCAAGTAGTAACATCCCATACAGGTAGGCATCTTATTCGGACACGTGCGTAGTACCCTAATTACACAAATTGACCTATATATAACAAATATATAACAAATATGAGGTAAATTTTGCAGGCCCTTGATTCAAACGGTATATATCAGGTAGTGGATTAGACTATATATTGAAAAAAAAAATCATAATCTCTGGATTAGTCTAAGACTGAAAATTAGCGAGACAAGTACTGTATTACTCTTCAAACATGTCAATGAACAATCAACAATTATTTGACCTGTTTAATCAATCAAATCGTTAAGAGATTGGGAACGATCTTTAATGTTTTTAAATGCAAAGAAAAAGTAGATTCAAGAAAATATGAAGAATATGCTTCGAAAACTGCATCACTTTTAGCAGAATTATATCCACTGAAAAAGTTGACCCAGACAGTCCATAAAATATTGGCGCATGGCAAGGATATAATTGAGTATAAGTCTTTGCCAATTGGAGAGCTCTCTGAAGAAGCACAAGTTTCTTAATAAGTTTTACAAAAAGTACAGATTGCTTAACACATTCAAAGCATCGAGTGTGAGACAAAATGCGGACCTGTTCCAAATGTTAGCAGTATCTTGCGATCCACTGAGGCATGTTAAGTCACGAAATGAATTAGAAAATACTTATAGTTCAGAGATGATTACACTTTTAGATATACCATCTATTTTCTGATTAATATTTTACAAAAAATTAAAAAAAAAATAAGCTTATAATAAAATAATTTATTTTAATTGTAATATAAATTTTAAAATTTAAAAGCCTTAAAAACAATACAAAAAATATCAAATATTTTAAAAAATATTTTTTTTCTTCCCATAAAATTGATTTTTTCACAAAGGGGTGGCTAGGGTAGTATTGGTGGGCGTGTCATCTTAACTTTTGATGCAGTTTTTTTGGGGTTGCTAGTAGGTATCTTCTCACCAAATTTGGAAGTTCTAGCTGTAAGGATGTGTGAAATATGTGGATTCATCGGTTTTAAGTTGTCGAATTTATCGATTTGCCAGCCCCCCAGTTATCGTAGAGCCCCAATCTAGACACTTTAATGTAATATCCCATAGATAAGGAGAATTGGAAAGTTTCAAGTCTCTAGCTTGAAGGGTGTGGAAAAAAGTTGCGTTCATACAGACGGACCACACCATGACGGACATTGCACAAAACCAATATACTCTTGACCTTCGGAAACGAGTTTATACAGGAGCGCCATTTGTCGAAAAGTTGGCGTGCCAACTCGGAAACATTCCTGGGCTCATGCACAACTTTGGTAAAGATCATCACATGATCAAATGCATAGTTTACGATTCTATAAAGTACAAACAGACAAACATTAATTTTTATAAATATAGATTCAATTTAGATCCTTGGAATGATCCTTTAATTTTGAAATTTTTAAGCCTCTCACATACCAACAAACAGACACAGCTTGTAATAGAATTACTCCACCGCAATACTCACACAGTAGTCTAGCTACAATAAGATAAAAAAACATTTTTTTTTTCCTGATGGGCTTTGTTGGTACTTGCTCAAAAAAATTTGTTTGTGCACGTACTCGTTGGTGTTTTAGGGCCATGCTTCGTGCTCGTGTTGGGCCATGTCAAAAAAATCAGGCAAGGAGCCCATCTCTACCCTGAACCCATGAATTGGGTAAGAAAGCAGAGTGTATAATGGTTTTGCGAGAATGTATGTATGTAACACACAAAAGAGAGCATCTCCGTCTCCATAAAGTAGACTGAGAAAAAAAAATAAGAACAAATTTTCCTTATTTTTCAGACTTTTCGTTCATAAATTTTTGGTATTAAAATACGAACGGCGTTTTTAAAAAATGTTCTTAATTTCGGTTTTGTTCTTAAATTATGAACCGTGTGTTGATTTTGGTCCATTATAAGAACATGTTTCTTAATTTGGTACAAATAAATCCAATAACGTTCATAAAATATGAACGCATTTACCACCCGAAGCTGAGTCGAAAATTGATTGGTTAACATTAAACCTAACTGCGAACGAAATTAGTTCGGCAGGAGCGCAATAGCTAAGGCTTCCGCGTGGTAATCGTGAGGTCTCAGTTTCGAAACTCGGCAAGGCATTGAAGTTTAATTGATCGGTCAGAATAAACAAATGAGTTTAATTTATATATGAAAAATTTCTCTAGCACATTAGAGGTATATGGTAAAGTTATTTACTACTGACAAAAACAGCTATACAGTGAAATACTTAAAGTGTCTCCCCACTGCAGCCATGAGTTTAATAACAATATTATAGTTGCTTATACTGTACTTGAATTACACACCAATTAGTGTAATGATACTGATTTCAAGGGGTTATAAAAATTACATTTTTTTTTTTTAACTATAACCAATGCTAGTCAAAATTCAAGCACAAATTGTTCTTAAATTAAGAACCAATTTTATCATATTAGGAACGGTTTGAAGAACATGTCGTTCTTAAAGTAAGATCTACGGTCTTAAGAACGAAATGGTGTCGAAATGGTTCCTTATATGATAACATTCCGTTCTTAATTTATTAACAATTTGTGCTTGAATTACATGGCTCGAGCTGTGCCACAGCCTCGTTTTGCTTGCTTTGTAGCACGGCAGCTACTGGCAGGTGCATTTTCAGCAAATTGTATCTTACTCACCTATCCATATGCTAAAATTTCGCGATAAAATTAGATCGATTTGTCTTATCGTTCGGCTTGTCGTTTATAAAGCATTCAGTCAACTGGAGGTGTTTTTATACCCTTAACCCATAAAATGGGTAAATAAGGGTATAATGGTTTTGTGCAAAAGTATGTAACAGGCAGAAGGAAGCATCTCCGACCCCATAAAGTATATATATTCTTGATCAGCATCAACAGCCGAGACGATATAGCCATGTCCGTCTGTCCGTCTGTCTGTCCGTCTGTCCGTCTGTATGAACGCGTGGATCTCAGAGACTACAAGAGATAAAGACTTCAGATTTTGTATATAAGTTCTCCTATACCATGAGCAGAACAAGTTTGCTTCAAATTATCGATAACTATTATGGTTTCCGATATACACATAATATCGATAACAAAAAATATCGAATTTGGAAAATCTAAAAATGAGGGTTGACGTAATGGGTAATGATAGAACTTTTCTGAAAATTTCGTCCAAATCGGTTGAGAAACACCGGAGATATTGCACTTAATCGATTGAAGCTAAGTCAGTATACCAAAGTCTTACATAAATTTAATTTATTTATTGCAACTGGGTTCGGGGTATCTTCTAGTCGGGCTCTTCCGACTAGAGCCTTCTTACTTGTTTTTATATATTTTTTACTACCGTCTAAAATAAAGCATATAAGCCAAAGCAAAACAAGTAAGAAGGCTCTAGTCGGGAGAGCCCGACTAGAAGATACCCTGAACCCAATTGCAATAAATATATTTAATTTATATAAGACTTTGGTATACTGGCTTAGCTTCCATCGATTAAGTTCAATATCTCCGGTGTTTCTCAACCGATTTGGACGAAATTTTCAGAAAAGTTCTATCATTATCCATTACTTCAACCCTCATTTTTAGATTTTCCAAATTCGATATTTTATTGTTATCGATATTATGTGTATATCGGAAACCAGAATAGTTATCGATAATTTGAAGCAAACTTGTTCTGCTCATGGTATAGGAGAACTTATATACAAAATCTGAAGTCTCTAGCTCTTGTAGTCTCTGAGATCCACGCGTTCATACAGACGGACAGACGGACAGACAGACGGACAGACGGACATGGCTATATCGTCTCGGCTGTTGATGCTGATCAAGAATATATACACTTTATAGGGTCGGAGATGCTTCCTTCTGCCTGTTACATACTTTTGCACAAAACCATTATACCCTTATTTACCCATTTTATGGGTTAAGGGTATAAAAACAGTGCACTTGTACTAGTTTCTGTTATTAAATAAAACAAGTGGAAACGTTGCAGTCGGACGCAACCGACTGCGGCATACTCGATACCAGTATTAAAACCGGTAAAAAGAGGCCTGATTGCAAAGGGGTACGGATGCGGCAGGCTAGAACGCTGGCTTAAAGATTCTCCGGTGCAGATGGGGATGCCACCAGCTATCTTCCTTCCAAATTTGGTGACTCTAGCTCAAAGTTTGTAAAAAGTGGGGAAATGGGGGCTAGGGGTGGTATGGGTGGGCGTGGCATCCAAATTTGTGATGCAGATTATTGTGGATTATCAATTGCTATCTTCATACCCAATTTGGTGACTCTAGCTCGAAAATTGTAAAAAGTGGGGAAAGGGGCTGGGGGCTGTATGGGTGGGCGTGGCATCCAAAGTTTTGATGCAGATCTTTGTCAAACGTCAATTGCTATCTTCATACCAAATTTGATGACTCTAGCTCGAAGTTTGTAAAGTGTGGGGAGAAGGGGGCTGGGGGCAGTATGGGTGGGCGTGGCATCCAAATTTGTGATGCAGATCATTGTGGAATGTCAATTGCTATCTTCATACCAAATTTGGTGACTCTAGCTATAAAATTGTACAAAGTGGGGAAAGGGGCCTGGGGGCGGTATGGGTGGGCGTGGCATCCAAAGTTTTGATGCAGATCTATGTGGAATGTCAATTGCTATCTGCATACTAAATTTGGTGGCTTTAGCTAAAAGTTTGTAAAAGGTGGGGAAAGGGGGCAAAATGGGTGGGCGTGGCTCCAAAACTTTTATGCAGATTTTTTGGGGTCATTGCCAGATATCTTTCTACCAAATTTGGTGGCTCTAGCTTAAAAACTCTGGAAGATACACGCATTCCCGTTTTTTGACGAAGCGTTGGGGTGGATGGGGGTGGCTAGGGCAGTATTGGTAGGCTTGGCATCCAAACTTTTGATGCAGTGGGATATATAGCCATTTCTGATTTCGAAATGCGGGGGGGGGGGGGGGCTAGGGGCGGAATGGGTGGGCGTGGCTCCAAAATTGTTGATACAGTTTTTTGGGGGTTGATAGTAGCTATCTTCTCACCAAGTTTGGAAGTTCTAGCTGTAAGGATGTGCGAAATATGTGGATTTATCGGTTTTGAGTTATCGGTTTCATCCATTTGCCAGCCCCCCAGTTTTCGTAGAACCCCAATCTAGACACTTTAATTTACTATCCCATAGATGAAGAGAATTGCAAAGTTTCAAGTCTCTAGCTTGAAGGGTGTGGGAAAAAGTTGCGTTCATACAGACGGACAGACAGACAGACGGACAGACACCATGACGGACATTGCACAAACTCAATATACTCTTTACTTCGGTATCGAGTATTAAAAAAAACATAGTGGAGCATAGTTAATTTTGGCTATGTCAAGACTATGATACCCTTCACACAGCCAAATCAATGCTTCCCCCTCTTATTTATGTTTCTGTGCAGTTGTTCGTAATTTTTCGCTAATATTTTTACTCTTGAGCGTCATTTACTTGTTCGTGTGCGACAACAACAATAATTTGACATGTAGGTACTTGAAAGTGCACGACAGAGACAACAATTGACAGTCGTAGAATGCTCCGATCGGGATGATTCATTGTGAACAAACCCGACATGATCTAAGCAATCTGTGAAAGTTTCATCAAGATCGGTTCAGCAGTTTGGCCGGAAATCGCGTTGAAACAGACAGATGGACAGACGGATGGACGGACGGAAATCAATTCCTGAGCTCGACCTGATCATTTCTATATATAGTTTATGGGGTCTCTCATTATTCCTTTAAGGCGTTACAGATTCATGACAAGCTCAATACACCCTGTTTCACATGTGTGAAGGGTATAAAAAAAACCAAGTGGAAACCTTGCAGTCGGACGCAACCGGCTGCGGTATACTCGTTACCAGTATCAAAATTGGTAAAAAAAAAAAAAAAAAACATAGTGGCGCATAGTTAATTTTGGCTATGCCAAGACTATGATACCCTTCACACAGCCAAATCAATGCTCCCCCTCTTATTTATGTTTCTGTGCAGTTGTTGGTAATTTTTCGCTAATATTTTTAGTCTTGAGCGTCATTTACTTGTTCGTGTGCGACAACAACAACAATTTGACATGTAGGTACTTGAAAGTGCACGACAGAGACAACAATTGATAGTACGATATGGTCAATTTGAATGGTAGCTATGTCGAAGAATGCTCCGATCGGGATGAAATTTCATTGTGAAAAAAACCGAAATGATCTAAGCAATCTGTGAAAGTTCCATCAAGATCTGTTCAGCAGTTTGACCGGAAATATTTATTTATTTATTTATTTATTGTCAGCTAAGAGCAGCTGACATTAAAATGAAATCAAAATTAATTTAATTTAAAAAATAGTTAAAATAATTCAATTAAGTAAAATATAGAATAATATATACATCTGAAAATATAATTAAAAGTTAACGTTAAGGCTCTGGGAAATTCAATAAAAAATTGAGTAGTCCAACATTTGTTGCGAGGATTGGGAAAAACCCAGAAAAACCCAATCAGACCAGCGTTAGATTAGTAGTTAATGGTTACGATTAGATAAAGCAAACAGGATCGATCTTTTTATACTCGATACCGAAGGTAAAGAGTATATTGGTTTTGTGCAATGTCCGTCATGGTGTATATCCGTCTGTCCGTCCTTAAGTGTGCAAGTTTTTTCCACACCCTTCCAGCTAGAGACTTGAAACTTTCCAATTCTCTTTATCTATGGGATAGTAAATTAAAGTGTCAAGATGGGGGTTCTACGATAACTGGGGGGCTGGCAAATCGATAAATTCGATAACTCAAAACCGATAAATCCACATATTTCGCACATCCTTACAGCTAGAACTACCAAATTTGGTAAGAAGATAGCTACTAGCAACCCCCAAAAAACTGCATCAAAAATTTTGGAGCCACGCCCCCCATTCCGCCCCCAGACCCCCCGAATTTTAAAGTCAAATAAGCCTATATCTCCCACAGTTTTTGAGCTAGAGCCACCAAATTTGGTGCCAATTAAGCTGATGATGACCCCCCAAAAACTGCACCAAAAGTGTGGATGCCACGCCCACCAATACCGCCGTAGCCGCCCCCAGATGCCCCAACGCTTCGTAAAAAACGGGAATGCGTGTATCTTTCAGAGTTGTAGAGCTAAAGCCTCCAAATTTGGTAGGAAGCTAGCTGGTAACGACCCCCAAAAAACAAACATCAAAGTTTTGGAGCCACGCCCACCCATTCCGCCCCCAGCCCCCCTGCATTTTGAAATCAGAAATGGCTATATCTCCCACAGTTTTTGAGCTAGAGCCACCAAATTTGGTGCCAATTTAGCTGATGATGACCCCATCAAAAGTTTGGAACTGTCTCAACTGTCGTCGAATGCAGACGTGTTTTCTCATCGTGGTCCGGTTAATTAATTCCCAAACGCAAAAGTGCAGTGATATAGAAGCTTATAAAATATATATTTTATGCGAAAAGACGCTAAGTGCAATGTATCTGCACAAATTGCTTTTTAAAAATCTGCAATTCAAACAAAACAATTGACTTTTAACAAATAATAACATATAAAACAAAAGACACTAACAAATTCTTCACCTCGCTTAAGACAATGAGTCAACGCGAGAATTGTGGCCAGCGACAACGCGAGCAAGACGAGCGTCGTCGGCTGAGCAACGCTTACTTTTCCGTAGTTTCAGAGCAGCCCGAGCGGTCAATTACCCCCAACCCGCAAATCGAACTCTCTTACACAGCGCGTGCCAGAGAACGTTCTTGCTCACCGTCTCCGTCCCTGTTATCTATCGAGTCAACGCAATCCGACCGCGCGCGGTCGGCAACACCCAATCCGACAAATGAAGTATTGCACACAGCACGCGACCGAAAGTTTTCGTGCTCCCCGTCTCTCTTAGCAACGTCTGCAAGTGCCGCGGCCTCTCTAGGTACCGCAACAGCGACTACAACCACAACTGCACCGATACCTACTTCGCGTTCAACAAGCACAACGACTGTTGCGCCGTCAGCAAATCAAACTGCAAACAGCAAAAATGTTAAGCCGGCTACGCAGACTGGTATGGATCGCTACATTTATATCAAAAGAAAGCTAAGTCCGCAAAATTCTACAAATAAACAAAAAATGACCCGTAGCAATTTAAATATACCCTCGAATGATACTACATACAATAGCAATAGATTTCACATCTTGGCAGAAAACACAGATGATCTGCCTTTTGAAGCCGTTGGGGTTGTCACGAAAAAGCCGAAGCCACCCCCAATATATATACGCGAGAAAAGCTCCAGTGCTTTTGTTAACAAAGTTATCGAGCTCATGGGCAAAGATAGTTTCTACATAGTCCCTCTCGTACAGGGTAAAATTCAAGAAATTAAAGTCCAGACAAAGTCGGAAGATAATTACAGAGTTCTCACAAAGTATCTAAACGAAAAAAAAATTAATTATTATACGTATCAATTAAAAAGCTGCAAGGGCCTGCAGGTCGTAATAAAAGGCATAGAACCTGATGTAACACCAGAAGAAATAAAACAGGCGCTGCAGGAAAAAGGATTTCGAGCAAAAACCGTCATAAACATCTTAAACAGGAATAAGATGCCGCAACCACTTTTTAAAATAGAACTTGAACCAGAAACGAAGATGCTTAAAAAAAACGAGGTGCACTCAATATACAATCTTCAGCTTTTACTTCACCGAAGAATCACCGTAGAAGAACCGCACAAACGAAACGGTCCGGTACAATGTATGAACTGCCAAGAGTACGGCCATACAAAAGCCTACTGTACCTTGCGCTCGGTATGCGTATACTGTGGGGAACTGCACAGCTCCGCAAGTTGCCTAGTAAGCAAAGAAGACTCTAGCAAAAAATTCTGCAACAACTGCGAAGGCAAGCATACAGCCAACTACAGAGGCTACCAAGTCTACAAGGAACTCAAAAATCGTATCCATCAGCGCTGTACCACTGCACGCTCGCAACACGCACCGACTACCTTCACTCCATCGAAACACAACCCAGACGTCTTCTTTTCATCTGCAGCCAGATCCTCACTTGGCCCCGAGTTCTCAACCAATAACGCAACTTATGCAAGCGCCCTAAGATCCGGACTGGCTCTTCCTGCCTCAAACACACCGTACTTACAACCAAAACAAGTGAGCACAAACGCTGCACAGGAGCAGCAACAAAGTAACCTCGAAGCACTCGTATGTACCCTGCAGCAGAGCATGAACGAGTTTATGTCATTCATGAAAACAACTATGCAGGAACTAATGCGTAATCAAAATCTCTTGTTACAAATGCTTGTATCACAACAGTCAAAATAATCAATGGCTGAGATACGAATATCTACGTGGAACGCTAATGGCGTCTCACAGCATAAACTTGAATTAACTCAATTCCTACTCGATAAGCACATCGACGTAATGCTACTTTCCGAAACACACCTTACAAACAAATATAACTTTAACATAAGTGGATACTTATTCTATGGTACAAATCATCCCGATGGTAAAGCACACGGTGGAACTGGTATTTTGATCAGAAGCCGCCTCAAGCACCACTACTATAAAGAGTTTGCTGAAAACTTTCTACAGGCCACATCTCTAAAAATACATTTAAACAGTGGGAACCAACTTACTCTTGCCGCTGTATACTGCCCTCCGCGTTATACCATATCTGAAGACCAATTTATGGAATTTTTTAACTCACTAGGAGAATGCTTTATAGCGGCAGGAGACTACAATGCCAAGCACACACACTGGGGATCTCGTCTAGTGAATCCAAAAGGAAAGCAGCTCTACAATGCAATTATAAAAGCTAACAACAAGCTCGACTACGTTTCTCCTGGCAGACCAACATACTGGCCGACAGATCCCAAAAAACTACCCGATTTGATTGACTTTGCAGTTACCAAAAACATTTCGCGTAGACTGATAAGTGCAGAGTGCCTTTCGGACCTATCATCCGATCACTCCCCAGTCCTAATAAATCTGCAACGACACCCTGAATACATAAATCGACCCAGTAAGTTAACTTCACATAAAACTAACTGGCTCAGATACAAAAAATATATAAGTTCACACATTGAGCTTAAGCCACGTCTCGTTGATGTAGCTGACATTGACAGTTTGGTTAACACTCTGGAGACTGTCTTCGTCGCCGCAGCTCGCGCCGCTACGCCTCAAATACCAAAAACAATACACAACCAAAGGACAACAAATCTACAAATTGAACAGCTCGTTCTTGAAAAGCGGCGCTTACGACGTGATTGGCAATCGAACAGATCGCCATCGGCAAAGCAAAAACTAAAAGACGCCACACGTAAACTCACCAAAGCGTTAAAAATCGAGGACGAGCGCGCTCAACGCCGTTACATCGAGCAATTATCAACCACCAGTACGAAAAACTCATTGTGGAGAGCTCACCCAACTCTAAGCTCACCAACAGAGCTAACACATTTGCTACTCATCTCCAAAAAGTGTTCCAACCTAACCCTGCAACAAATACGTTTGCACTACCGACTTCTTCAAACGGCTCTCAGCTTCAAGATGATCCAATCAAGTTTCGCCCGAATGAAATCGTTAGAATCATTAAAGAGCAACTGAACCCAAAAAAATCTCCAGGAGGTGACCAAATAACCCCAAAGATGATTATTGAGCTTCCTTACTGTGCAATCTGCATAATTGCCCAGCTCTTCAATACTATCACCAAACTTGGCCACTATCCAGACAGATGGAAAAAGTCAATTATCATTATGATACCAAAGCCTGGAAAAGATCACACAGTTCCCACGTCGTATAGACCTATAAGCTTATTACCGTGTCTATCAAAACTTTTTGAAAAATGTTTGCTGTCCCGGATAAATCCATTCCTGAATCTTCATAACATAATCCCGTCACACCAATTTGGCTTTCGTGAAAAGCACGGAACAATTGAGCAGGTTAACAGAATAACATCAGAGATACGAAGCGCGTTCGAAAATAGAGAATACTGCACTGCAATATTTCTGGATGTTTCTCAGGCATTCAACAAAGTTTGGTTGGAAGGTCTAATGCATCAGATCAAAGCAATGCTCCCAAACAACACAAATAAGCTGCTTAAGTCGTACCTATACGACAGGAAGTTCGCAGTAAGATGTAACACTGCAATGTCTGACGAACACAGTATCGAAGCTGGTGTTCCACAGGGCAGCGTACTGGGACCAACACTGTACGTGCTTTTCACAGCAGACATCCCAATAAGCAGCCGATTGACAACATCTACCTTTGCTGATGATACAGCTATTCTCAGCCGCTCCAGATGCCCAATACAAGCAACAGCGCAACTAGCCCTTCATCTGGTCAACGTGGAAAAATGGTTATCAGATTGGCGAATTAAGGTAAACGAACAAAAATGTAAGCAAGTAACTTTCACCCTTAACAGGCAAGATTGTCCACCGCTCACGTTAAACAACACCACACTTCCAAAAGCAAACGATGTAACGTATCTGGGCGTACACTTAGACAGAAGACTAACATGACGGCGACACATTGAAGCTAAAAGAACACATCTCAAACTGAAAGCCAATAGCCTCCACTGGCTCATCAATGCTCGCTCTTCCATTAGTTTGGACTACAAGGTCCTGCTTTACAACTCTGTTCTAAAACCAATATGGACCTATGGTTCCCAGTTATGGGGGAACGCTAGCAACAGCAGCCATTGACATTGTCCAGAGAGCCCAGTCAAAAATATTGAGAACCATTACCGGGGCACCGTGGTATGTTCGAAACGAAAACATTCATAAAGACTTAAACATCTCAACAGTCAAGGAGGAAATAGAGGAACAAAAAGTAAAATATCTTATCAAGCTCTCATCGCACACAAATCATCTCGCGAGAGGTCTCACAAGGCTGCGCAGCCGATCCCGACTTCGTCGTAACGACTTACCAACCCAGCGATGATTTTTTAGGGACGCGCACTCAGAATACAGTCAAAAAGAAAAATGAACTGTTAGCTAAGATTTATTTATAAGATTTGTATACTTATTGCTAGTTTTCTAATTCACTAGAAAAGATTCAATAAATAAGACCAGCAATTTAAAAAAAAAAAAAAAAGTTTGGATGCCACGCCCACCAATACCGCCCTAGCCACCCCCATCTGCCCCAACGCTTCGTCAAAAACGGGAATGCGTGTATATTCCAGAGTAGTGGAGCTAGAGCCACCAAATTTGGTAGGAAGATAGCTGGCAACGACCCCCAACAATCTGCATCAAAGTTTTGGAGCCTAGCCCATCCATTCCGCCCCCCTTTCCCCACCTTATACAAACTTTGAGCTAGAGTCACCAAATTTGGTATGAAGGTAGCATTTGACATTCCACAAGGATCTGCAGCAAAAATTTGGATGCCACGCCCAAACATACCGCCCCCAGCCCCCATTTCCCCACTTTATACAAACTTTGAGCTAGAGTCACCAAATTTGGTATGAAGGTAGCATTTGACATTCCACAAGGATCTGCAGCAAAAATTTGGATGCCACGCCCAACCATACCGCCCCCAGCCCCCCTTTCCCCACTTTATACAAACTTCGAGCTAGAGTCACCAAATTTGGTATGAAGATAGCAATTGACATCCCACATAGATCTGCACCAAAAATTTGGATGCCACGCCCAAACATACCGCCCCCAGCCCCCATTTCCCCACTTTATACAAACTTTGAGCTAGAGTCACCAAATTTGGTATGAAGGTAGCAATTGACATTCCACAAAGATCTGCATCAAAAATTTGGATGCAATTCCACCCATACCGCCCCCAGCCCCCCTTTCCCCACTTTATACAAACTTTGAGCTAGAGTCACCAAATTTGGTATGAAGATAGCAATTGACATCCCACATGGATGGGCATCAAAATTTTTAATACTGGTATCGAGTATACCGCAGTCGGTTGCGTCCGACTGCAACGTTTCCACTTGTTAGTACTGGAATTGAGGCCTCTAAGGAGACAAGAGAAATAAGCTTGTTATAGTCAGAACATATAACACGAAATGGTTCATGAATTAGATATTTGCTGAAGCAACGATCAAGGCTAAGGGGAAAAAAGTTACGTGAAGATCTAATTGGGACATTAAATTTAATTCGACTCAAAATAACTGATGAGTCGATTTCACCATTAAGTAGGTTAGTAATAAATAATACTGGATGTGTAAAGCGTTTTAGTGGTGAAACAAAGCTTCACATCATTAGCAAACATATATAAAAAGAGTTAGTAATAACAGCTGGAAGATCGTTAATAAACAGATTAAATAGCAAAGGTCCAAGGTGACTACCCTGGGGAACACCAGAGGTAACAAAAATAGGTTTAGATACCTACGATTTAAAAACTACTTTTTGTGTTCGACCACACAAATACTCCGAAAGCCACAATAAAAGTTTTGATGGAAATCCAATAATATTTAATGGATAAATTTAATCAAATGCCTTACTAAAATCGGTGTAAGCAACGTCAGTTTGCATTTTTTCCTGAAACCCTTTGATAACAAGCGAAGTGAATTCAAGAGGATTAGTGGTAGTAGATCTACGCCTAACAAAACCGTGTTGATAAGGCGATATAATTGAACTACATCCGTGTTGCAGTTGAGAACATTTAATTTTTTCAATGACTTTAGGAATGGCGGATAACTTGGATATGCCCCTATAATTTTTAACGTTAGACTTAGAAGAATATACTGATTGAAAATACTCAGCAAATAGATCGGCTACTGCCTGATCAGAACTTGCTTTTGTATTATCAAGGTTAACTGAGGATGGCAAGCAAGGAGACTTACGTTTAGAGTTAACAAATTTATAAAAATGTTTAGGGTCACGTGAAAAGTTTAGTCTTCAACGATTAAGATAATTATTATAACAAGATGTGTTAACAGAAATAAAACTAGATTTTGCTATTATATACGAAGATAAATCTAAAGTGGTTCCTGATTTTTTAAATTTTTTATAAGATTTTGTCTTCGCGTTTTTCAATTTCGATAGTTCCCTGTAAACCAAGGTGGCTTATTAACACTTGAAGAACAAGTGAGGGGAACACAAATACCCAAAAGCGAATTCAAGGTCCTATAAAATATGGCAATGGCAGTTTCTGTATCACTACAAGAATAAAGAAGAGACCAATTAGTATGTTGAAGAAGATAGTTTAATTTAGTAAAGTTAGTTTTACGAAAGCAACGGGTTTTTAAAGTATTATAAGATACTGCACTAGGGTTAAGAATTTCGATGGATAGTTCTAGGGTTGGGTGGTAGGTGTCTTCCGGAAGCACTAGAGGGGGTATTCTACAAGCATTACTGCAATCTTGGTCCGAAACAAATATCAAATCCAACATTCTACCACTACAGTTATGCACCCTGTTAACTTGCGATAGGCCTAACTCCAGTAGGCCATCGATAAAATCATCAGAAGTGACTGGTAATATAATATAAAAACTCTATGTCCGGAAGATCATGAGAATGAATCTGTTCAGAGGAAAAACAAGAGTCAACAGCAATGAGAACACCACCCCCCTTGTGGGAGGCACGATCGCATCTGTACAAACTATATTTTGAAGGAAAAACGGAATAATCAGAAATATCGGGTTTTAACCAGGTTTCCGTGAGTGCTAATATATGCGCATCAAATGATAAGCTGTTAACATATAAGTTAGAAAGTTTAGTGTTAAGGCCTGTAACGTTTTGATAACTAAGTTGTTTTGTTAGTTTTTTGCCACCGAGGTGGAGGCAACTGGGTGGCTAACAGGCTGTGCACTACTAATCCTAATGCCCTTATTATTATTACTTCGCCTATTCTCATACTCCTTTACAACAAGCTGCTGCGGCCAGAATTTTTCTGAACAAATTGTCGAAAAGAGTTCAGGCGGCACGCTCAACTTGAAAGAAGATATACTTCGGGTGTTAAATTTAAACTTCTCAACAGTAATAAGAGGAGAATCAATTTTACTTTTAACATAAGCTGAAACATCATCCGATGATGTATCGGATGCCAGCCTGGACACAAATATAAATTTGTTTAATGGCACAACAACAAGAGGCTTGGGAGCCCCAGTTGTACCTGCATTGGGATCATTAGGCGCACAGGCAGTTGAACCGATTTCATGCACAGGATCAGAAGAAAGGTTATTAGTAATGGTTCTTGCCGGCGAATTAAATAACATTAATGGGTCGTCCGTAGGTTGATTAATGCTGGGCACCAGAAGGGGCTTTGTGGGGATGATAGGTGGGACAATAGGCGGATTAGGACCCGAAGTCTTTTTACGCTTCGGAGATTTAGTCGTAACCTTGCCATTTTTGAAATTAGACTCAAGCTCTGTAAAGGAGTTTTGCAGTGCATTAAATGCAATATGCATAGCTTTGAAGCCTAAATGAGTCTGTCTCATGAATTTTGAAGACTCTTTAACCACCTCCCTACAGGGCTCACAATACCATTTAAGGCCTGTGTCTGCAATCAAGCAGTCCCTGGTTTTGGCAGTAAAGCCAACACATTTCATGTGGATCATGTTGTCGCACAATCCACACAGAATAAAATCTTGATTGGTTGTACCAACCAATTTGCAATTTTTGCTGCAGCAAACAAGCATTATGAAATATGTCAATAAATTTACTAAAGAAATCGATATGCTACAGCAAAACAAGGTAGAGTGCAAGTAAGTAATGATTAACGTATATATATATATGTATATATATATATATATATATGTATATATATAAAACCGCAAATATATGAGTGTATGTATGTATGTATGTACGTATGCTCGTATGTTTTCTTTTTAAGCACTGCAGCGTCAATTCGACTGTTGATATGGTCAATTTGTATGGTGGCTATGTCGTAGAATGCTCCGATCGGGATGAAATTTCATAATGAACAAACCCGACATGATCTAAGCAATCTGTGAAAGTTTCATCAAGATCGGTTCAGCAGTTTGGCCGGAAATCGTGTTGAAACAGACAGATATATAGTTTATGGGGTCTCCCATTATTCCTTCAAGGCGTTACAGATTCATGACAAACTCAATATACCCTGTTTCACATGTGTGAACGGTTTAAAAAGCATAAATGCAATGGGGTATGGATGCGGTAGAGGTGTACGCTGCGTTAAAGATTCTACGATGCAGATGGGGATGCCACCAGCTATCTTCCTACCAAATTTGGTGACTCTAGCTCAAAGTTTGTAAAAGGTGGGAGAAATTATCTAAGCAGATCTTTGTGGTATGGCAATTTCTATCTTCATACCAAATTTAGTGACTCTAGCTTAAAATTTGTAAAAGGTGGAGGAAGGGGGGCTGGCGGAGCTATGGTGGGCGTGGCATTCAAATTTTTGATGCAGATCTTTGTGGTATGTCAAATGCTATTTTCATACCGAATTTGCTGACTCTAGCTCAACCTTTTTTTAAAGGTGGGAGATCGGGGTCTGAGGGCGTTATGGGTGGGCGTGGCATCCAAGTTTTTGGGGCAGATCTTTGTGGTATGGCAATTTCTATCTTCATACCAAATTTAGTGACTCTAGCTCAAAATTTGTAAAAGGTGGTGGAAGCGGGGCTGGGGCGGTATGGGTGGACGTGGCATCCAAATTTTTAATGTAGATCTATCTGGATTGTCAATTGCTATCTTCCTACCAAATTTGGTGGTTCTAGCTTGAAGTTTGTAAGCGATGGGGGAAAGGGGGGCGGTATAGGTGGGTATGCCATCAAAATCAGATCTTTGTGGAATGTCATTTGCTATCTTCATACCAAACTTGGTAGCTCTAACTCAAAAACTGTGAAAGTTATAAGCGTTTCTGATTTCAAACTACGGGGGTGCTGGGGGCGGGTGGGTGTGTCTCAAAAATTTTGATGCAGATCTTTGGGGGTCGTTACCAGCTATCTTCCGGCCAAATTTCAAAACCTATGCAAGATACACGCATTTTTATTTTTAACGAAGCGGTGGGCGGCTAGGGAAGTATTGATGGCATTCAAACTTTTTAGTTTGTTTTTTGGGGTCGTCATCACCTATCTTGGAACTAAATTTGATGACTCTATTTCAAGAACTGTGCAAGTTATACCCCGATTCCACTAGAGCAAGATGCAAGTATGCAATTGGTATTCGAAGATGCCGCATCTTTTTGTATTAGAATCCCATTTGTACAATGGGAATCTTATTCAAATGGGAATGTTAGATGTTAACATTACAGAGCACTGAACAGAGCTTTAACATAGTCGATAGTATGAAATTTGATATCGATACTTGGTTTTAACAGTGCCAATTTGAGTAAAACAGCTTGTCATCAAGTGCCTGTCCAAACAAACTGGGATATTCGTTAAACCATGTTTGCATTTTGCGCAAAAATTAAAGCAATAATTTTTACTTTTTTAGCTTCACTAATTTTATTTGTGTTCGAACTCATATTTGCTTCCAATTAAATATAAACGTATCATACACAAACAGCTGTCTGCTGTCTTTTTACAGACCCTGTTAAATCAAGATGCAACTATGCAATTGGATTTATAGTGGAATCACCTACATCTTTCACTCGCTGTTAATGAAAGATGCAGCCTAATGGAATCGGGGTATTATAGGCGTTTTTGATTTGTATGGATGTACGAATGTTTCATAAATACGCGCTTTGAATAATTTAATTATGTTTTAAAAATAAAGTTTCAATAATAATAAAATTGAATTTATTGTCAAGTGTCCCAAGCCTGTTTAGTAGTTGAAGCAGGTCAATAAATGATGAAGTGATGCAATTGGTACGCACACATTTAAAAGTGCTGCATATGTATAGATGTACACACAGTCAAATTTCAATTGCTGATCATGCATACTTACTATTTCATTTTTAACTCTGTGACACAAGCCAACAAAAATATCAAAAATCTCGACAAGCAGCCCCAGCCAAGGTATGCCTAACGAGGAAGCCTTAAGGCTCAGTTCCCCGAACTTTACTTGACTTGAACTTGAACTTAAGAAACAGCTTATCCATTCAACTTAACGAAAATCACTGTTTGCTGGTTACCCTCAACTTAACTTGACTTGACTTGACTTAACTTAACAACCTTCAGAAAACCGAATTTCAAGTTCAAGTTCAAGTTAGTTCAGGTAAAGTTCAAGTTACATTCATGTTCCAGTTCAAACAGCTGATTGATGAGCAGCTAAAATGAATGAGCATAGGCTAATTTGTTTGGTGCAAGAAATCAAATTTTAATACAACAAAGCTAGCAAATATTTTAAGGATTCATGCGCACGGTCGTATCCACGTTTACGTTCACGTTTAGGCTCCAGATAAGTTCACGTTTTGTAAAGTTCGGGTAATCGCTAGAATTTCACGTTCGAGTTCAAGTCAAGTTAAGTTCGGGTAACTGAGCCTCTACTCGGTCTGTCGCTCTATTTTATCGTTGCCATGTTCAGTCTCGAGCCGAACGTTGTGAACGACGCATCTTCGCGGACGAATTTTTCTTACGCATATGTGTATGTGTAAATTCATACACGCTGTTTTTTTGTAGTCATTAAATTTTAAGGCTATGTGAGAGAGCGAGTTCGGCTTGTTAAGCTTTAAACTAACACACATGCACACAAATATCAACAATGCTGGCAAGCAGCGTGTCTTACATCCCAGCAAGCATTTTGAATGACAAACTAGTGTTTTTCGAGTAACCATATGATTGAAAATAAACATTTATGAACTATTTTTTTGATGACAAATGATATTTTTGTGTTATATATTGTGTCGGCGTTGGTGACTCATTTTGAGAGGTCGTATACTACAGCAGTTTTCACTAATTTTTGAGTCGTTTTTCGAATCAAAAGCGAGTATTTTTCGAGTCGTATTTTTTTAAAGCGGTCAAAAATGCTTGTTGTTTTTTTATGTATCATTATTGTTTTAATGTTAATTTTAATGTTAACAATTAATGTTAATGTAAATGCTTATTACAGATTACGCAATTTAAAACTTACCTTCTATTTTTACCCAAGGAGGGTTTGAACCGGAGACTTTCGTTTTTGCGGCGTCTTAGGCAGCTCGATCATCAGGCGTCATTGAGTAGCATAGCCTAATTGCCCTTAAGTTATAATTAATGATATAAAGCATATTTTACTCACCTTCATGCTCAATTTCTGATAGCTTTATAGCTTTATATAGTCGCTATTGAGTCGCCAAGCTGTTCAAAGTAATCGTTTTAACTGACGTCACGACAAAGTAAGCATATTTCAATCGCTGGCATGCTCAATTTTTGATTGCTTCAAATTTTAGGCGATTCTACATATTTACAGCATACATGCGTGTCGTTTTCCAGTCGGGCTTTGATCGCAAAAGCGATTTATCGTTTTTAAATCATCAAAATGACTCAAATCAAACTAGTTACTGGGTTTCTGATCAAAACAATCATCAAATTGCTTGCAGGGAATAGAAGGACCACTAACAGAATGGCCAACTGAAACAAAAACCGTTGCACATGCTATCCACTATCACGCTCGCTCATTTGTATTGCTCACGGCTTTTGTTACTCACTATACCATTTGAAACAAGTAAGAAGGCTCAAGTCGGGAGAGCCCGACTAGAAGATACCCTGAACCCAGTTGCAATAAATATATTTAATTTATATAAGACTTTGGTATACTGGCTTAGCTTCCATCGATTAAGTTCAATATCTCCGGTGTTTCTCAACCGATTTGAACGAAATTTTCAGAAAAGTTCTATCATTATCCATTACTTCAACCCTCATTTTTAGATTTTCCAAATTCGATATTTTATTGTTATCGATATTATGTGTATATCGGAAACCAGAATAGTTATCGATAATTTGAAGCAAACTTGTTCTGCTCATGGTATAGGAGAACTTAAATACAAAATCAGAAGTCTCTAGCTCTTGTAGTCTCTGAGATCCACGCGTTCATACAGACGGACAGACGGTCAGTCGGACAGACGGACAGACGGACAGACAGACGGACAGACGGACATGGCTATATCGTCTCGGCTGTTGATGCTGATCAAGAATATATATACTTTATAGGGTCGGAGATGCTTCCTTCTGCCTGTTTTTGCACAAAACCATTATACCCTTATTTACCCATTTTATGGGTTAAAGGTGGGTATCCAGTACAGCGAAAAAAAAATTTTTCATACAAAATCGTCGCAGCAGGAATTGTGTTTTTTTTGGCTACGTGTGTTCTAGGTATCCAGCAACGTAGCAAAAAATACTAAACTGCTTATCGATAGTATCGATTTATTTAATATGTACACACTGGCGCTGGGCGCAGGAAATACCAAATCATATATCTTTTTGTGCCCAGGCCAGCAAACACATTTTGTAAAACGTTTATAAAAACTTATAAATAATAATGGAAAGAAAAACCAAAAAACGGGTGGAAAATTTTAGTCACGAGGGGAAGATTTTGCTTATTAAATCTGTCGAGTCGCGACCATGCCTTTGGAGGTTGACAGAAAAAAAAAACATTTTGACTTTATTTCGGTGAGACAGGCATGGGAAAGTATTGACACTGCAACAAAATATGCTACCAACAACGGAATAAGCATATTCGCACTATTTATCTTTCATTTTTTATTTTGTGTTTGTGGGTTTGTTTACTTTTTAAATTTGATGCCTTAGTGTGACCATGTATCTCTTAAGCTAAAATCTTGTGCCCACGCTTCGAAAATATATCACAAATTCCTGCCAGGAATTTTTTTTTGTACTGGAACCGGACCTTAAGCGGCTGCCATCATTTGCTTGACCAGAAATATCGATGTATCGGTAAATATCAGCTCTTGAGCGTGACAAATACATTTTTGTATGGCAATGACCTTAATTTTCGGGTACCGCTCTTGTAGTTAACACTTTAACATATACATGTTTACATATGACATTTGAGATGTGGTCACAAAATATTTATTTGTGACATAAATATATAAATATATATACACGGCATAATAATTCCAAACAAGATATTTAAAATAATTGTTGGTTTCTGGTAGCTGTACTTTGCATAAAAATTGCATTTCACCTATGATATATATGATAAATTAACAACAATCGAATTCAAAGCGATAAAAGTTTGCTAATATAACATGGATGAAAATCGCGCCATCTGTTGTTCATGACCATGAAATTACTTTCGGCAGGGCTGATTTATGTTTAATAACATGATCGTAAGATGGCGCCACAGCCGACTGAAATCCATGTTTACAATTGCATGTGTCATAGAATAATAAATTAACATAGAATAGAAATAAGTTCTTAAAATTTCCAAATATATTAATAAATAAACATAGTTTCAGAAGTTTAAGGAAGTTTTAGACCCGTCAATGAACATTGTTTTCTTGTAGGTTGTTGATCAGAGATCCCAAAACGGCTGTTTAATGTATGCTGACGTGCGCACCATCGACCAACGAACAGTTACATTATTAGTCTATGCAGCGCACGATTATCTTTCTGTTAAGCATTAAATTTTTATGTAATTGATTATTTTAAGGCCAGTTTTCCATGTGTGAAGTTGGTCAATGATTGAATGCACGCTTACTTTATCCAAAGCCTTTGGACTTTGTTATAAGGAAGTCTACAAAAAGGTAACTATCCGAAGTCGATTTGCCTATTTTAAATCCGAACTGGTTGAGCTTTTGGAAGCCCTCATGGTTGACAAATTATCAAGTTATTTTCGCTATTGTTTTGTTTTTGCTTAAACAGTTGAGTGCGATGGGTCTGTATAAGTTAGCTATATATAATTTAATTGGCTGTTTAAGGTTTGTGTGTTGGGAAGATAATACTGGTTTTATATGATTGGGGTATGTGTCGGTTGAAAATTTGGTTAAATCATTTGGTAAGATATTCTGTTTGGTCCGGGTGTGGATCCTTTGAGTGTTTGTAGAGTGGAGGCTTATTCAAGGCTGTGTATCTTTTAACGGTTGGCCGTCTTTAGTTAATTATATTTTCGGTAGTGTTATTGAAAAATGAGTGCCCGGCAGGATGTTTTTTCTTGGGCTGGTTGTTTGGAGAATTCAATGTCTTGGGCTGTGTAGTAATTTCTTGTTTTTTGACCTGATTATTTATTAACGTTATGTGAGGTAGGGTGGTTTGATCTTTCGTTGTGTGTTAGGGTGTTAAACTGTTCCCAGTTGACTGTATTAAGTTTGAAGTGTGGTTTGTTGAAATGTGATTTGTTTGTTTTTGGAAACAGGATATTAAAATTGGGAAGTGGTCACTGTCAAGGAGGTCGTAGTGGGTGAGCGAAGGGACTCTTTACCACCAGTTTATATGCTGGTATTACACTATTTTGCAGTTGTTGAATCGTTGGAAGCTTGACCTTATATATCCATATTGATTAAGATTGAATAAATGTTTTGTATTGTCAAAAATTATGCACAACAATATGTTTGGTGATTTACATGGCTGGGGTAATGGGAAATATGGTGTTCGAAGTCAAAGATCTTTTAATGACAATTGATAATTGACGAGTGGATAGCATTTCATTAAAATAATAATGTGTAGTGCGCATTTTTTTGTTTGTGTACGTATATGTATGTGTTTTTGTTTCGTTCTGCACACGTATAAGGCGGAGATGAAACTATTTCGACCTGTTCAACAGCTTCACACTGTCTACCTGTGCCTTTAGAAAACCAGCCAGTCAACCATACGTACCTTTATAATTTATTTATTTATATCTTGAATTATTGTATGGGAGTATTGACCATCAGTGTATATTTTTAAATTTCAGCATATTCACGACAGATAATAGTCAACAACCCAAAAGCTTATGTGATCTTTAACATAATTCTCAATTTTAGTGAATAAAGAAAAGTCTACACGCCGAATCTTGAACACTCCTTCTAAGCTAAGTACGTAATTCACTTCAAGCTAAAAAGAATCCTCTAGTCAAAAAAAAAAAATGCCCCCGATGTTCCACATTCAGTGTAAAAAAAAAACAGAATGAAAAATGCTGATGCCATGCCTACCCAGCCCGCCCGCCTTTCAATCGGAAATCCTCATATCTTTTAAAGTTTTTAAGCTAGAATTTCTAAATTTGGTGGCAATTTAATTGGCGATGTCCTCAAAGATGTGCAACAAACCCCTACACAGAGAAAAAATATGAAACCTAAAACCAAACATTTTAATTTTAGATTCAGATTTTAAATTTATATACTCGATACCGAAGGTAAAGAGTATATTGGGTTTGTGCAATGTCCGTCATGGTGTCTGTCCGTCTGTCCGTCTGTATGAACGCAACTTTTTTCCACACCCTTCAAGCTAGAGACTTGAAACTTTCCAATTCTCTTTATCTATGGGATAGTAAATTAAAGTGTCAAGATGGGGGTTCTACGATAACTGGGGGGCTCGCAAATCGATAAATTCGATAACTCAAAACCGATAAATCCACATATTTCGCACATCCTGACAGCTAGAACTACCAAATTTGGTGAGAAGATAGCTACTAGCAACCCCCAAAAAACTGCATCAAAAATTTTGGAGCCCCGCCTACCCATTCCGCCCCCAGCCCCCCGCATTTTAAAGTCAAAAAAGCCTATATCTCCCACAGTTTTTGAGCTATAGCCACCAAATTTGGTGCCAAGATAGGTGATGATGACCCCCCAAAAACTGCATCCAAAGTTTGGATGCCACGCTCACCAATACCGCACTAGCCACCCCCATCTGCCCCAACGCTTCGTCAAAAACGGGAATGCGTGTATCTTCCAGAGTAGTGGAGCTAGAGCCACCAAATTTGGTAGGAAGATAGCTGGCAACAACCCCAAAAGAATTGCATCAAAGTTTTGGAGCCACGCCCACCCATTCCGCCCCCAGCCCCCCCGCATTTTAAAGTCAAAAAAGCCTATATCTCCCACAGTTTTTGAGCTATAGCCACCAAATTTGGTGCCAAGATAGGTGATGATGACCCCCCAAAAACTGCATCCAAAGTTTGGATGCCACGCCCACCAATACCGCCCTAGCCACTCCCATCTGCCCCAACGCTTCGTCAAAAACGGGAATGCGTGTATATTCCAGAGTAGTGGAGCTAGAGCCACCAAACTTGGTAGGAAGATAGCTGGCAACGACCCCCAACAATCTGCATCAAAGTTTTGGAGCCTAGCCCACCCATTCCACCCCCCTTTCCCCACCTTATACAAACTTTGAGCTAGAGTCACAAAATTTGGTATGAAGGTAGCATTTGAAATTCCACAAGGATCTCCATCAAAAATTTGGATGCCACGCCCAACCATACCGCCCCCAGCCCCATAGCCCCCCTCTCCCCACCTTATACAAACTTTGAGCTAGAGTCACCAAATTTGGTATGAAGGTAGCATTTGACATTCCACAAGGATCTGCAGCAAAAATTTGGATGCCACGCCCAACCATACCGCCCCCAGCCCCATAGCCCCCCTTTCACCACCTTTTACATGCTTCGAGCTAGAGTCACAAAATTTGGTATGAAGGTAGCATTTGACATTCCACAAGGATCTGCATCAAAAATTTGGATGCCACGCCCAACCATACCGCCCCCAGCCCCATAGCCTCCCTCTCCCCACCTTATACAAACTTTGAGCTAGAGTCACCAAATTTGGTATGAAGGTAGCATTTGACATTCCACAAGGATCTGCAGCAAAAATTTGGATGCCACGCCCAACCATACCGCCCCCAGCCCCCCTTTCCCCACTTTATACAAACTTTGAGCTAGAGTCACCAAATTGGGTATGAAGGTAGCATTTGACATTCCACAAGAATCTGCAGCAAAAATTTGGATCCCACGCCCAACCATACTTCCCCCAGCCCCCCTTTCCCCACTTTTACAAACTTTGAGCTAGAGTCACCAAATTTGTTATGAAGATAGCAATTGACATTCCACAAAGATCTGCATCAAAAATTTGGATGCAATTCCACCCATACCGCCCCCAGCACCCCTTTCCCCACTTTATACAAACTTCGAGCTAGAGTCACCATATTTGGTATGAAGATAGCAATTGACATCCCACATGGATGGGCATCAAAATTTTTAATACTGGTATCGAGTATACCGCAGTCGGTTGCGTCCGACTGCAACGTTTCCACTTGTTTTTTCTTAATTTTAATACGAAAATTTTTGATTTTAAAATTAATCGTATTAAAACAGCAAATTTAAAACGATTCGTATTAAAATCAATGTGGAAAAACGTTGATTTGAATAATTAGTTCTTAAACCTAAAATGAAAATTTTAAATTTAAGAATGTGCGCTTTTAAAATATACTTATATCTAAAACTACCACATTTAAATCGATAGTTTCAATTTTAGAAATCAGTACGAATCGATTTAGGATTAAAGTGCAAACTTTTATAAATCTAAATTATCTATTTTTAATATGAAGAAACCAGAAAAATCTTAAAATGCAATATTTAAATTTTAGATTTTAAATTGAAAAATACTGTTTTAAGACTTTTTCATATTTGAAGCAAAGTGTACAATTTTTACTACTCGAACTTCAAATAAAAAATTTTAAATTTAATAATTTTCCCAACTAAGGCAGCGTTTACAATGTCAGCGTGAGATTGGAAAATGTTTTGTTCCTGTCTGACACACATATTTTTCACATAAGTTTGTCTCCCTCATTTCCAATCTGTAACCGGTCTCACTTGCATCTCAGCTAGGAGTGGAAAAAAGCTATTCGAAAATTGAGTTTTAAAAGCTGTCAATAGGTGTCGCATTTTCGAAAATAGCAACATGTGCTTGAAAGCACCAAAGCTCTAACCTCTATTTTACTAAAAATGGCTGTCAATAGGTGTCGCATCTTCGTAAGCTCCAATGTTTTAACCACTATTTTACTCAATACAGAGGTAAATGTTAATATAATTCACTATTTAATATTTATTTAGTTCATATTAACGCATATATAACAATAAAATCATTGTTTTGTAAGAAAAGCAAATCGTTTAATTTTCGCGCCATTTCACATGTGCAAGCCGAGTTCGAATCAGCTGATTGCAACATCATGATCGCGCGCCCAACACCGTCGAGCACTTCCCTGCGGCTGCTCCTCTTCAAGTTCAGCAGCAGCAGCAACAGCTGCTTGCATCATCATTGTATGATGAGCTAGTAAAATTGCTTGTTTTCTTCTCATTTTTTAATAAATAAACAATTCTGCTTCCGGTTTTCATTCATTTTCAACAAGCATCAGCTGTTCAAAGCTCATAAGCAGCTGTAATACAATTTCGAAAATTCGAACTGGTTTCCACGCTGACATTGTAAACTACCAGCGTGGATTTCAGATTTTTAAAAGCTTCAATCCAAACTAAGCTGACATTGTAAACTCTGCCTAAAAAACATTTAAAACGAGCACATTTAATTTGATAATTAAAATTTTAGAAATCGGTACGAATCGCTTTAGAATTACGCTTAACAGAGAGAGAGAGAGAGAGAGAGGTGCTCTTATTTTTCGAGAGAGCGTGTGTACTATGAATTAAAATTAACTGTCTGTAAAACATAGTTGGCAACAGCGCAATGGCTATGGCATTCGCTTGGTAATCGTAAGGTCTCAGCTTCGAATCGCGGCATAGGTTTTGGCTTTTCGTGATCGGTAGTTAAAAAAAAAATAATTTAAAATTATATACAAACAAATAATTCACACTAAGTATATATAATATATAACATAACATATAATATAACATAATATTTCTATCGCATATATTCACGGAATCTATTAATCATAACAAATAGCAATCACGACGCAATTGCTGCTACAGTGTGTACCCTGTGCGCCCCAAGCAAAAAGTTTAATATAAATTTATAGTAGCTTATACTAGTATACATTTGTACATGAATTAACTACCAATGTGTGGTGTTAAGTACTGATATTGTGATGAAACATTTCGATTCAAAAATTATTTTAGTTAATTTAAGGTTTCTGATGCTTAACTTTAAAATTAAAACATTTTAGATCAAAAAGTTTTTATTGTGAAAACTAAAATGTAAACACTTTAAATATAAAAAAAAATTGTAAACCGAAAATTTTAATTTTTAAATTTTAATTTAAAATTCCACTTTTATAATTTAAAATTATAGGTGTAGACCGAAAATCGTTTTAAAAAATTTTAGAATCGAAGTGTAAATTATGCGATTTAAAATTTTTTTTTCTGTGTGTAGGCGTACCCGTTTTTATACAGGTATTAAGTGTACCGCAGCCGGTTGCAACGTCTGAAATGTTTTCACTTGTTTTTATGTTAATGCAGTCGAAACGCTCTAATTTCTAGAACTCTGCAATTTGGTTCAGTAAAAAAACTTAGTTTTTTTTTGTCCCCTTGAGATTCGCTATATTTAAGTTCGACTTTAGTACAATATGTGGTTGTGTGTGCATAAAGTATATGCCAAAGTTTATAATGACAAAATCAAATCTTGAAAGTGTAACATTTGATTTTTAAACATAGCCAATGTAAATATTACTCTACATTCCAAATTTGGTGAGTAAAAACATTTCCATGTTTAATAGTATGTAATGGTTTGGGTGGAATGACTGACTTTGTAGTTGTGGGCAATTGGATACAGCGATCAACTTTCAGACTATTTGTTGTGTGCTTTGCTGTTATATTAAGTCCGTTTTTTTGGATTTCATTTAAACTGTGTTATACAAATGCAGTATAGATAATATAAGTTAATGTTACTAAAAAGTATAATTGTTAATTGTATTGTTTGATAGATAACTTTTTAAATTAGAGCCACATAATATTAACGTGAAGATGAATTTTCATTAAACGTGGAAGAGCAACAATGTACGATCTAAAAATATAATAGCAAAACAGAAATTTATTTAGTGTGTTATTTGGCGAGCACACTGTTCTTCATTGCAAAAGTTATCTTAAGCCCATATTACATGTTAGCAGACATTACAAAGTAAGCTGGAGTCTGCGTCCAGCTTTGGATTTGATTTTGATATAACGCACCTTTTTCAGTAGGTCTGCTTGAAATTTTTTCAGTAAAACAAACTTAAAGCTAAAACTCACACAAACGCAAACCGGTTTATAAGTATCGTTAAATATTCTATTTGATGCTGGCAAATGACAAGATAATGCAAAGTAATCAATCAAAATTATTTTAATTTATTTAACCATAATAAAGTCGTGTCCAGATCCAAATTGCCACGGTCGCGCTGACCAATAACTGAGTATATAATATACATATTATTTTTGTTTAACGGTTATATTTATTCATTATTCATCTAAAGCACTGAATATCCTATTGTCAATGTTAGTATGTACATACATGTATGTGTATGATTCTTAATCTTTAAACAGTTTAAATGAGCGCATCGTTTAATAAATAACAAATATACACCAAATGGAATAACTTCATCAAAATAATATAAAAATACAAACAAAGAATAATTGCCAGAAATTTACTAACGTGAATGTTCGCAATCGTTTGCTGAACCTGCATGATAAAATAACAGTGTTCACCTGCGAAATCTAGGATTTGAGAATCGAAACTATATGAATCCGAACATTTACTTTAATCGGCTTCGATAGAACGCCTTGTATGCGTATTTTTATATATGCTGGGGATATTTATTTAGTTCAAAAACTGTTGACACCTGAAGATGATATAAACGGAAAAAAATGAATAAATCACTGTACAAATTTATTTTATTTGGAAAAATATTTATATCCGTAGAATATGCGTTTTCCATAAAAGAAAAAATTGCTTCACAAGATTTCTATCAATTTGTTTTATCCTAAAGCTTGGTTGTGCATATTAGACAGAAACTCATACAATTTGGCGTTGTTATTTTCCGAAAAGCTTGTGTGCTTATTCTACATTTTAAATTATTTTTTACTTTTGTAAGTTTCAGCCTTTGTTGTTGTACATTTGGTGGCCCTGGCTCAAATAATATGAAAGTTATAAGCGTTTCTGATTTCAAACTGCGGTGGGGGTAGCTGCAAAATTTTTGACTCAGCTGTCAGTAGCTATCTTCTCACCAAATTTGGTAGTTCTAGCTGTAAGGATGTGCGAAATAGGTGGATTTATCGATTAAGAGCTTTCGAATTTATCGATTTGCCAGCCCCCCAGCCCAATAATGTTGACACTTTATCTGTCCCGGCCATGAAGGGCTTGAAGGGTGTGGAAACCGTTACGTTCAGACGGACAGACACCACAAACCGAATATACTCTTTACCTTCGGTATCGAGCATAAAAAGAAAGCGTAATTGACTCTGTAAATCACTACCTTTTAATTCACAAACTACAACTTTTGGACTTTTATTACAATCCTTTTCTTTGGATCAAAGATTAATTTATTCTTAGAGCAAATTGGGTCTACACTAAGTCGATACTGCACAGTGGGAGAAACGGCTGATTTAGCGGCGATTTATTAATATCTTCTGCAATAATGATGATACTTTTGTACGGATATTTTTTATTTTTGGTAGAGATTCAAACCACAAATCAAAATTAAAATACAAAAAAAATCGATTGTGATGTAAACGATATTTTCGCAAATCTTTATTTCTGGCCTCTAGAGCTTCTTCTGACATCATACCTATCGGAAGTGCAACATGTTTTTTTTTTATTTCTGCACTATGCATTAAAATTTTATGGACAGATGTAGGCATGTAAAACCATGGATACAAGTCCACAAATATTATTGCGGTTTGCAATGCATAGACCCCATTTACACGCTGAAGTTTTTTCGTGAATTTTCTCTCTGAATCTTTTGTTTGAAGGCAAGGGGAGTAGAGGTGTAAAAATTCAAGCAAAAATTCACTACTTGTTAAGTCGTGAATTTTTCTTCTTATTTTGCTTTGCCTTATTCCGATAGAATGTAAACACAGAGTTGCACAGTGTTTGATGTGAAAAATAAAGTTATTGATACGAAATATCGCACAAGCAAATATTAGCGCAAATAATAAATATATTGTTTTGGTTTATAAATTATTAATATAAATTTTATGGAAGAAAGAAATAATTGAACTGGTGTTAACTGTGTCTGTTTATCGACCATAAATTTAAACCAGAGTTGCATTTTCAAATGAAAAAATTCACTGAAAAACTTCAGCGTGTAAATGCGACCTGAATTCCGAAGAAGTTTTAAAACAGAATGAAAAAAAAAAACTTAATGAAAAAACTTCGGCGTGTAAATGGGGTCATAATGTTGAAAAGCTTCTGTATCAATTTCATATACACATGCTAATGTGCGTAAGAATACGCTGAAGCGATAAATTAGTACAGAGCTTACTCCGGTAATTTTAGCAGTCTTTTTTGGTTCTTGGAAAAATCTTTTGGCTGTGTTGCCGTTATTAGTATTGCCAGAACTAGGCTTGGGAACATCATCCAATATGCCCATATCCTTTCGCACATTATCTTGTATTTCTTTTTTTCTTACATCAAAAGCTGCTTTAACCGCACTGCAAACTTGCCATTTTTTAAGAATAATTCTATAGCTAATATGTAGAATGCAATCAAGAAAACGAATCCAAGCGTGTAGACTTGATAAGCCATACTCATACAGGTTTTCTTCGCACGAAAAATTTTGTATATCATTTTTTGGTGTTGTTCCACTTATTCCACATACTAGAGATGATAATTCTGCCAGACCACTGAAAACTTTTCCATCTATCATGGTCATATGAAACTTATGATGTACATCATATGTTTTTTAGTCTCGTTTGGCTTCGGCTATTTGACTTTTTAATTTGTTCACTTCATCACTTACCAAATCTGATGTTTGATCTTTGGCATGTGCGGTATATATTCTGGCAACTGTGTGATCAACCAAGCTTTGTAAGGGGACCGAATGAATGATCAGTGACGTTTAGACCACTAGGACAGCACAGTTTTTTTGCACAGCGCAAAACATTGACTAATTTTTAGAAAAAACACTGATATCAAACCCAGTCGAACCTCAAAAGTTCTTGTCTACGAAAGTTTATTTTGTTAGTAAACATTATATCTCTTACGTGCACTTCACCCCAAACAATTTTGGGACGAACACAATCACAGGTCACAAACACTTATTTTGTAGCTAATTACATATCTTTTTCCATATTAAATAGCAAAAAGTTTAATTGCAGTGAAAAAATCAAATTATTTGCAAATTTTAGCAAGTGGTCAAAATTAGCGTGAGAGCGGCTAGCGTCAGCTGATGAAACACATATGGTGTGTTTAAAGCTTTACAGATGTGCGAATATTGAAAGGAAAGTGAAATGAAAGTTTTCTTGGTTAATCGGATATTTTAGTTTTCGATAATCAAGTTGAAATTTGAATTAATCGCTGCTAAATCAGTCATTTCTCCCACTGTGTCGCTTTTGCTGTTCCACAAGAAAATTTTAAACAAACAAAAAAACAATTAAAAATGGACCAAAATACTGTGACCAGAATAACGGTTATTAGGAGTGTCGAAAACTTTTAAAAAAATTATCAATAATAAACTTTTTCATTTTGGTAAATCTACAACTAAAAATGTGTACAAATTTTTGGTTGTTGATGACAAGGCGAAATGCCTTGCCTATGCAGTTTGCAATAAATGTTAAAAAAATTTAATAATGATGAGACCAAAAGCGATGTTTGGCTATTGTTTAATCAAATTAGGCTTTGTAAAAGTTGATATCGAAATTGAAAAAATATATTTCTTGGTGTCCCCGACACTAAAAATCTAAAAATTCTTGAATTATTGCGAAAAATCGTCTGGCGCTCACGCTTTTTGACAATATGTCAAGAACTTTTCAATGTTTTAAGCTTATTTTAGAAATTATTTTTTAAATTTTTAGTTCAATGTTTTTAAAAAGCGTATTTTGTAGTTGTTTCTAAATATATTTATTTTAACTATAATTATTACTAAATTTTAACTATTAAACAATACAAACAAAAACCAAATTGCACTAAACAACTTAAATGTCTATGGTTCTATACGGGGATCGAACCCGCACTTCCCGGATGTAGTCTGGTATCTTTATTACTAGGCCATATGAGTGTGATATTGATTTTGCCTTTAAAATCTGATCTATACTTTTTTTTGAGTCTCCCACTCCGCCTCAAATGAATCTGATAAAAAGCTATTAATGATCGCTAAAAGATAAGTGACACCTACCGTGTTTTATGGAATTAAAATCTAAATTTAAGCTACGTTTGAAAAAGTTTCTCGTTACGTGTACGGACTGCAAAGAACTGACCACGTAACGGACTATGCAAAGAAATTTACTGACCTCGATTTTGCGTGTTTCATAATTAATATAACTTATACTCCTTTATGAAAAATTTTACCCAAAAAACCTGACTACTTTTAGGACATCTAAAGACTTTCAACTTCACAAAGAGATAATAATTAGTTTTCGAACTGCTGTTCGACCTTGAAACCAATTGCCATTTGATTAAAAAAAGTACCTGAAGTGTATCTTAATTTATTATTAAGTTGCAAGGTGTGCTTGCAGCAGGTAAAACAAATAAAAGTTAAAACACAAAAAATTGCTGAAATAAACAAAACACATAGTAAATAAATATAAAAAAATACAAAAACTTAATTTTTATTGTAATTTTTATTATAAATGTATGGTAAGTTAAATGACATTAAGGTAATGATCAACATATGTGACTACCGCCATAACATAAAAGTTCTAATACATACTTATAGCGCTAGGAAAATACAAGTTAATTAACAAAATGTCCAGTGGTTTTGAACTCAATAAATCTCAAACAAGCTAACAAGAAGAAACTGCTTATTATAGATTTGATTTATTGCTAGCTCACAAAAAAATCCAAAAACAAATGTCACTGACCAGCTGTCGTAACAACAATTTGTACCGCGAAGATCAAAGAATAAGCAAAATTTAAATGCATACATATGTGCATTGTTAGCAAAAAAATAATCAAAAAAAAAATAAATAAATAAAAATTAATTTTTATTAGGAGATCGGAAACGCATGTTCATTCAAGTTACGGACGTAAAAAAGTAAGTAATGTAACATTTGTTTGTAGGCAAAGGGAGTAGAGCGGTAAAAACTGCAAGCATTGCTACACGACTGTAGCACTGATTTATTTTTCTCATTTTTCTTTGCCTTATTTCGATTGCATGTAAACACAGAGTTGCACAGTGTTTGATGTGAATAATAAAGTTATCGATACGAAATATTGCACAAGCAAATATTAGCACCAATAGTAAATACATTGTTTTGATTAAGAAATTATTATTAGAAATGTTCACTGCATCTATTTTATTTACTTGTTACTTCATGAAAAAACTTCATCGTGTAAAAGGTGTCTTAAACATTTGTACATATATAGATGAGATCGACAAGTATAAACATAAAGACGGACACTACCGATGGGTCATCCCGTTTCCGATACACACATGGTATCAATAGCAATAGAATTTTGAACTTCAAATACGTGAAACTTATTTTAGAAACTATAGACAACATATTAAAAATCGAAATTGGTTGAGAAACAACATAGATAATACATATTGAAGTTCAGTCATGGAGGTGTATTCTGAGCACACGTGCGACACACGACACATCTCCGCCATTTAACAAACGGCATTTCTCCGTTCGGAGATATGACTTTTTGAAACGACATACAAATCTCCGCCAAGAAATTAACGACATTCCTCCGCGGGGAGATATGTCGTTTCTATCGTCATATCTCCGCTCGGAGATAAGTCGTCTCAAAATGTCACCAACGAAAATGCAAAAAAAACATAATGACAGTATAAGAAGTGATAATTACTTAATATTTATTATAATAAGCCGCCGCAGTCTACTTTTATTAAGGCTGTAACGCTTCAAAGCGCTGAAGCCAAAAATTTTGGACTACGTCCTTAAATTAGTAAATTATTTGTTATTTTCGTTAGTGTATCGATATAATTTGCTCATAATCGCTGCGCGGAGATATGTCGGTTTAAAGTATGGAGTATGGATCTTGTGTGTGGTCCCCACAATACACGATTCACCAGGATAGAATTGAATCTGGGCAGAAAATATTCGTTCGTCTTGGCTTCAGAAGTTTTAACTGGGTTCCTGGAGTAGACTTACTACCGTATTCAAGTAGACTCCTTTAGATTAATCTTCCGTAGAATTATGCATGGAGTATTATTTATTACGAACCTACTTAATGGTGAAATCGACTCATCAGTTATTTTAAGTTGAATTAAATTAACTGTTCCGATTAGAGCTACTCGAAACTTTTTACCCCTTAGCCATGATCGTGGCTCGAGCAACTATTTAGTACATGAACAATTCCTGTTTTATGCTCTGATTTAACAAGCTTTATTCTTTTATATCCTTGGAGTCCTCAATTCCAGTACTAAAACAAGTGGAAACGTTGCCATCAGCTATCTTCCTTCCAAAGTTGGTGACTCTAGCTCGAAGTTTGTAAATGGTGTGGAGAGGGGGGCTGGGAGCGGTATGGGTGGGCGTGGCATTGAAATTTTTGCTGCAGATCTCTGTGGGACGTCAATTACTATCTTCATACCAAATTTGGTGACTCTAGCTCGAAGTTTGTAAAAGGTAGAGAAAGCGGGGCTGGGAGCGGTATGGTTGGGTGTGCCATTCAAGTTTTTGTTGCAGATCTTTATGGAATGTCAATTGCTATCTTCATACCAAATTTGGTGACCTCGGCTCAAAGTTTGTAAAAGTGGAGAAAGGGCGGCTGGGAGCGGATTGGGTGGGTGAGGCATCCAAATTTTTGATGCAGATAGCGCAAATTCTTGTTGGTAATACATTGTTGTGGCTTACAAATTATTAATCAAAATGTTTTGGACGAAAAAATTAATTGAACTGCTGTTAACTGTGCATGTTTATCGACCATAAATTTAAATCAGCGATCGGCACATTTAGCGTTTCCTATAGCTGGCTATAGGGCAGCAATATTTTCATTTTACACTGTACGCTATAAAAAAAAAACTAATACAAGCGCACGCTGTTCGGCTTTCGGCAGTTGTGTTGCTCCCACTTCGGCAAAGCAAATCAAGTCAGTTGCTGTTCAGCATTCACCAAGGCGAGACCTCGCTGTGCAATTTTTCTGAATGCTAAATATTTAACACTGCAAAAAAACTAAATAATGAATGAATTTTTTTTCAGTGACAATATGTTTCACAATGTTTAATTTGCCACCAAATTTTAATATATAATAATTTATTTATTTTAATTTTCTTATACTCGCCCACAACTTAGAATTGCAAAACAACGTTCTCAACATTAAAAAAAATAATAATACAAATAAAATTCCCAATAAACATGTAGACGGCCTACTCAGAATAAAATGCTATAATGAAGAAATAGACCTGGACCAAATAGTTAAAAAAATAGAAAAAAAATAACGTGAACTTTTTTTTGATTTGCCAACTGTTTCATTTTTCTCAGTGCACTGTATTCTTCGTGCGCGAACACAGTTTTAAATACAAGCAAAGAGCAATAAAAGTATAGTTGTGTGAGTTTGCCGATCGCTGATTTCAATCAGAGTTGCATTTACAAAGAAAAAACTTCATCGTGTTAATGCGACTAGATTTGCGAAGAAGTTTTAAAACAGAATGAAAACAAAATAAAATAAATAAAATCACAATAGTTCAACGTGTAAAACGGGTTTCGACAGACAACTAATATGCTTTGCGCTGCGTAGGATCAAAAAATATCCTTGTTGAGGCTATACTACGCTTAAATTTACGAGCCTTTTCGAAATTATCAAAGACTACTTTAAAATAAAGCAGATATATTTAGTATTATTTTATAAAACATGCCTTTTTAAAGCGTGGTTTCAGGCTTTAAGGTGTCGAAAAAAGGAGTGCTAACATATGGACAGCATGCTGAACATTGCACTAAACCAATATTTTATTGTTTACATAGTACTTCGGTACCAAAGTATAAAAGCAATGCACGATGGCACTGAGCACAAATTTATAGTGTACGTACCTTCTTGTAAATGTACCTACTGGTTTTGAAATAATTATTGTTTTTACAAAAAATAACAGATTAATGCTTACCCCAATTAAGCTGCAATGTGTTGAAAATATTCGAAGCTTACAAAAGCAGCTTTGAATAACAACACTTTAAAATGCTTTGTAGTTGATTTATTTTATGGCTTATTCACAATACCATTCAAATCTTTACACATCCGGCATTTTCTAAGGATATAAACAGGATGTTACACTGGCTTTCCATATCAGAAGCCATTTACACTTTTTAAAGTGTGTGAGTACAAATACCAGCTGTACACACAAAACAGACATGTACATATGTACATGCATTCATAAGTATTCGTCTCTAAGAGAATATTTTATTTATTGACAGCCGACATAAAATCAAATTTAGTTCAAATTAAATATAGTTAAAATTTTTAAATTTATTTAAAATACTAAATTACATATAAATCTGGAAGTAAATTTAAAATTAACATAAAAAATTGTTTGGAAAATTCAACAAGAAAATTAGTGGTCCAACATTTTTTGTGTGTATTGGGAAAACCCCAGAAAAACCTAATCAGACCAGCGTTAGATTAGGAATTTGTGGTTTCGTTTGGATAAAAAATAAAGGATCGATATTTTAAGTACAGGAATTGAGGACCCCAAGGAGACAACGGAATAGAGCTGGTTAAAGACAGAGTACATAACACGAACTGGTTCGTGAATTAAATAGTTACTCGAGCAACGATCAAGGTTAAGGGGTAGAAAGTTACAGTAAGATCTAATTGGGACCGTTAGTTTTTAACTTAATAGAATGTATGATTCGATTTCACCGTTAAGTAGATAAGCAATAAATAATTCTCCACGCATAGTTCTATGGTTTAACAGGTAGGGAAGATTAATTAAAACAAGTCACATTGAATACGGGGGTAATACCCCGATTCCACTAGAGCAAGATGCAAGTATGTAATTGGTATTCGAAGATGCCGCATCCTTTTGTATTAGAATCCCATTTGTACAATGGGAATCTTATTCAAATTTTCCCCGTTGGTCGGCTGCATTCCCAGTTGGTTCGAAACCGACCAACTGGGAATGTTAGAAGTTAACATTACAGAGCACTGAACAGAGCTTTGACAGAGTCGATAGTATGAAATTTGTAATCGATACTTGGTTTTAACAGTGAGTAAAACAGCTTGTCATCAAGTGCCTGTCCAAACAAACTGGGATATTCGTTAAACCATGTTTGCATTTTGCGCAAAAATTAAAGCAATAATTTTTACTTATTTAGCTTCACTAATTTTATTTGTGTTCGAACTCATATTTGCTTCCAATTAAATATAAACGTATAATACACAAACAGCTGTCTGCTGTCTTTTTACAGACCCTGTTAAATCAAGATGCAACTATGCAATTGGATTTATAGTGGAATCACCTACATCTTTCACTCGCTGTTAATTAAAGATGCAGCCTAATGGAATCGGGGTATAAGTCAACTCAAGGTAGCTTCTAAGGGCAAATAGAAGAAATTTCTTCTGTACAGATTCAATTCTGAGTTCTGCATTGCGTTACCACACACAAGATTCATACTCAAGGATGGGATATGCTAGGGATTTATAAAACGTTTTAGTGGTGTTCAAGTGATTAAACTCTTTTGACCACCGCTTGATGCAAACGTTATTAATTTTTTTTTTATTGACCATATATGAGAATCAATCTTTAATTTACGATCAAGAATAATGCCTTAATCATTAGTTTCAAAGACGCGGTCAAGTAGAGATCCATGAAGCAAGTAGTGAGAATAATGAATTTTGAACAATTTTAATTGAGTAAGTTATAACGGCACCAGGCTGACAACGCACTGAGATCCAGATAATGTTTGTGTTCGACCACACAAGTACTCCGAAAGCCACGTTAAGAGGTTTGCTCTTAACCCAATAATATTTTATTTTTGAAGCAACAGATAACGACTTACCGAATTGAATGCCTTACAAAAATCGGTGTAAGCAACGTTCCTTTGCATCTTGCCTTGGAACCCTTTCATAACAAGCTAGGTGAATACAAGAAGGCTAGTGGTAATAGATCTAAGCCTTACAAAACCATATCGTTAAGGCGATAATTATTATACACTATGTGTTAACATGCATAAAATTATACTTTGCTATTATATACGAAGATAAATCTAAAGTATTTCCCGATTTTTTAAATTTTGTATAAGATCTTGTCTTTGCGGTTTTTGATTTTGATAGTTTCCTTGTGAGCCAAGGTGGTCTTTTACCACTTGTAGAACTAGTGAGAAGAACATATATAACAGCGAGTCTTATTATTTGCTGGAGAAGGGCTTTGAATTTCAAAGGTTAAAAGGGAAAATTAAGATAATACTGTACAATACTACTGTTAAACTCATGTAACGAACTTTCGTGAAACGAAGTTTTCTTTGTTTCAATTCGATTCTACAAACTTTTTCTAAGTCGAAGCTTTTTCTTGTCACTTAAGATTCGTTATATGGAAGTTCGATTGCATTTATTTATTGTCAACTTAGAACAGCCGACACAAAATGAATTCAAATATAAGTACAGTCAACGTTGTAAAATGTAAAGTTTAATATTAAATTAAATTTAATTTATCTGACATTTAATACTTCATTTCTTTAAACAACAAGGAAGCCACTTAGAAGTCCATAAAGTTTTAAATGACAAAGTACAGCCACATCTATTGTGCATGTGTGTTTGTGTTTAGAATTATATATTTTTTTTCGCCAAGAGAACTCAAACTTTGTATACAAATACCACATTTTTATTTTCTTGTACTTTGCTCTGAATTGCGAATGTAAAATCATCCGACGGCTATGACGGCCGTTAGGACGTGAAGCTGGCATCGCTAGCGTTGGTCTTACGCTGTTGTTACTTTTGCTGCTGTAACTGGCGCTGATGCTGCCCTCGGTACACGACTGAGACCAGTTTTCATTACGTTTTTGACTTGCACGGACTGCTGTCGCTTTTGTAGCTGTCGTCGATGTTGTCGCCGACGGTTCGAATTTATATTCTTAATTATTTCAGCGTTCGTGTACTTACGAATAATATGGTTAAGAACTTTACAATACAAATCATATTGTTTGTAATCATATGTTAAACAAAAGGTTAATATTTAAACATCTTAATAGTTTCTGTGATTATTATGAAAATATAAGCTCAACAGTTCATTAGTGATCAAATCCAGTATTTTATATTGGAAATAAAACTAAATATGTATTTACCGCCCTCTTAATAACGCTTACAGTAAAGTATGACTTTATCTTATGTGGATATGCCTGCCGTCGTTGAAATTCAAGTGAGTAAAAACTTCCAAAAATACAAGTCATTATTAATGTTAAAGTGACTTTTCCAAACAAAAATTTGTTGACCGACCGACGGCAAACTACCTTGACGTGATTGTGATTAAGCTTAACGCGAAGCTCTATAAATTCTGGTTCTAACCTCAAAATAAATAGCAAACATGTCACACATGCGTGATTGTGTGTGTTATTTATAAAATTTAACAAATCGGAAGTTCTATTTTGAATTCCATTCTAGTGTGCTCAGAAGTGGAATTTATAAGAAACATAAAAAATTTCTATGTTCAAAGTAATAGTACTAACATTTTCTTTATAAATATTTATATAAAATAAAATTTTACTGATAGTCAATATTATAAAAAGTCTTAAAACAAGTACTCAAATCGTGAGATTTTTATATATTGAGGAAGTCTGAAGTCCAAATATTAACACATGTTTTCGCTTTATTCTCAAGTTCGGCAAGTTTTCAGAGAAACATGTGTACTGAAAAAAGACGAATCTAAGAATATCGACTTATCAAATATACATACTTAATGGGGTCAGGACCTTTTCACATTATGTATTTGAAGACAAAATTATGTAAACAAAATGCTTATGTACGCTTTATTAAATGCATATGTAATCGATAGTTTTAAAAAGTTTATATAATAAAAAAAATAAATAAATAAATACAAAATAGAAATGAGGTATGACTCGGTCAGAGACCGAACCTACGATCTTCGCCCTGTGAAGCGGCAGTCTTCTCTGTATGCCACCAGAGCTCGTCAACCTTACTAGTCAAATTAGTAACTTAATCAAGAGGGAAAACAGGTTTTCGTGGTTTTTACATGATATAACATATTTTATCGTGTCAAAAACTTTAAAAACATGTATTGTCATCTGAAACACATCTTTGGTGAAAATTTCAGAGCTCTAGCTAGTCGGGAACTTGGTGAAAAATTGATTACAAGAATCCAGTACAAACAAACAAACAAACAAACAAACAGACAGACAAGTCAAGTTAAATAAAAGCATGTAAAAATAGAGGCAGCCCTAAAAATAAATACATAAAATAAATACATAAATGTCAAACATTTAATACCATATTTTTACTAAAAAATATGTTGTTTGGCCATAACAAAAAAACGTATAATATCAAACTGCCTTCGAATTCGAATTTAGCGGCCCAAAATGCATTACAAACAGGTCTCCCCTACGTAGCTCAAAAATCTTGTGAAATTGTGTTATTTTCCTAAACAGCTAACCGGTATTCTTTATTTTTGTAAATATTTATTTATTTATTGTCAGCTAATTAAAATATAGTAAAAATAATTAAAAATATAATATTGAAATCTATAAAAAAATCTAGAAATAAATAAAGGTAAAAATTTAAAAGTTACCTTTAACGTTATAAAGTTATTTTTATATACATTTTTGAAAAAAAAAATTTTGTTATTCCAGGAACGCCTTAGTGGACACGGAAGTTTGGGACTATCTAGTAGTAGTCCGGCTTACACAACACATTCGGGAGGACACTCGGGAAGGGGTGGACCATCCTCCGGACACAGTGGACATAGCGGTACTCATGGGTCGGCGGCTACCATGCATCATCAATCACTGCAGTCTGATTTTCAACCCCCATACTTTCCGCCACCTTTTCACCACTCCGCCCAAAGCCCTCCCCAGCAACAGGTAAGTGCTCCAAATGTGGTGTCACACCAGTTGGACGTATCATTTCCAAAATAGTTTAGATTTCTGGCTTTTTTCAGAATCATGGACCGCTCGAGTACTTGGGATCGGATCCATACGGTCAACCGCTATCTTCATTGCACCATGCTCCTCTCCATCACTACAACCAGTTGGCTGGCTTAAGATCTACACAGGATCAACTAGGGATTCATAGAACACATAGGGATGATTTGCAAGGCCATGTTGTAAGTATTGAGTAAAGTTACATGATGACCTATATTCTACATGCTGCATGTTTTCGAAAGACTCACGTATAGATTTTTGACATTATTTTTACAACATATGCATATATTACCTTGACCGTTTTTTGCGCATTAACGAGGTAGTACAAAATTAATCACACTTTTTGGTAAAAAAAAAAAATACAGACATAATACATACATCAAAGTATTGTTCTACATTATTTTAGCTTTTGTTTCTTATTTCACATATGCAAAACTAAAATTTCAAGAAGACGAACTTAGTAGCAAGGAATAAGAACAACAGTTACGGAAAGTTTTATTTCTTATTGTGTTTTCTTTTAATATTTGCATGTACAGGTAAATGTCGTTTTGCGCTGGTTCGATTTACGCATATTTACAATTACGCCGGTTGGTGAGCCGCAGTCGAATTTAAACTTTATTCTTTATATTTATTATTATTCTTTATTTGCTTTCAACATTTATTTTCAATATATGAACATATAGGATATGAATTTAATTAACATGTTAGATTTTATTAAGAATTTTGACAAGGAACCTAACCTTACATCGTCCATTAGAATTGCTTCGTTTTACGGCGTAAAATTTACGCCGATATGTTTTACGCCGGTTCTTCTTGGAACAGAGCCCCGGCGTAAAACAACGTTTACCTGTATATGATTGTGACTTTTGCTTATACATACTACTTTGATACAATACATACATAATTAATAATACTTCAGCGTACATCTTCAATATGCAGTTGTTCTTTATCTTTGATCCCCAAGAGCATTTAATCTTCGACGTTAAAAAGATTTCTTGTTTCCATTGTTTGTTTTTTGATCAAAAAATAATATACTACTGGCTTAGGAATTAAAATTCCCATTCTTTTAACTATTGACAAAGTTATGGCATTTTGAATTCCATTCAAGTGTATTATGAATAAAATGCTGCAAAGCATTTAACAAATTTTCAAGGAATTTTGCTGAAACATCTTGCAAATAGCAACGAAAATTCCTTAGCCAAAAAGTAAAAGGGCTTACAGATATACAACTTGGTATGTATGTTGAACGTTTGCATGTATGCGTAGCATTAAGCAGGGTACTCGTAAACTTTTGCGTGTACTTCACAAACTGTGCTACAGTAGGTCATTTTCGGTGTTGACGACTAAAGAGGCGTACCCTCTGTAGCACTTGCGCTTATAAGGGCAGAACACAAACATGTTTGTTTGAACAATGGGATTGGCTCGGCTATTGCCTGCCTCAACCCTAGACTCTTTAAAGATTTTGGTCTGCCAATTACTGTAGAAATATGTATATGAATTAATACTTCTCCAATCATAAAAGTCTTGCAATTTTGGCCTAAAGGCAGGGTAAAAAAAACTTGTTTACTCTTATACCGAAGGTACAGTTAATCTGTGCGTATAAACGCAACTATGTACTATTTCGACACAAATATCTTGGTATATGTGTGTCTCAGACAATGTTGCAAGGTTAAGGAGCTGCGCGAAACGGGGGTGTTGGAAAACCGATAATCAGTCGACACACCTCAATGTGCAAATCGATAAACAATACTTATTTTATTAAGTTTTTGCAGCTAGAGTTACTAAATTTGGTCGGAAGATTGGCTGTGTCCGACTGCAACTTTTTCTCTTGATTTTATTAAGTCAGGCTCGTTTGTTTACACCCACTAGATCTTTCAAGGGGTTAAGACACATAAGCCCCTCTTCCACACACTCTAGACCCAACTCAACCAATTTCAATGTAAAATAGGATACATAAAATAATACATTAATATTAACAGCACTTTACCGATTTAATTTCTATAGACTCAACTATCCCATGGGTTTCCATATACGGAAAGAAGAAGTGATTACGGCAGTGCAATATCATCCGGGGTAGCACACGGCACTAGACTCGGTCATGAACATGAATCTATAGCCTTGCATCAAGCGTTGCAGAATGCCGTTGATGAAGTCCAAGCTCCTGTCCTGGATGACAATGTAGCTTTCATGTCAGATTTACCTCTAATAAAAAGTAAGTTTATATCTATAACCGAAGCATATTTCTTGCCTCCAACAATTTTTTATTAAATCTTTGAATGATGTTCTTTGTTTGAACGCTCAAAAACCTAAGGAAATGCAATGTTAAAAATTTAAAGATAGTTAAGTTCATCATTTAAACGAACTAATATATAAGACTAATAAATAAGACTAGGTAAAAACAAACATTTCTTGTACTTCATTCAGTCATTTTCACTTTTCCACCAGCGCAGCACATTCCTGCTGTTTCATTCTTAAATTTTTACGCATTGCAATATTTGCACAATTTATCCACTATTCCAATAGGCACCTTTGGATGTAGGCTCTAAATATAATTAGCATCCCTGCAACTTGTTTCCTCATTGTTGATGAATATGGATCATCTTAGAGTGGTTGGTGATTTTAATCTGCCACATGTTGTATGGTCTGCGAATGAAACATCTTCGGCGACATTACCAGTTACTTCAGATGATTTTATCGATGGCCTACTGGAGTAAGGAGAGTACCCCCTCTAGTGCTTCCGGAAGATATCTACCATCCAACTTTAGAACTATCTTTATAGATTCTTAACCCTAGTCTAATTATTTATTATAAACCCGTTGCTCTATAAAACTAACTTTACTAAATTAAATAATCTTCTTCACCAAAGTAATTGGTATCACCTTTATTCTTGTAGTGATATAGAAACTGCCATTTCCATATTATATAGAACTTGAATTCACTTTTGGATATTTGTGTTCCCCTCACTTGTTCGTCAAGTGATAATAAACCACCTTGGTTTACGAGTGAACTATCGAAATTGAAAAACGCGAAGACAAGATCATATAAAAATTTAAAAAGTCGGGAACTACTTTAGATTTATCTTTCCATTTAGAAGCAAAATATAGTTTTCTTTCTTTTAACACATCTTGTTATTATCTAATTATCTTAACCTAAACAGTTTTATAAATTTGTTAACTCTAAACGTAAGTCTTGCTTGCCATCCTCGGTTTACCTTGATAATACAAAAGCAAGTTCTGATCAGGCAGAAGCCGATCTATTTGCAGAGTATTTACAATCAGTATACTCAACGAATTAATATAGTTGCAGCAATTCCTATCCTCTTCAAGTTCAAACGTCAAATTGCACATATGTCCCAGCTATGACTGGTTGAACGCTCCTAAGTGACCTTAACTCTATCAAATCAGGTTGCCAGGTTCTATACTTAGATACTGTACCGATTCACTTTGTAAGCCCTTACATAAATTATTTAACTTGTCGGTTGACTCATCTGTGTTTCCTGCCATATTGAAGAAATCTTTCACTCCATAAAAATTCTTCTAAGTCTAACGTTAAAAACTATAGGAGTAAATACAAATTATCCGCCATTCCTAAAGTCTTTGAAAAAATTATATGTTCTCATATGCAACACATATGTAGTTCAATTATATCGCCTTATCAACATGGTTTTGTTAGACGTAGATCAACTACCACTAACCTTATTGAATTCACTTCGCTTGTTATTAATGGGCTTGAGGGAAAAATACAAACTTACGTTGTTTACACCAACTTTAGTTAGGCATTTGATTCTGTTAGTCATTCTCTGTTGTTTTTGGCTTTCGGAGTACTTGTGTGGTCGAACACAACAAGTAGGTTCAGCTGTTATTACAACTGTTATTACTAACTCTCATGTATATATTTATTTAAAACTATGTTTCACCTATAATGATGAATTTCTTTGTAACTTACTACAGTCGGATTTGGGTGCATTGTCGGCCTGGTGCCGTTTTAACTTACTAAACTTAAATTGTGCAAAATGTTAAGTCATGTCTTTTTGTAGAAGTATCCCGCATACTGCTCACTACTTGCTTGATTCTTCACTACTTGACCTCGTCTTTCAAATTAATGCTTTGGGTATTATTCTTGACCCCAAATTAAAGATTGACTCACACATATCGTCGATGGTCAATAAGGCCATTAATGTCATTGGCTTCATCAAGCGTTGGTCAAAAGAGTTTACTGATTCCTACACCACTAAAACATTTATACATCCATAGTACGTTCCGTCCTGGAGTATGGATCCTGTGAGTTGCTCGAGCAACTATTCAATTCATGAACCATTTTGTGTTATATGCTCTGACTATAACAAGCTTTATTCTCCTGTCTCCTTGGAGGCCTCAATTCCAATATTAAAATTATCGATACTTTTTGCATTATCTAGTCCTAACTTCTATTTACTAATCTGATTGGGTTTTTTCCTAATCCATGCAACAAATATTGGACCTCTAATTCCGCCACAGCCTTCCTTTCCCCACCTTTTAGAAACTTTGAGCTAGTGTTACTTAATTTTTTCGGAAGATAGCATTTGATATCCCATAAGAATCTGCAGCAAAAATTTGGATGCCAAGCCCACCCACGCCCCCAGCCCCTCTTCCCCCACCTTTTACAAATTATGAGCGAGAGTCACCAAATTTTGTATGAAGATAGCAATTGACATTCCACAAAGATCTGCGTCAAAAATTTGGATGCCACGCCCACCCGTAGCACCCCAGCCCTCATCCCCCACCTTTTACAAACTTTGAGCTAGAGTAGCCAAATTTGGAAGGAAGATAGCTGGCAGCGTACACCCGCAGCCGTACCCCTTTGTAATCAGGCCTCTTTTACCGGCTTTAATACTGGTAACGAGTATACCGCAGTCGGTTGTGTCCGACTGCAACGTTTCCACTTTGTACACCCTTAACCTATAAAATGCGTAAAAAAGGGTATAATGGTTTTGTGCAAAAGTATGTAACAGGCAGAAGGAAGCATCTCCGACCCCATAAAATATATACATATATTCGTGATCAGCATCAACAGCCGAGACGATATAGCCATGTCCGTCTGTCCGTCGAATTTGGAAAATGTAAAAATGAGGGTTGAAGTAATGGGTAACAAATCTCCCGACTAGAGCCTTCTTACTTGTTTAACTTTATTTTAAGTTTAATAAATTTGGATTTTATGCCTGCTGATCTTAGTTGACAGTAAAAAAAAACAAATAAATAAATAAAATACCCTGTACCATAAACTTTACGCGTACAACCAATGTCTATAAAACTTCAAAGATTTGCATTATTTTATCTAAAGACTAAAAGGAAATTATTAAAAATTCTAAGTTAGTTTGTTATCGATAACATGTGTACATCAAAAAACAAAATAACTTTCGATCATTTTAAACAAAATTAGTCAGCGCTTGATATACGACATCTATATATAATATAATACTCAAAATCTGAAGCATCTAGCTCTCCCAGTCTGCTAGATCGCCTAATATCGATTTGATGTTTTATAACAAAAAAGCGTTGGGCGCTCGATGTACGAGAAATATGGACAAAGCGCCCCACGCTTTTTTTACAATAATGCTAGTATTTATCATTTATTTTAGTTTTAAACTTATTTGAAAAATTATTATAAGCGTGTTTTTTAGTTTTTTTAAACTATATGTATTTTTCACTTTTTAGTTCGATGTATTATAAAATCGTGTTTTTGAGTTTTTTTAAACTATATTTATTTTTTAATTTTTAGTTCTATTTATTATTAAAAAAAAAAAAATTTGTAAGTTCTAGTGAACATGAACATGGTGCAGATTTAAAAAAAAAAAAAAAACAATTTTTTTTTCGGCCGTGGACGGGATTAGAACCCACGATCGGTGAGTCCGGGAGCGAAGACCCGCGCTTTAGACCGCTCGGCCAACGAACGAACTTGCGGTAGTGGGATATACTGACAGCAATAAGCCACTTGCTTTTAGTCCAAGGAGAGTTACATACATACAAACATACAAGTGAAGCTAATATAAGCGTGTTAAAAAAGAAGGATAGCCAAATCCTTCAACATACTGTCTCAAAAATTTTGAAACCACACGCCCCACCTTTTATAATCAGAAATGCATTTATCTACCACAGATTTAATCCGATAAATTTTAGATCTTCATGTTGGATGATTTTCGAACTGCAATTGTTATATGTTGGTTTTTAAATAAAAAGTGTTCAGAAGGGGAATGTTCGGTTAACTCAATTATTTTCGTGTATGATTTACAACCTAACATTAATTTGCTAAACTTGACATTGTGCTCATGTTAAATCAAGAAACATTATGAAATATGTAGTAAAATCAATATTTATCATAGTTAATTTAAAATGCTGACGTACACTGAAAAAAAAAAGATTAAATGTTCTTAATTTTTCAGACTTTTCGTTCATAATTTTTGGTATTAAAATACGAACGGCGTTTTTTAAACATGTTCTTAATTTTGATTTTGTTCTTCATATTTGAAAATACGTTCTTGATTTAAGAACCGTGTGTTGATATTGGTCCATTATAAGAACATTGGTTCTGAATATGGTACAAATGGATCCAATTTCGTTCTATTTGTACCAAATTATAAGTTTAATAACAACATTATAGTTGCTTATACTGTACTTGAATTACACACCAATTAGTGTTATGAAACTGATTTCAAGGTTTTATAAAAATGAAAATTTTTTTTAAAAACAATAACCAATGCTAGTCAAAATTCAAGAACAAATTGTTCTGAAATGAAGAACTAAGGTTATCATATTAGGAACGGTTTCAAGAACATGTCGTTCTTAAAGTATTTTCGGTCTTAAAATTCCGTTCTAATTAAGAAAACCGTTCTCATTAAGAAATCCGTACTTAGGCAGTATTGTCAACGGATTTGCACTAGCGAGACGGAATTTTTCTCTGTGTGGTAAATTGATGCACAAAATATTAGATCAAACTTAGTATACTAACTGAATATGAAATTTCTAATTTTAACATCTCGGGTATATTTAAACCGAGAATGACATTGGTCCATTTTTATTCACTCGCATTAATTATTAAAATTGCTAAAATTACATTGAAAACTTATAAGATCAAACCTACCGAGTACTTAATGATGGCATCAACGTGATTGGCCTTTAGGTCTCTTATTCACGAAGTGGACGCCTTAGCCATTGCGCTGTTGCCGCACATTCTTTGTTTGCAGTTAATTTTTGAACTAAAACGCTCATTAATTTTTAAGCGGAACATAGTCTTTGTTAATATCAAGAATTTTTGAATAAACTATGGTGGTACTAAATGGAATATTTTGTTATAAGTATTTATTTTTGAATATGCATGTAGAGTTGAATAAATTAAATTTCAACGTTAAATTGAACTGGCATATGGTTGGATAATTTGTTTATATGAAAGTAAATGGACGTAACCAAACTACGTGACTTCCAGAGGGAAGGTATGTCTTAAAAATTTCCATGCTTAGTTACAAAGCTGTGGGGCTTGAAATATTGCAAGAAGTTGATAGGAATATCGTGCGTTTTCTCGAATAGTCTGAAAAAATGGGTCAAGGATGATCCCGTGGAAATGATCTCGTTAAGTCTTAGTCTTAGTCTTAGTCTTAGCCAAACCTGGGTGTGAGGTTGCCAAAACATAAAGGGCAACTACATATATAGCTTTCGAGCTATCTATTTTTTTTTTTTTTGTAAATTTATGATCTTATTGTAAGCTCTGAAATCACAAATATCGCAACAAATTTTTTGTGGCACTTTTGCTAAAAGGGTGCCATATGCATGAATGCATAGCTATTTTTCATCCTCAGTGTACGGTTATAAATGGATAGGCGGAATGTTAAGCAGGCACCACAAACATATTTAACAATGCATAACAACCCCGAAATGCATGCATGAAATATAAGCTGTATCTCTAATTGGCAGGATTATTGTAAATTGATCTATGCATGCTGTGTTCACACTTGAATTTCAAAACATTTACACAAAGCACAACATTTTCTTTACAAAACGCTATGCACATTTCTACAAAAGTATACAACTATATTGTTAATATATATTGTGAGTTAAACGTAAATTATATAATTTCTTCACAGGCATGAAAAGTGGAAAGGAGGCTGGAAGTATAGGTTCGGGTTCGCCAAGTGAAATATTTTGTGCAGTCCCTGGTCGACTCAGTCTATTATCAAGTACATCTAAGTATAAGGTAACCATTGCGGAAGTCCAACGTAGGTTGTCACCGCCCGAGTGCTTGAACGCGTCTTTATTGGGTGGTGTTCTAAGAAGGTGAGTTTGTATAGTGGAAGATCAATGTTAATTACAGTAGAACATATAATTATAGCCAAGGTCAAAAGAAACAAAAAGGTTGCCAGCTTAGCTTTTCTTAACGTTAATTTTTTTTTAGCATGTTTGTTATTCAATGCAAGGCTTTATTGTTGTTAGATACCTTAGCTCTTTCAGGATTGAAAACAACTAGTAGGTTTTCACCTGTCTGGTTTCCCGATGAGATCAAAGCTTAAAAAATATATATATATTTTTTTAATAATAGGGCTAAGAGCAAAAATGGAGGCCGGCTACTAAGGGAAAAGCTTGAGAAAATTGGACTGAACTTACCTGCTGGAAGGCGAAAAGCAGCAAACGTAACACTGCTAACATCTTTAGTCGAGGGTGAAGCAACGCATTTAGCGAAAGACTTTCATTTTGTCTGCGAAACTGAATTTCCAGCTAGGCAATTGGCAGAATACATTGTGCGTCATCAAACAGAACCTCAGGATTCGTATCGGCGAAAAGAGATTATACTTCACTCTCAACAAGTAAGTATTATCGGTAAAGCATCACATAACTAGCTACATTATATTAAGTTTAGGCTTTTATTTTTAATCTTCACCCTTTTTGTTGTTGTGATAAGGTGTATAACTAAGCTGTGCCAATGACCTTAAAAGGCAGAAGATTGTTTCTGAGTCAACTAAAGTAAACTTTTGATTTCGCATCATTATCAATGGTCAAAAGTCTTCACGTCTGCCTGTAACATATAAAAAAAAGTGGAAACGTTGCAGTCGGACGCAACCGACTGCGGTATACTCGATACCAGTATTAAAAATTTTGATGCCCATCCATGTGGGATGTCAATTGCTATCTTCATACCAAATTTGGTGACTCTAGCTCGAACTTTGTATAAAGTGGGGAAAGGGGGGCTGGGGGCGGTATGGGTGGAATTGCATCCAAATTTTTGATGCAGATCTTTGTGGAATGTCAATTGCTATCTTCATAAAAAATTTGGTGACTCTAGCTCGAAGCTTATAAAAGTGGGGAAAGGGGGGCTGGGGCGGAATGGGTGGGCGTGGCAGCCAAATTTTTGATGCAGATCTTTGTGGGATGTCGATTGCTATCTTCATACCAAATTTTGTGACTCTAGCTCGAAGCTTGTAAAAGTGGGGAAAAAGCGGCTGGGGCGGAATGGATGGGCGTGGCAGCCAAATTTTTGATGCAGTTTTGGGGGGGTCATCATCACCTATCTTGGCACCAAATTTGGTGGCTCTAGCTCAAAAACTGTAAAACATATAGGCTTTTTTGACTTAAAAATGCGGGGGGGCTGGGGGCAGAATGGGTGGGCGTGGCTCCAAAACTTTGATGCAGATTGTTGGGGGTCGTTGTCAGCTATCTTCCTACCAAATTTGGTGACTCTAGCTCGAAGCTTATAAAAGTGGGGAAAGGGGGGCTGTGGCGGAATGGTTGGGCAAGGCTCCAAAACTTTGATGCAATTCTTTTGGGGTTGTTGCCAGCTATCTTCCTACCAAATTTGGTGGCTCTAGCTCCACTACTCTGGAAGATACACGCATTCCCGATTTTGACGAAGCGTTTGGGCAGATGGGGGTGGCTAGGGCGGTATTGGTAGGCGTGGCATCCAAACTTTTGATGCAGTTTTGGGGGGTCATCATCACCTATCTTGGCACCAAATTTGGTGACTCTAGCTAAAAAACTGTGGGAGATATAGGCTTTTCTGATTTCAAAATGCGGGGGGGGCTGGGGGCGGAATGGGTGGGCGTGGCTCCAAAACTTTGATGCAATTCTTTTGGGGTTGTTGCCAGCTATCTTCCTACCAAATTTGGTGGCTCTAGCTCCACTACTCTGGAAGATACACGCATTCCCGTTTTTGACGAAGCGTTGGGGCAGATGGGGGTGGCTAGTGCGGTATTGGTGGGCGTGGCATCCAAACTTGGGATGCAGTTTTTGGGGGGTCATCATCACCTATCTTGGCACCAAATTTGGTGGCTATAGCTCAAAAACTGTGGGAGATATAGGCTTTTTTGACTTTAAAATGCGGGGGGGCTGGGGGCGGAATGGGTAGGCGGGGCTCCAAAATTTTTGATGCAGTTTTTTGGGGGTTGCTAGTAGCTATCTTCTCACCAAATTTGGTAGTTCTAGCTGTCAGGATGTGCGAAATATGTTGATTTATCTGTTTTGAGTTATCGAATTTATCGATTTGCGAGCCCCCCAGTTATCGTAGAACCCCCATCTTGACACTTTAATTTACTATCCCATAGATAAAGAGAATTGGAAAGTTTCAAGTCTCTAGCTTGAAGGGTGTGGAAAAAAGTTGCGTTCATACAGACGGACAGACACCATGACGGACATTGCACAAACCCAATATACTCTTTACCTTCGGTATCGAGTATAAAAATTTATTTATATGCTTTAAGACAGGCGTAAGTCGGGCTGTGACGCTTAAGCAGTGAGCAATTCGATGAACGCAAAATATCGCGTGGTGCCCCATTTAAAAAAAAACCAATGGGACCACCACGGGAGATGTGTAAACATCTAGAAATTAATTATTTCTTATACATGCGAACTTCCATATAACGAATCTGATGGGGACAAGAAAAAACTTTGTTATATAGAAACCTCGTTATATAGAAATGATGATGAAACTGCAGACTTAAGAATCACGCAAATTTTCACTTTTCTACAATGTGTACAACTATTCAAAATACAGTTAATCACAATTCGTTATTCTTTGCTTTGGTGCCCATAAAAATAAACGGAGTAATCCCAATAACAACATCTACGTCTACACCTACATCTTCGATGTGCACGAGCAGTAAAAAATGTTCATAAATAACTGTGCTGCGAAGATCAGAGCATAAGCAAAAAATAACACGAAAACAAAGTGTGAAAGTTTTTCCACACACATCAACCTAGAAACTTGAAACTTTCCAATTATCTCTACCTATTGCATAGTAAATTACATATATGGCGTTTATACTACAGCGAGTTTGCTATCGATATCGTCATCGACGCAACAACGCAGAATTGGTGCACACATTGGCACAAAAGTGCGTTATGCGTTAAGTGAACAGCAGCTGCTTTGTTTTGATTTCGCTGTTACAAAATAATTTAACGAAAGCAATAATATGAATTCAAACAATCTTTTGGAATTAGTATATTCAATGGAGCAGAATAATCCAATTTTGACAAAATGCGTGAATATGGCGGGAGCATCTGCAACAACATTTGATTTGCTGGGTGACCCAGTACGCCGTCGTAGCATTTGGACACTTGTGAGAAAAAAATAGTTTATTCTTATTGACAAAACTTCCCAAATAATTGCGTGCTGTTGCATTTTACACAATTTTTGTAATATGCTCAACAGCTCCGCGTTCGAGCAATATGAATGCTAGTGCCGAGGCAGTTTAGTTTTAGCTTTAGAGTTTTGAAATAATAATGCATATTAAATACACAATTCAAATTTTAGCCGCAGTGCATTAATAAAATATTCTTATTTTATTAATACTACCATTATTTTAAACTGCCCTTCCTCTATGGCAACTAATTTTGCGGATTTGTCGACCCGCCGTCGCTTTTCCCCTGAACATGACGTTTATGTCATCAAGTTTTCACAACTGCTAGGCTCCTCTTTAATTAACCACAAGAAGTCTGTAAGAATTGTTTGTATTAGCAATGCATGTATATGCAATAGTTTTAATTCAATATATTACCTAGGCTATCGGCCTTGGGATGGTAGCCCACAATGTTCGACATGTTTAATGTACTGGCAACGCTTTCAAAATACTCCCACGAAGAAGGCGTGCCCCCAGAAGGTCCCATCTTTGACCTTCAACCCCATAAATATATTTATGTAAATAAGTAATTAACATAAGTTAATCAAAAACCTGTATTTTTTAACTTGCCTGTATCTTTTCATAAGGTTTTCCAGTTTATTTTCAATTTCCATGTGCGATGGTCCATAGTCCTTCATCTTCTCCGCCATTTCTTTATAAATATGGGAGTTCTTCCTGGCTCCCCGAAACCCATAAATGTGTTCCTGCTAAAGTTCTATTAGAGTTTTTGAGGCGGCAGTCGACCACAAAAATCTCTTGTCATAGCCTGTAATTAAGCTAAAATGTTGTTTAACTCATTTACATATAATATTTAAAAAAAAAAAAACAATTGCTTAACATTTTGTTGCGACATCTTAACAATGAATTATTATGTTTTGTTTATGTTTGCCGGCAAACCGCTAAACTAAATCAGTGGTGATAGTTGAGAACGATACACAAAAGTAGTTCCTTTTGAGTCAATCGAATGTAATAGTTACGTAAATTGAATACACGCAACTACATCCAAACTTAACTCATTTTTTGTCACCACTAGGCCGAAATGCTATTTGTATGGGAAAGAAGCTGCTTGTTGCCATTTAACGCAAAACGCAACACGCAACCGTAGTGTGAACACTGGTGTGAAGTCTGGAGGGCTGAAAAATCGATAACTCAAAACCGATAAATCCACAAATCCCCCCGCAATTTAATGTCAAAAAAAGCCCATGTCTCCCACAGTTTTTGAGCTAGAGCCACCAAATTTGGTGCCAAGATAGGTGATGACGACCCAAAAAAAAAAAACGGCATCACAAAATTGGATACCAATCCCACTCTCTCCGCCCACAGCCCCTCTTTCCTGACTTTTTACAAACTTTGAGCTAGAGTCACCAAATTTGCAGGGAACATTCATCATTCGTCTAGTGCATTTCTGTTTATTTTTTTTTTGTGAATGCACACAAACTCACACTTTTTATTATAGCTAAATTTAATTATTGCCAACCCATTATTCTCTATTATAACTTAAAAGGTCTGTTTGATAGCTGCACTAGTGTACCCTAGTGTACACTAGTTTACAAAAAAGTGTTCGATAGCTGCACTTTCTTACACTAAACTGTTCTGCCCTGTGTTTTTTAGTGTGCCCTGACTTACACTTTTCTGCACTTTTCTACACCACCAAAAATCAAGAGCAGAAAAGTGTAGAGCAACAAAACAGCTGTTATGCGTCAGTTACGGTTTTGAGCTCTTCAAATCAGTTTAACTTTGCAAGTTTTTACAATAAATAAAAATGTCAAATGAGTTTATTTTATAACTTTTTATACAGTATTCAGAGCCTTAAGTATATTCAGAGTAGGATGCAGCAGCTTCCGCACCCAATGAAAATAAAGAAAAGGCTATTTGGGTTTAATTCAAGCACAAAATTCCTCTTGTAGCTGGGAAATGCGTTTGAAATTCTTTATCCGTGTAGGTTGGAAAATTTTTTCTCAAATTGTCCATCACACAATTTCTTTTTCCTATCGGGAAATCTACCAATTGCACCATTAAACAAGTGGAAACGTTGCAGTCGGACGCAACCGACTGCGGTATACTCGATACCAGTTAGAGGTCTGCATGGCTGCATTCACAACATACGCCAAGTTGAATGAATTCGAATTGAATTGAGTTGAGTGAGTGCGAAGCATAAAACGAAACGAATGAATATGAACATCGATGCGTGTTGCTTCATTCCATACGGCACTCAGTAAAAATGAATTAGAATAAATGAAGCGTAAAACGGAATGAACAATTTGGCAAAGCCGAAGACATTCGAGTTACTCGAGTTACTCGAGTTGTAATATTGTGAAGCACGCGGTCATCAAAAATGGACGGGGGTAAAAAAGCGGACGAAATTATATGTTGTTTGTGTTTCGCTGTTGTTTTTATGCATATAAGATATGTATTTTGGTGTATATCTCTACATTGACTTTCGTTTTTTCCATTCTTTTATTTTCCTACGCACGAAAACAAAACAACAACAAGCCGGCGTGGCATTCGAATGCATTCGAAACGCAAACTCTTATTCTCACGCATTCCCACTCATTCAATTCGTCTTTTTTCGTTTGAATGTTGTGCGACCGAGTCTGACGCGAGCACACTCATTCACTCAAATTCGTTCGGTCTTGCATTCAAATTCACTCAACTCATTTTGCGCATTGTTCGTTCGAACATGTTATTTTTGCCATTCATGCAGACCTCTAATGCCAGTATTAAAAATTTTGATGCCCATCCATGTGGGATGTCAATTGCTATCTTCATACCAAATTTTGTGACTCTAGCTCGAAGCTTGTAAATGAATGGATGGGCGTGGCAGCCAAATTTTTGATGCAGTTTTGGGGGGGTCATCATCACCTATCTTGGCACCAAATTTGGTGGCTCTAGCTCAAAAACTGTAAAAGATATAGGCTTTTTTGACTTTAAAATGCGGGGGGGCTGGGGGCGGAATGGGTGGGCGTGGCTCCAAAACTTTGATGCAGATTGTTGGGGGTCGTTGTCAGCTATCTTCCTACCAAATTTGGTGACTCTAGCTCGAAGCATGTAAAAGGTGGTGAAAGGGGGGCTATGGGGCTTGGGGGCGGTATGGGTGGGCGTGGCATTCAAATTTTTGCTGCCGATCCATGTGGGATGTCAATTGCTATCTTCATACCAAATTTGGTGACTCTAGCTCGAAGTTTGTATAAAATGGGGAAAGGGGGGCTGGGGGCGGTATGGTTGGGCGTGGAATCAAAATTTTTGCTGCAGATCCTTGTGGAATGTCAAATGCTACCTTCATACCAAATTTGGTGACTCTAGCTCAAAGTTTGTATAAGGTGGGGAAAGGGGGGCGGAATTGTTGGGCAAGGCTCCAAAACTTTGATGCAATTCTTTTGGGGTTGTTGCCAGCTATCTTCCTACCAAATTTGGTGGCTCTAGCTCCACTAATCTGGAAGATACACGCATTCCCGTTTTTGACGAAGCGTTGGGGCAGATGGGGGTGGCTAGGGCGGTATTGGTAGGCGTGGCATCCAAACTTTTGATGCAGTTTTTGGGGGGTCATCATCACCTATCTTGGCACCAAATTTAGTGGCTCTAGCTAAAAAACTGTGGGAGATATAGGCTTTTCTTATTTCAAAATGCGCGGGGCTGGGGGCGGAATGGGTGGGCGTGGCTCCAAAACTTTGATGCAATTCTTTTGGGGTTGTTGCCCGCTATCTTCCTACCAAATTTGGTGGCTCTAGCTCCACTACTCTGGAAGATACACGCATTCCCGTTTTTGACGAAGCGTTGGGGCAGATGGCGGTGGCTAGTGCGGTATTGGTGGGCGTGGCATCCAAACTTTGTATGCAGTTTTTGGGGGGTCATCATCACCTATCTTGGCACCAAATTTGGCGGCTATAGCTCAAAAACTGTGGGAGATATAGGCTTTTTTGACTTTAAAATGCGGGGGGGCTGGGGGCGGAATGGGTAGGCGGGGCTCCAAAATTTTTGATGCAGTTTTTGGGGGTTGCTAGTAGCTATCTTCTCACCAAATTTGGTAGTTCTAGCTGTCAGGATGTGCGAAATATGTGGATTTATCGGTTTTGAGTTATCGAATTTATCGATTTGCGAGCCCCCCAGTTATCGTAGAACCCCCATCTTGACACTTTAATTTACTATCCCATAGATAAAGAGAATTGGAAAGTTTCAAGTCTCTAGCTTGAAGGGTGTGGAAAAAAGTTGCGTTCATACAGACGGACAGACGGACAGACACCATGACGGACATTGCACAAACCCAATATACTCTTTACCTTCGGTATCGAGTATAAAAATCCTCTTCATCGCCACTTGGATAAGTGGAGCTTGAAATTATTTCATCACCACTGTCGTCATCATTACACTATGTGTTATTCAAACTCATGTTAGTCATGTCAGTCAGCTGTTGCTTCATTTGCTCTAACTTACACCTTTTTTGTTCGATAGTAGCTCTACACTTTTTTACACTTAAAATTTTCAGAGTTGTATTTTTCATGTTCTGTTCTGCCCTGCACTACCCTACACTTTATACCATCAAACAGACCTAATAGGTTTATAATTGGCAACCCAGGCACCCTGCACCTACAAATAATTAAGCTTGTACGTAATAGTATTTTCTTTTGTGGTTGTTTTTGGGCGTGACTCGACTGTCTCAGTCGGCTGCATCTCTGATAACATATAATCCGCCAACACTATAAGAGTATCCAACATTTAGCATTCGTCTAGTGCAATTCTGAATTGCTTTGTTTGTAAATAAACACAAACACACACTTACAGACTCATATAGCGGACTTCTTTAATAAGAGAATGAACTGACTTATGATGAACCCAAAATTTAAAAAGTAAACCCCAATTCAATACAATATTATTGTTGTTCAAGAAAACGTGCTCATAGCAATAATTAAAGACAAAAATTGTCCAAAAAATTTCGATATAACGGATTTAAAAATATTTTCCTTAAATATCGATTCAACGTAAGAAAAATATTTCTCATTTGAAGCATCGATATTTTTTAGGCATCCCTAATTTGTACCATGATCTGTTATTAAAGCACGTGCAAATGAACCAAATAAAAACAGATGAACGCTATAAATTGATAGTACCAGCCAATAGTAAAAGCATTTTGGAAGCATTTTAATTTAGTGGAATTTGAAGGCAAAGTCGAAGAATTTGCGCGTTGTGGAAAATTTTTGAGGTGTTAATGTGGGCATCGGAAGCTTACTTATTAGAAAAGAGAAGGTACAGGATGTCACCAGAAAATCTTGACAAAGTTTTATTTTTAAATAAAAATATTTCACATATATTTCATTACTTGTTTTCTTATATCAATTAGTTTTATTTAAATCAATTGAACATATATATGCGTGAATCATGCGTGAGCGTGAAACACATGCCTTTTAAATTGCGTGAGCGTGCGTGACGTGAGCGAAAAACTACTCACGCGCCCATCTCTAGCAACAATACATGTACAAAAAAATATATATAAATAATATATTGTTTTGGTTTATAAATTATTAATATAAATGTTATGGAAGAAATAATTAATTGAACTGTTTATCGAAAATAAATATAAACCAGAGTTGCATTTTCAAAGGAAAAAATTCACTGAAAAACTTCAGCGTGTAAATGCGACCTGAATTCCGAAGAAGTTTTAAAACAGAATGAAAAAAACTTCATGAAAAAACTTCAGTGTGTAAATGGGGTCTAACAAGTTCTAGTCCGAGGCATTTGTCTGGGTTAGGTATCGGTTACAACATAAACCAGTTGGTTTATCTATGGGATAGTAAATTAAAGTGTCAAGATTGGGGTTCTACGATAACTGGGGGGCTGGCAAATCGATAAGTTCGATAACACAAAACCGACAATCTACATATTTTGCACATCCTTACAGCTAGAACTACCAAATTCGGTAAAAAGATAGCTATTATCAACCCCCAAAAAACTGCATCAAAAAATTTGGAGCCACGCCCACCTATTCCGCCCCCAGCCCACCCCCCCCCCCGCATTTTAAAGTCAAAAACAGTTTTTGAGCTAAACTTAGTATAATGTATCTATTTTTGGGTGGCGCCCGGCACGTTCTAATTTTGGTTATTTTATAAGATTGTAATTTCGGCCTCTTACATAAGTGTCTCGAAATACTTTGTTCATTTGTATATCTTATTAACAACTTTTCAGATAACAAAAGAGTTGATGCAAATTCTGAGTCAAGATCGAACAACGCATTTTGGAACAAGGTCACAACATTTATTAGAGCCTTCAATGCAACGGCATCTAACCCACTTTTCCTTGATTACTCACGGATTTGGCTCCCCTGCAATAATTGCTGTATTGCATGCTTTTCAGGTAAGCATTAAAACGATTTCCGACGCCCAGCCTGTACTGATAAATACCTTAAGGGAATAACAGATCGCGAGACATTTAGTGGTCTGGACTTCAGAAGACACAGGCTCGCAATAAACGCCCGACAAAATTTTCATTGAATCCGCAACTTGACTTATAGCTTAAAATTCTTTAACATGAAATTCTGTAGCCGACCACCGATTCCAAAGTCTCTAGCTCTTATAGGCTCATTTTCCCCGATTCCACTAGAGCAAGATGCAAGTATGTAATTGGTATTCGAAGATGCCGCATCTTTTTGTATTAGAATCCCATTTGTACAATGGGAATCTTATTCAAATTTTCCCCGTTGGTCGGCTGCATTCCCAGTTGGTTCGAAACCGACCAACTGGGAATGTTAGAAGTTAACATTACAGAGCTTTAACATAGTCGATAGCATGAAATTGGTAATCGATACTTGGTTTAAACAGTGCCAATTTGCGTAAAACAGCTTGTCATCAAGTGCATGTCCAAGCAAACTGGGATATTCGTTAAACCATGTTTGCATTTTGCGAAGAAATTAAAGCAATAATTTTTGCTTTTTTGGTTTCACTAATAATGCTCGATACTGAAGGTAAAGAGTATATTGAGTTTGTGCAATGTCCGTCATGGTGTCTGTCCATCTGCCCGTCTGTATGAACGCAACTTTTTTCCACACCCTTCAAGCTAGAGACTTGAAACTTTGCAATTCTCTTTATCTATGGGATAGTAAATTAAAGTGTCAAGATAGGGGTTCTACGATAACTGGGGGCTGAAAAATCGATAAGTTCGATAGCTCAAAACCGATAAATCTACATATTTCGCACATCCTTACAGCTAGAACTACCAAATTCGGTAAGAAGATAGCTACTATCAACCCCCAAAAACTGCATCAAAAGTTTTGGAGCCACGCCCACCTATTCCGCCCCCAGCCCACCCCCCCCCCGCATTTTAAAGTCAAAAAAGTCTTTATCTCCCACAGTTTTTGAGCTAAAGCCACCATGAAAATGACCCCCCAAAAACTGCATCAAAAGTTTGGATGCCACGTCTACCGATACTGCCCTAGCCGCCCCCATCCACCCCAACGCTTCGTCAAAAACGTGAAAGCGTGTATCTTCCAGAGTTGCGTAGCCAGAGCCTCCCAATTTGGTAGGAAGATCGCTGGCAACGACCCCCATAGTTCTGAATCAAAGTCATGGAGCCACGCCTACCCATTTCGCCCCCCTTTCCCCACTTTTTACAAACTTCAAGCTAGAGTCACCAAATTTGGTATGAAGATAGCAATTGACATTTCACAAAGATCTGCAGTTAAAATTTGGATGCCACACCTACCCATACCGCCCCCAGCCCCTCTTTCCATGCCTTTAACAAACTTGGAGCTTCCGACTGCAACGTTTCCACTTGTTTAAATTAGAGCTTAAGGATTTTTTATTTAATGGAATATATATTAGTAATTTTAATTTTTTTATTTTTGTGAGTGACTGACTGCTGTCAATGCAAAGCTAGGCATAGCAATTAAATTGTTTTTTGCAATTTTTAGCATATGGATATTTAGACCCCTTTTACACGATGAAGTTTTTGCGTCTGAAGCATTCGTTTGTTTGCAAAGGGTGTGGAGGGGTTACAGCTGCAAGCAATGCTTCATGACTTGTGTAGCAATGATTTATTTTTCTCATTTTGGTTTGCCTTATTTCGATTGCATGTAAACATAGAGTTGCACAGTGTTTGATGTGAATAATAAAGTTATCGATACGAAATATTGCACAAGCAAATATTAGCACCAATAGTAAATACATTGTTTTGATTAAGAAATTATTATTAGAAATGTTCACTGAATCTATTTTATTTACTTGTTACTTCTTAAATCAATTATATGTTACCAAATAAAACAATCGATGGCAAAGATGTATGTTTATTGACCATAAATTTAAATCAGAGTTGCATTTACAAAGAAAATGCTGCATGAAAAAACTTCATCGTTATCGATACGAAATATCGCACAAGCAAATATTAGCACCAATAGTAAATACATTGTTTTGATTAAGAAATTATTATTAGAAATGTTCACTGCATCTATTTTATTTACTTGTTACTTCATGAAAAAACTTCATCGTGTAAAAGGGGTCTTAAACATTTGTACATATATAGATGAGATCGACAAGTATAAACATAAAGACGGACACTACCGATGGGTCATCCCGTTTCCGATACACACATGGTATCAATAGCAATAGAATTTTGAACTTCAAATACGTGAAACTTATTTTAGAAACTATAGACAAAATATTAAAAATCGAAATTGGTTGAGAAACAACATAGATAATACATATTGAAGTTCAGTCATGGAGGTGTATTCTGAGCACACGTGCGACACACGACACATCTCCGCCATTTAACAAACGGCATTTCTCCGTTCGGAGATATGACTTTTTGAAACGACATACATATCTCCGCCAAGAAATAAACGACATTCCTCCGCGGGGAGATATGTCGTTTCTATCGTCATATCTCCGCTCGGAGATAAGTCGTCTCAAAATGTCACCAACGAAAATGCAAAAAAAAACATAATGACACTATAAGAAGTGATAATTACTTAATATTTATTATAATTAGCCGCCGCAGTCTACTTTTATTAAGGCAGTAACGCTTCAAAGCGCTGAAACCAAAAATTTTTGACTACGTCCTTAAATTAGTAAATTATTTGTTATTTTCGTTAGTGTATCGATATAATTTGCTCATAATCGCTGCGCGGAGATATGTCGGTTTAAAGTATGGAGTATGGATCTTGTGTGTGGTCCCCACAATACACGATTCACCAGGATAGAATTGAATCTGGGCAGAAAATATTCGTTCGTCTTGGCTTCAGAAGTTTTAACTGGGTTCCTGGAGTAGACTTACTACCGTATTCAAGTAGACTCATTTTGATTAATCTTCCGTAGAATTATGCATGGAGTATTATTTATTACGAACCTACTTAATGGTGAAATCGACTCATCAGTTATTTTAAGTTGAATTAAATTAACTGTTCCGATTAGAGCTACTCGAAACTTTTTACCCCTTAGCCATGATCGTGGCTCGAGCAACTATTTAGTACATGAACAATTCCTATTTTATGCTCTGATTTAACAAGCTTTATTTTTTTATATCCTTGGAGTCCTCAATTCCAGTACTAAAACAAGTGGAAACGTTGCCATCAGCTATCTTCCTTCCAAAGTTGGTGACTCTAGCTCGAAGTTTGTAAATGGTGTGGAGAGGGGGGCTGGGGGCGGTATGGGTGGGCGTGGCATCGAAATTTTTGCTGCAGATCTCTGTGGGACGTCAATTACTATCTTCATACCAAATTTGGTGACTCTTGCTCAAATTTTGTAAAAAGTGGGGCAGGGGGGCTGGGGGCGGTATGGTTGGGTGTGGCATTCAAATTTTTGCTGCAGATCTGTGTGGAATTTCAATTGCTATCTTCATACCAAATTTAGAGACTCTAGCACGAAGTTTATAAATAGTGGGGAAAGGAATGGGTGGGCGTGGCTACAAAACATTAATGCAGATTTTTGGGGGTCGTTATCAGCTATCTTCCTGCCAAGTTTTGTGGCTTTAGCTCCATAACTCTGGAAGATACACACCTTCCTGTTTTTGACGAAGCCTTTGGGCATATTGGGGTGGCTAGGGCAGAATTGGTGGGCGTGACATCCAAACTTTTGATGTCGTTTTTCGGCGGTCGTCATCACATATCTTGGAAACAAATTTGGTGGATATAGCTTTTCTGATTTCAAAATGCAGAGAGGCTGGGGCGGAATGGGTGAACGTGGCTCCAAAACCTTGATGCAGTTTTTTGGGGGTCGTTGGCAGCTATCTTCCTACCAAAGTTGGTGGCTCTAGCTTCACAACTCTGGAAGATAGGGCAGGATTGGTGGCGTGGCATCCAAAATTTCGATCCAGTTTGCGGGTCATCAACACTTATCTTGGCTCCAAATTTTTGGCTATAGCTCATAAGCTGTGGGAGATAAAGGCTTTTTACTTTAAATGCGGGGTGGCTGGGGCGGAACGGGTGGGCGTGGCTCCAAAAATGTTGACGCAGTTTTTTTAAAGTTGCAAGTAGCTATCTGCTTACCAAATTTTGTAGTTCTAGCTGTAAGGATGTGCGAAATATGTGGATTTATCGGTTTTAAGCTATAGAATTTATCGATTTGCCAGCCCCCCAGTTATCGTAGAGCCCCCATCTTGCAACTTTAATTTACTATCCCATAGATAAAGAGAATTGCAAAGTTTCAAGTCTCTAGCTTTAAGGGTGTGGAAAAACAGTTGCGAACATACAGACGGTCAGACGGACATTCGGACGGACACCATGACGGACATTGCATTGGGTCGATCCTTTTTGCGTTATCTAATCGTAACCACTAACCACTAACTACTAATCAAACGCTGTTCTGATTGGGTTTTTCTGGGTTTTTCCCAATCCACGAAACAAATGTTGGACCACTAATTTTATTTTTGAATTTTCCAGAGCTTTAACGTAAACTTTATAAATTTTTTACCTAAACTTATTTTCAGATTTATATATAATTTATTTAACTCAATTTTAATATCAATTTTTAATTTTATTTAAATTTAAATTAATTTGGATTTTATGTCAGCTGATCAATAAACAACTAAATAAATTAAAAATATGACGTTTTGAAACGACATGTCTCCGCCGTTTCGCAAACGACATATCTCTGAGAGGAGATGTGACATTTGAGACGACACATGTCGTTTGTGCAACAGCGGAGATATGTCGTCGGAGATATGTCGCGACCCCACTTACACATATAGTACAAACAACGACTGTACGACTGTTCATTACTTAATGAACCAGTGAGTAGCACAGGACGGGACAATCAACTTTTCGTATCCAACTATAATCTCCAAAAAAGATCCATGCAGCATTACTAATCTGGTTTAAATTTCGTTTTATTGTTAGCTCTAGCAGTAGGAAGTTTTTATATACATAAATTTATTTGATCTGTTAAAACAACAAGGAAAATCTCAATTTCAGACGTTTTTGAATGAATCACTTAATTACTTGGAAAAATTGTACCCTTCAAATGGAGGTGGAATGGTCTCTTCTTCGCTGGATAAAACTAAACTTGACATCGATAAAAAATGAAAGACTATACTGCAACACAAGCCAATTCGTATATAATAACAAAATTAATATTAAATAGGTACAATATCAAATCCAATTAGCAATAAATTATTGTAAATTTATTAAGCTTAGTGTAAATAATTGAAACCGTAATTTTAAAGTTCTTTTCCATAAATATGTAAGCACCACATAATTATGTATAATCTTATTTTTTAAAATAACGCGTTCCGTTAAAAGCCACAAATAAATCATATAAAAAATACATGTGTTTTATTATTGAAATATATACTACTAGTAAGTGGCCCGCTTACTTCGCTGCGCGGATAGTTTACATAAATTTTAGCAATAGAAGATGGATACATAATAAATAAATTAGAAAATATTTCACAAAATATTAAAGCAAAGTATTTAATATTCTATTTTCCATGCCACCATTGAGGTAGAGAATCAGGCGCGTAATTTTTTATTGTGGTTTCCCCAATTGAATTTGCAATTATTAACAACTTTTTTGAGCTTCTTTATAAACGATATTGGTTGTTTTTCCGTCAGGTGCTAATACAAATAAACTTTTTGGTGAACTGACTCTTGAGCAGGCTACATAAAATTGGCCATGAGAAAAACAATCGTGTCTTAAGTCTTGTCCAGCTAATTTCCCTGTAATTTAGCAATTGTTAAGGCAAAGCAAACTTTTAAAGGAATTTGCAATCTTTTTTATTGAATTGGCAATTCAGAATCAGAAGGTATTAATGGAATTCTCGGTATAAAAACCGTTTCCCCTATACCACTGCCAGTAAAGATAATTGCTTCGACAACATTCTTATGAAGGACTTTAACTTGCAATCTTGTACCATTGCACAGTTTCGGCGGTTTCAAGTTGCGAATCAACATTACAGGTGAACCAATCTTTAAAGTTAATTTATGTTGAGGCAGGCCAGCCGGATTTAATGAATTAAGAAACTCGACGGGGTAATGAACTGCATCTTCGATTTCAGTCACAGAATCAATAGAGCTAATGTCATTTCTTCACTTTGAAATGATTTTAATAAAAACTCGTTTATATCCAATGCATTGTCATATCTTGGCAAAGTTATTTTGCCATCATGGGTTGGAAAAAATCCATTTCCTATTTTAAGAAGAATTTCTGTAATCATCTTCTAGTAATCCTACAGCTTCACACGCCAATTGAAATGATGCGTATGCTATACCGTTAACGGTTTTTAAATTTGGAAATGAAGTTGGGCCCTCTTACAAAATGTAGTAAAAGTCTTAAAACGAAACATTCGGTATTATTGGGATGAACTCTTCCCAAAGCTGAATCTCTTTTAACTCCAGAAAAATTTAGCACATCATGCCTTAGGTTCGTTCTCTGAAATTCTTTATTATTCATGTATGGGAAATGCAAGGATTCTCCATACCGCTTCTGAGATACTTATATTAAGGCCACTTTCGTACATATTAATTTCATTACGTTGGTCTTCAAGAGTAAATGATGCTTGATCGCTGCCCGTGTTAACATATTTGCAAATGTATTTGATAGACTTTACAGAACTACAATACTCAACATCAATGTGAGCTTCAAATGTTCTCATTAGTACACATCTATAAGGCACAACCCAACGATTATCTATGCAATTACCATTTATATTCATTGCATTACCACCATCTTCTATCGCTCTTCTACGATATAGAGGGTAACTATGTTTTCCAGTCACAAATTCTTTAAGTAAGTGTCGAGGAAACCTTTTGGTACATTTTCCATTTTTCATGCATGGCGATTTATTATTAAATGAACCGCAAGGACCATGAATCATATTTGACTTAACAATGTTAAATAACAAAGGATCCTCATCTGCGTTTGGTATTTCGGCACAGATAATTTTATCGATTTTATCTGGTCTTATTTTATTTTCTAACCAAAGCAGAATATATATATGTGGTAAACCCTACTTTTGCCATTCCACAGAGTACATGAAACATTGCACGCTTCCAAACAAAGAACCTTTAGTCAATAGTGACATTAAAGCTTTAACTTTTAAATGAAAAACTCGAGCTATAATATCGTGACGATCATGCGATTTTTGACCCGGTAATAAAACACTTTTGATGTCATTCCATTGTGGATTGCATGTGAATGTTATGAAAAGATCTGGTCGCCCATAATGGCGAACATATTTCATAGCATCTTGAGTCTTTTCATGCATATATCGTGCAGAGCTTGTTAAAGAAGATGGTAAAATTACCATCTGACCAAGTTGAGCTGCGACAACATCTTGTTGGCCTATTGCATCTTGTAGATGTATATAGCTATCTGCTCTGGGTTTCGCTTGATTGTAGCGAATATAATTTAACCTTTCTGTTTAAATTTTAGCATGCATATCAACCAAAAACTGACTTAAAAGGGAACGACAATAAAGTGAATGATTTATCTCAGATTGACGAATCATTATTTTACAGCTGTAAAAGCTTAACGCAGATATCTTTTTTTTGGTTCCTCTTTTTTTAATAATGGATTCCATTGTGGTATATCCACTGAATAGCCATCTTCGCCATAAGGAAATAGCAAAGGGTACTGTAAGGCATCGTATGATCGATGCACCTCACTTATACGATGTTATTTATTATTCTGGCTTTCAATAATAATATCGCGCTTTTCAAATTGCTGACCAACAATAACTAAAGCTACTTCGCTTGATTGAGGTGCATTGTAAAGCCCTTTGTGAGCACCAGCAGGTGTTCGATCAGCATGTGTAATCAATTTATAGTCTTTAGTACTTGTTGGTATTTTATTGAGAGCCATTTTTAGATCTTTAACATAACGATTACGATGATGAAACATACATTGAAGATCCTTTACTACGCTTAAATCAACATTTGAAATATTTTTGCAACGTAGTTGAGCTTCCTTTTCATCATCACCAACAAAATAAATTTGAAGAAACTGCATTTCTTCATTTGGAAAAGGTCGGACACTACCAATTAGGTGATACACTTGTCCTTGGACTTTAAAGGTTGACCAACTTTCATTTATAATTTTTGTACTTCCAAAAGAAGTCATTTGAAAGCAGCTGTTATACTTTTTTATACGATCAATGAAATGATCATGCTTTGGATGTCTACCAATTATTAAGCTTTTAAGTGGATCAGGCAAACTTTCATTTTGTGAAAGTTTAACTTTTCCTGCCTTGCAACAGATACCCAAAGGCTAATTTTTCCATTTTAAAGCAATACAATGTTTGCATATCATATTCATACTACCAAGTTGAGTAATTTTATCTGACTTGTAAGCTTTTTCAAAATCATAGTTTAAGCCAGACATGGCTTTAACACTCCATGCACGCAAACGCCTTTCTTGACGTGCATAAGGATTATTAGCCTGATGTCTTCTCACTGCAACTCTATGAGCCTCAGAATTATTAACCTGAAATCTTTTTGATGCTTCTATGCGCTTACCCCTATTGATATCACGATATTTTTCAAATTAATGTTTTAGTACCTTTTTTTTCTGTTTTTTCGGTGAACCGACTATGTCTTTTAACAGGATTTTTAACATTTTCAGTTATACATTCACTTGGCGTATCAGAATCTTGAGTTAATACTTCGTCTAAAGGAATATAAACATCAAAATGTCCATTCATTAATGGACCGGTAAAACGCAATCTTTTTACAGGATGCATATTATTTCCGAATGCTTGTAATAAATTTCCATTCTGAAAAACTTGGAAATTTACAGCAAAAATTTCTGCTGCTGCTTGAAGCTCACATGCAGTACCATAAGTATATGAGTATGACATAGCGCACTCATATTGTTCAGAAGAGCTATAACACTCTCCATTTGAGTTTATGCTGAAGCAAGCCAAAGTTTGCCAGTTGGTTACAACATGTTCAACAATATTTTGGCGTATGGTGCCATGGAAGCCTTGCCTACCAAATAAAAGGTAGGAAATATATCTAAAAAGACAGGCTCCATCACCAATTATGGCAACAACTGAATGCGGCACCAAAACACCACTAATATCTAAAGCTTCAATAGACATATTTTAATTTGGCTGTGAGTCAATTGACTTCACTGTAAAACGATTGTTACAACGTTACAGTGTCTAAACGTAAGTATAGAATTCAATAAAATTGAATATACCAACTTACATTAATTTAATAGAATATTCAGACTGCTAAGTTTTTTTTTCTGTATAACTATAAAATAATATGCAAAATAGAAGACAACTATATATAATGTTGCTTCAATTATTAAGTCTAAAATCGACTTTTTAATTTTGTTAAAAAAAAAACAACAAAACAAATTAACAACTTAATTTAAAGTAAGTATGATAAATAAATAAATACTTCAAAATAAGTCAAAAATTGACTTCACTGTACAACGTTACAGCGTCTATACAAAGTATAGAATTCAATTAAATTGAATATACCAACTTATATTAATTTAATAGAATATTCAGACTGCTTCGTTTTATTTGATTTATAAATGCACTAAGGCAGCTTCTATATAACTATTATATAATATGCAAAATAGAAGACAACTATGTATATATAATGTTGCTTCAATTATTAAGTCTAAAATCTACTTATTCATTTTGTTGAAAAAAAACAACAAAACAAATTAACAACTTAATTTAGAGTAAGTATTATAAATAAATAAATACTTCAAAATAAGTCAAAAATTGACTTCACTGTACAACGTTACAGCGTCTATACAAAGTATAGAATTCAATAAAATTGAATATACCAACTTATATTATTTTAATAGAATATTCAGACTGCTAAGTTTTATTTGATTTTTAAATGCACTTAAGCAGCGTCTATATAACTATTATATAATATGGAAAATAGAAGACAACTATATATAATGTTGCTTCAATTATTAAGTCTAAAATCGACTTAATTTTCTTGTGTTTAAAAAACAACAAAAGAAATTCAAATACGTTGATCGTTATTTAAATATTTATATAATAGCAATTAAATTTTATTATAACTTATCATAAAATACGTATTTTAAGTGAATTTATATATATACGTATTTTAAAGGAATGTATATATGTCTATATAATACGAAAATCAGAATATTGAAAAAATCACTGATTCAAAAAGTAACTTTCGATGTTATTATTATCCTTAATGTAAACAATATTAAACAAGTAAATCAAAAAAAATTTTGAAGACATGCTTTTATACGCTTTCTTGCATACATTTGTAATCGAGATTTTTTATCATCATCCATGCAATACATAAATATCAAACATGTTTTTGCTATTAAAAAATAGATAAAAAAGTTTAAATAATACAAAAAAAGTTTGTCTCGGTCGGAGATCGAACCCACGATCTTCGACCTGTGAAGCGGCGGGCTTCCCTTCATGCCACCAAAGCTTGTCATATTTGACAGTCAAATTAGTAAGTTAAGCAAAAGGGAAAACAGTTTTTCGTGGTTTTTACATGATATTACATATTTTATCGCGCCAAAAACTTTAAAAACATGTATTGTCATCTGAAACACATCTTTGGTGAAAATTTCAGAGCTCTAGGTAGTCGGGAACTTGGTGAAAATTGATTACAAGATTCCGGTACAAACATACAGACAGACAGACAGACAGACAGACAAGTCAAGTTAAATAAAAGCATGTAAAAATTCACTGAAACGAAAAGTTACTTTCTTTGTTCACATTAAATATGAACAAAAATGCATAACCAATTCTCTTACCATTGTATGTAAAACAATAATGTTGGAAAGAGCACTACAGTTCTTCCTCTAAGCAGCAGATACCGAGCTCATACATACAACGCCTGCACTTAAGAGCTAAGTATGGGTGGTGAAAATTAGGCAATGCAATTCCTTAAACAGCAGCCTCTTAGTTATAGTTAGCTTAGCTTAGTGAGTGCGGAGGAGATAGGGATATTAAGATTTATGTTTGAAAATAAAATAGAGAGTGAACGTAAATGAGCAACAACAAAGGAGCATGATCGGAGCGAGATTTCAAATTATCTGATTATCATAAGAGCAACACACGCGCTTATGTGAACGCCCTTTGCTTATTCGAAATTTTATATCAATAATATATCAATAATGTTTGTGTGTTACGTTTTGTCTAAGTTATATAAGCAGCAAGTAGGCGAATCCACCCCCATAACATATTCTGGTGTGTTAAATTTTTCTGGACGCACCAAGTTTTGTTATGTTGTTGTTTTTTTTTTTAAATCAATGACACCAACAAAAAGTAGCAGTGCGGGCCCAAAAACAACACTGACAACAACAACAAACGCTACTTGGGTCGTAAATCAATTGTCAAAGGCACACAAATTTGAAAAAAAGAAAAAATGTGCACTGTGCGAAGTGATACATGTACATAAAATTATGAAAATTATTTTCAAGCGCATTGAAAAGCGGAAATCCGTTTCTTTTTTGCAAGTGTAGAACCTTTTTTTATGACTTTGCTTGTGCGACGCGAAGGCGTCACTGCGCATTTGTTTTGTTTCTGTATTCTCGCTCGCGATCAAACTCTGAGCTTGTGCGACAATCAGGCGACAGCAGTGGAAGGGGTTCTTGTTGTAATTGTAATTTGTTTTTTAAAATGGGTAAAAAGTGCTCCAAATCGTATGGGAGGTACTTGAAGGAGTTGTCCAAATATAACTTCCCTTCTTAGTGCTCACTTACTACCTGCATGGAAAATTGTGTGAAAATTTCAGCCTTCTAGCTCTTTTCGTTTAGGCTGTGGCTGATCCATTTTAACGCGGACTAACTCTTGTATATACATATATAGATGTGTTTAAATATTCCAACCTCCTACAGAGAAATAAAATATGTTTTTAATATGGCATGCATTATTTTTAAGCATCTTCACTATTTACGGCGAAAGATCTTCATTCGGGCCGAAATAATTTCCTTAAATTTAATCGTTTTTTTATACTCGATACCGAAGGTAAAGATTAAAGTGTCAAGATAGGGGTTCTACGATAACTGGGGGCCGGAAAATCGATAAGTTCGATAGCTCAAAACCGATAAATCTACATATTTCGCACATCCTTACAGCTAGAACTACCAAATTCGGTAAGAAGATAGCTACTATCAACGCCACTCCCACCTATTCCGCCCCCAGCCCCCCGCATTTTAAAGTCCAAAAAGTCTTTATCTCCCACAGTTTTTGAGCTAAAGCCACCATGATGATGACACCCCAAAAACTGCATCAAAAGTTTGGGTGCCACGCCCACCGGTACTGCCCTAGCCGCCCCCATCCACCCCAACGCTTCGTCAAAAACGGGAAATGGTGTATCTTCCAGAGTTGCGTAGCCAGAGCCTCCAACTTTGGTAGGAAGATAGCTGGTAACGACCCCCAAAGAACTGCATCAAAGTTTTGGAGCCACGCCCACCCATTCCGCCCCAGCCCCCCCCCCCCCCATTTTGAAATCAGAAATAGCTTTATCTCCCACAGTTTTTTAGCTAGAGCCACCAAATTTGGTGTCAAGATAGGTGATGATGACCCCCCAAAAACTGCATCAAAAGTTTGGATGCCACGCCTACCAATATTGCCCTAGCCGCACCCATCTTCCCCAACGCTTCGGCAAAAACGGGAATGCGTGAATCTTCCAGAGTTGTGAAGCTAGAGCCACCAAATTCGGTAGGAAGATAGCTGGCAACGACCCCCATAGTTCTGAATCAAAGTCATGGAGCCACGCCCACCCATTTCACCCCCTTTTTCCCACCTTTTACAAACTTTGAGCTAGAATCACCAAATTTGGAATGAAGATAGCAATTGACATTCCACACCGATCTGCATCAAAACTTTAGATGCCACGCCCACCCATACCGCCCCATACCGCCCCAAGCCCCCCTTTCCCCACTTTTTACAATCTTCGCGCTAGTCACCAAATTTGGTATGAAGATTGCAAATGACATTCCACACAGATCTGGATCAAAAATTTGGATGCCACACCCACCCATACCGCCCCAAGCCCCCCTTTCCCCACTTTTTACAAACTTCAAGCTAGAGTCACCAAATTTGGTATGAAGATAGCAATTGACATTTCACAAAGATCTGCAGTAAAAATTTGGATGCCACACCCACCTATACCGCCCCCAGCCCCTCTTTCCATACCTTTTACAAACTTCGAGCTTCCGACTGCAACGTTTCCACTTGTTTAAATTAGAGCTTAAGGATTTTTTATTTAATGGAATATTTATTTAGTAATTTTAATTTTTTCGTTTATGTGAGTGACTGACTGCTGTCAATGCAAAGCTAGGCATAGCAATTAAATTGTTTTTTGCAATTTTTTAGCATATGGATATTTAGACCCCTTTTACACGATGAAGTTTTTGCGTCTGAAGTATTCGTTTGTATGCAAAGGGTGTGGAGGGGTTACAGCTGCAAGCAATGCTTCATGACTTGTGTAGCAATGATTTATTTTTCTCATTTTGGTTTGCCTTATTTCGATTGCATGTAAACACAGAGTTGCACAGTGTTTGATGTGAATAATAAAGTTATCGATACGAAATATTGCACAAGCAAATATTAGCACCAATAGTAAATACATTGTTTTGATTAAGAAATTATTATTAGAAATGTTCACTGAATCTATTTTATTTACTTGTTACTTCTTAAATCAATTATATGTTACCAAATAAAACAATCGATGGCAAAGATGTATGTTTATCGACCATAAATTTAAATCAGAGTTGCATTTACAAAGAAAATGCTGCATGAAAAAACTTCATCGTTATCGATACGAAATATCGCACAAGCAAATATTAGCACCAATAGTAAATACATTGTTTTGATTAAGAAATTATTATTAGAAATGTTCACTGCATCTATTTTATTTACTTGTTACTTCATGAAAAAACTTCATCGTGTAAAAGGGGTCTTAAACATTTGTACATATATAGATGAGATCGACAAGTATAGACATAAAGACGGACACTACCGATGGGTCATCCCGTTTCCGATACACACATGGTATCAATAGCAATAGAATTTTGAACTTCAAATACGTGAAACTTATTTTAGAAACTATAGACAACATATTAAAAATCGAAATTGGTTGAGAAACAACATAGATAATACATATTGAAGTTCAGTCATGGAGGTGTATTCTGAGCACACGTGCGACACACGACACATCTCCGCCATTTAACAAACGGCATTTCTCCGTTCGGAGATATGACTTTTTGAAACGACATACACTTCTCCGCCAAGAAATAAACGATATTCCTCCGCGGGGAGATATGTCGTTTCTATCGTCATATCTCCGCTCGGAGATAAGTCGTCTCAAAATGTCACCAACGAAAATGCAAAAAAAACATAATGACACTATAAGAAGTGATAATTACTTAATATTTATTATAATAAGCCGCCGCAGTCTACTTTTATTAAGGCTGTAACGCTTCAAAGCGCTGAAGCCAAAAATTTTGGACTACGTCCTTAAATTAGTAAATTATTTGTTATTTTCGTTAGTGTATCGATATAGTTTGCAAATAATCGCTGCGCGGAGATATGTCGGTTTAAAGTATGGAGTATGGATCTTGTGTGTGGTCCCCACAATACACGATTCACCAGGATAGAATTGAATCTGGGCAGAAAATATTCGTTCGTCTTGGCTTCAGAAGTTTTAACTGGGTTCCTGGAGTAGACTTACTACCGTATTCAAGTAGACTCCTTTTGATTAATCTTCCGTAGAATTATGCATGGAGTATTATTTATTACGAACCTACTTAATGGTGAAATCGAGTCATCAGTTATTTTAAGTTGAATTAAATTAAGTGTTCCGATTATAGCTACTCGAAACTTTTTACCCCTTAGCCATGATCGTAGCTCGAGCAACTATTTAGTACATGAACAATTCCTATTTTATGCTCTGATTTAACAAGCTTTATTCTTTTATATCCTTGGAGTCCTCAATTCCAGTACTAAAACAAGTGGAAACGTTGCCATCAGCTATCTTCCTTCCAAAGTTGGTGACTCTAGCTCGAAGTCTGTAAATGGTGTGGAGAGGGGGGCTGGGGGCGGTATGGGTGGGCGTGGCATCGAAATTTTTGCTGCAGATCTCTGTGGGACGTCAATTACTATCTTCATACCAAATTTGGTGACTCTAGCTCGAAGTTTGTAAAAGGTAGAGAAAGCGGGGCTGGGAGCGGTATGGTTGGGTGTGCCATTCAAGTTTTTGTTGCAGATCTTTATGGAATGTCAATTGCTATCTTCATACCAAATTTGGTGACCTCGGCTCAAAGTTTGTAAAAGTGGAGAAAGGGCGGCTGGGAGCGGATTGGGTGGGTGAGGCATCCAAATTTTTGATGCAGATCTTTGTGGAATGTCAATTGTCAATCTTCATACCAAATTTGATGACTCTTGCTCAAATTTTGTAAAAAGTGGGGCAGGGGGGCTGGGGGCGGTATGGTTGGGTGTGGCATTCAAATTTTTTCTGCACATCTGTGTGGAATGTCAATTGCTATCTTCATACCAAATTTAGTGACTCTAGCACGAAGTTTGTAAATAGTGGGGAAAGGGGGGCGGAATGGGTGGGCGTGGCTACAAAACATTAATGCAGATTTTTGGGGGTCGTTGCCAGCTATCTTCTTGCCAAGTTTTGTGGCTTTAGCTCCATAACTCTGGAAGATACACGCCTTCCTGTTTTTGACGAAGCCTTTGGGCATATTGGGGTGGCTAGGGCAGAATTGGTGGGCGTGACATCCAAACTTTTGATGCAGTTTTTGGGGGGTCATCATCACCTAACTTGGCACTAAATTTGGTGGATATAGCTCAAAAACTGTGGGAGATATAGGCTTTTTTGACTTTAAAATTCGGGGGGGCTAGGAGCGGAATGGGTAGGCGTGGTGCCAAAATTTATGCAGTTTTTTGGGGTTGCTAGTAGCTATATTCTTACAAAATTTGGTAGATCTAGCTGTAAGAATGTGCGAAATATGAGGATTTATCGGTGTTTAGCTATCGAATTTATCGATTTGCCAGCCCCCCAGTTATCGTAGAACCCCCATTTTGACACTTTAATTTACTATTCCATAGATAAAGAGAATTGCAAAATTTCAAGTCTCTAGTTTGAAGGGTGTAGAAAAAAAATTGGACACATACAGACGGGCGGACGGACAGACGGACGGACACCATGACGGACATTGCATTGGGTCGATCCTTTTTGCGTTATCTAATCGTAACCACTAACCACTAACTACTAATCGAACGCTGTTCTGATTGGGTTTTTCTGAATTTTCCCAATCCACGGAACAAATGTTGGACCACTAATTTTATTTTTGAATTTTCCAGAGCTTTAACGTAAACTTTATAAATTTTTTACCTAAACTTATTTTCAGATTTATATATAATTTTATTTAACTCAATTTTAATATCAATTTTTAATTTTATTTAAATTTAAATTAATTTGGATTTTATGTCAGCTGATCAATAAACAAATAAATAAATTAAAAATATGACGTTTTGAAACGACATGTCTCCGCCGTTTCGCAAACGACATATCTCTGAGAGGAGATGTGACATTTGAGACGACACATGTCGTTTGTGCAACAGCGGAGATATGTCGTCGGAGATATGTCGCGACCCCACTTACACATATAGTACAAACAACGACTGTACGACTGTTCATTACTTAATGAACCAGTGAGTAGCACAGGACGGGATAATCAACTTTTCGTATCCAACTATAATCTCCCAAAAAGAACCATGCAGCATTACTAATCTGGTTTAAATTTCGTTTTATTGTTAGCTCTAGCAGTAGGAAGTTTTTATATACTTAAATTTATTTGATCTGTTAAAACAACAAGGAAAATCTCAATTTCAGACGTTTTTGAATGAATCACTTAATTACTTGGAAAAATTGTACCCTTCAAATGGAGGTGGAATGGTCTCTTCTTCGCTGGATAAAACTAAACTTGACATCGATAAAAAATGAAAGACTATACTGCAACAGAAGCCAATTTGTATATAATAACAAAATTAATATTAAATAGGTACAATATCAAATCCAATTAGCAATAAATTATTGTAAATTTATTAAGCTTAGTGTAAATAATTGAAACCGTAATTTTAAAGTTATTTTCCATAAATATGTAAGCACCACATAATTATGTATAATCTTATTTTTTAAAATAACGCGTTCCGTTAAAAGCCACAAATAAATCATATAAAAAATACATGTGTTTTATTATTGAAATATATACTATGTATTTAAATATTCCAACCTCCTACAGAGAAATAAAATATGTTTTTAATATGGCATGCATTATTTTTAAGCATCTTCACTATTTACGGCGAAAGATCTTCATTCGGGCCGAAATAATTTCCTTAAATTTAATCGTTTTTTTATACTCGATACCGAAGGTAAAGATTAAAGTGTCAAGATAGGGGTTCTACGATAACTGGGGGCCGCAAAATCGATAAGTTCGATAGCTCAAAACCGATAAATCTACATATTTCGCACATCCTTACAGCTAGAACTACCAAATTCGGTAAGAAGATAGCTGCTATCAACGCCACTTCCACCTATTCCGCCCCCAGCCCCCCGCATTTTAAAGTCCAAAAAGTCTTTATCTCCCACAGTTTTTGAGCTAAAGCCACCATGATGATGACACCCCAAAAACTGCATCAAAAGTTTGGGTGCCACGCCCACCGATACTGCCCTAGCCGCCCCCATCCACCCCAACGCTTCGTCAAAAACGGGAAATTGTGTATCTTCCAGAGTTGCGTAGCCAGAGCCTCCAAATTTGGTAGGAAGATAGCTGGTAACGACCCCCAAAGAACTGCATCAAAGTTTTGGAGCCACGCCCACCCATTCCGCCCCAGCCCCCCCCCCCATTTTGAAATCAGAAATAGCTTTATCTCCCACAGTTTTTAGGCTAGAGCCACCAAATTTGGTGCCAAGATAGGTGATGATGACCCCCCAAAAACTGCATCAAAAGTTTGGATGCCACGCCTACCAATATTGCCCTAGCCGCACCCATCTTCCCCAACGCTTCGGCAAAAACGGGAATGCGTGAATCTTCCAGAGTTGTGAAGCTAGAGCCACCAAATTCGGTAGGAAGATAGCTGGCAACGACCCCCATAGTTCTGAATCAAAGTCATGGAGCCACGCCCACCCATTTCACCCCCTTTTTCCCACCTTTTACAAACTTTGAGCTAGAATCACCAAATTTGGAATGAAGATAGCAATTGACATTCCACACCGATCTGAATCAAAACTTTAGATGCCACGCCCACCCATACCGCCCCAAGCCCCCCTTTCCACACTTTTTACAATCTTCGCGCTAGTCACCAAATTTGGTATGAAGATTGCAAATGACATTCCACACAGATCTGGATCAAAAATTTGGATGCCACACCCACCCATACCGCCCCAAGCCAAGGATTTTTTATTTAATGGAATATTTATTTAGTAATTTTAATTTTTTTATTTTTGTGAGTGACTGACTGCTGTCAATGCAAAGCTAGGCATAGCAATTAAATTGTTTTTTGCAATTTTTTAGCATATGGATATTTAGACCCCTTTTACACGATGAAGTTTTTGCGTCTGAAGAATTCGTTTGTATGCAAAGGGTGTGGAGGGGTTACAGCTGCAAGCAATGCTTCATGACTTGTGTAGCAATGATTTATTTTTCTCATTTTGGTTTGCCTTGTTTCGATTGCATGTAAACACAGAGTTGCACAGTGTTTGATGTGAATAATAAAGTTATCGATACGAAATATTGCACAAGCAAATATTAGCACCAATAGTAAATACATTGTTTTGATTAAGAAATTATTATTAGAAATGTTCACTGAATCTATTTTATTTACTTGTTACTTCTTAAATCAATTATATGTTACCAAATAAAACAATCGATGGCAAAGATGTATGTTTATCGACCATAAATTTAAATCAGAGTTGCATTTACAAAGAAAATGCTGCATGAAAAAACTTCATCGTTATCGATACGAAATATCGCACAAGCAAATATTAGCACCAATAGTAAATACATTGTTTTGATTAAGAAATTATTATTAGAAATGTTCACTGCATCTATTTTATTTACTTGTTACTTCATGAAAAAACTTCATCGTGTAAAAGGGGTCTTAAACATTTGTACATATATAGATGAGATCGACAAGTATAAACATAAAGACGGACACTACCGATGGGTCATCCCGTTTCCGATACTCACATGGTATCAATAGCAATAGAATTTTGAACTTCAAATACGTGAAACTTATTTTAGAAACTTAAGACAACATATTAAAAATCGAAATTGGTTGAGAAACAGCATAGATAATACATATTGAAGTTCAGTCATGGAGGTGTATTCTGAGCACACGTGCGACACACGACACATCTCCGCCATTTAACAAACGGCATTTCTCCGTTCGGAGATATGACTTTTTGAAACGACACACATATCTCCGCCAAGAAATAAACGACATTCCTCCGCGGGGAGATATGTCGTTTCTATCGTCATATCTCCGCTCGGAGATAAGTCGTCTCAAAATGTCACCAACGAAAATGCAAAAAAAAACATAATGACACTATAAGAAGTGATAATTACTTAATATTTATTATAATAAGCCGCCGCAGTCTACTTTTATTAAGGCAGTAACGCTTCAAAGCGCTGAAGCCAAAAATTTTTGACTACGTCCTTAAATTAGTAAATTATTTGTTATTTTCGTTAGTGTATCGATATAATTTGCTCATAATCGCTGCGCGGAGATATGTCGGTTTAAAGTATGGAGTATGGATCTTGTGTGTGGTCCCCACAATACACGATTCACCAGGATAGAATTGAATCTGGGAAGAAAATATTCGTTCGTCTTGGCTTCAGAAGTTTTAACTGGGTTCCTGGAGTAGACTTACTACCGTATTCAAGTAGACTCCTTTTGATTAATCTTCCGTAGAATTATGCATGGAGTATTATTTATTACGAACCTACTTAATGGTGAAATCGAGTCATCAGTTATTTTAAGTTGAATTAAATTAAGTGTTCCGATTATAGCTACTCGAAACTTTTTACCCCTTAGCCATGATCGTGGCTCGAGCAACTATTTAGTACATGAACAATTCCTATTTTATGCTCTGATTTAACAAGCTTTATTCTTTTATATCCTTGGAGTCCTCAATTCCAGTACTAAAACAAGTAGAAACGTTGCCATCAGCTATCTTCCTTCCAAAGTTGGTGACTCTAGCTCGAAGTTTGTAAATGGTGTGGAGAGGGGGCTGGGGGCGGTATGGGTGGGCGTGGCATCGAAATTTTTGCTGCAGATCTCTGTGGGACGTCAATTACTATCTTCATACCAAATTTGGTGACTCTAGCTCGAAGTTTGTAAAAGGTAGAGAAAGCGGGGCTGGGAGCGGTATGGTTGGGTGTGCCATTCAAGTTTTTGTTGCAGATCTTTATGGAATGTCAATTGCTATCTTCATACCAAATTTGGTGACCTCGGCTCAAAGTTTGTAAAAGTGGAGAAAGGGCGGCTGGGAGCGGATTGGGTGGGTGAGGCATCCAAATTTTTGATGCAGATCTTTGTGGAATGTCAATTGTCAATCTTCATACCAAATTTGATGACTCTTGCTCAAATTTTGTAAAAAGTGGGGCAGGGGGGCTGGGGGCGGTATGGTTGGGTGTGGCATTCAAATTTTTTCTGCACATCTGTGTGGAATGTCAATTGCTATCTTCATATTAAATTTAGTGACTCTAGCACGAAGTTTGTAAATAGTGGGGAAAGGGGGGCGGAATGGGTGGGCGTGGCTACAAAACATTAATGCAGATTTTTGGGGGTCGTTGCCAGCTATCTTCTTGCCAAGTTTTGTGGCTTTAGCTCCATAACTCTGGAAGATACACGCCTTCCTGTTTCTGACGAAGCCTTTGGGCATATTGGGGTGGCTAGGGCAGAATTGGTGGGCGTGACATCCAAACTTTTGATGCAGTTTTTGGGGGGTCATCATCACCTAACTTGGCACTAAATTTGGTGGATATAGCTCAAAAACTGTGGGAGATATAGGCTTTTTTGACTTTAAAATTCGGGGGGGCTAGGAGCGGAATGGGTAGGCGTGGTGCCAAAATTTATGCAGTTTTTTGGGGGTTGCTAGTAGCTATATTCTTACAAAATTTGGTAGATCTAGCTGTAAGAATGTGCGAAATATGAGGATTTATCGGTGTTTAGCTATCGAATTTATCGATTTGCCAGCCCCCCAGTTATCGTAGAACCCCCATTTTGACACTTTAATTTACTATTCCATAGATAAACAGAATCGCAAAATTTCAAGTCTCTAGCTTGAAGGGTGTAGAAAAAAAATTGGACACATACAGACGGACGGACACCATGACGGACATTGCATTGGGTCGATCCTTTTTGCGTTATCTAATCGTAACCACTAACCACTAACTACTAATCGAACGCTGTTCTGATTGGGTTTTTCTGAATTTTCCCAATCCACGGAACAAATGTTGGACCACTAATTTTATTTTTGAATTTTCCAGAGCTTTAACGTAAACTTTATAAATTTTTTACCTAAACTTATTTTCAGATTTATACATAATTTTATTTAACTCAATTTTAATATCTATTTTTAATTTTATTTAAATTTAAATTAATTTGGATTTTATGTCAGCTGATCAATAAACAAATAAATAAATTAAAAATATGACGTTTTGAAACGACATGTCTCCGCCGTTTCGCAAACGACATGTCTCTGAGAGGAGATGTGACATTTGAGACGACACATGTCGTTTGTGCAACAGCGGAGATATGTCGTCGGAGATATGTCGCGACCCCACTTACACATATAGTACAAACAACGACTGTACGACTGTTCATTACTTAATGAACCAGAGTAGCACAGGACGGGACAATCAACTTTTCGTATCCAACTATAATCTCCCAAAAAGAACCATGCAGCATTACTAATCTGGTTTAAATTTCGTTTTATTGTTAGCTCTAGCAGTAGGAAGTTTTTATATACATAAATTTATTTGATCTGTTAAAACAACAAGGAAAATCTCAATTTCAGACGTTTTTGAATGAATCACTTAATTACTTGGAAAAATTGTACCCTTCAAATGGAGGTGGAATGGTCTCTTCTTCGCTGGATAAAACTAAACTTGACATCGATAAAAAATGAAAGACTATACTGCAACAAAAGCCAATTCGTATATAATAACAAAATTAATATTAAATAGGTACAATATCAAATCCAATTAGCAATAAATTATTGTAAATTTATTAAGCTTAGTGTAAATAATTGAAACCGTAATTTTAAAGTTATTTTCCATAAATATGTAAGCACCACATAATTATGTATAATCTTATTTTTTAAAATAACGCGTTCCGTTAAAAGCCACAAATAAATCATATAAAAATACATGTGTTTTATTATTGAAATATATACTATGTATTTAAATATTCCAACCTCCTACAGAGAAATAAAATATGTTTCTAATATGGCATGCATTATTTTTAAGCATCTTCACTATTTACGGCGAAAGATCTTCATTCGGGCCGAAATAATTTCCTTAAATTTAATCGTTTTTTTATACTCGATACCGAAGGTAAAGATTAAAGTGTCAAGATAGGGGTTCTACGATAACTGGGGGCCGGAAAATCGATAAGTTCGATAGCTCAAAACCGATAAATCTACATATTTCGCACATCCTTACAGCTAGAACTACCAAATTCGGTAAGAAGATAGCTGCTATCAACGCCACTTCCACCTATTCCGCCCCCAGCCCCCCGCATTTTAAAGTCCAAAAAGTCTTTATCTCCCACAGTTTTTGAGCTAAAGCCACCATGATGATGACACCCCAAAAACTGCATCAAAAGTTTGGGTGCCACGCCCACCGATACTGCCCTAGCCGCCCCCATCCACCCCAACGCTTCGTCAAAAACGGGAAATTGTGTATCTTCCAGAGTTGCGTAGCCAGAGCCTCCAAATTTGGTAGGAAGATAGCTGGTAACGACCCCCAAAGAACTGCATCAAAGTTTTGGAGCCACGCCCACCCATTCCGCCCCAGCCCCCCCCCCCCATTTTGAAATCAGAAATAGCTTTATCTCCCACAGTTTTTTAGCTAGAGCCACCAAATTTGGTGCCAAGATAGGTGATGATGACCCCCCAAAAACTGCATCAAAAGTTTGGATGCCACGCCTACCAATATTGCCCTAGCCGCACCCATCTTCCCCAACGCTTCGGCAAAAACGGGAATGCGTGAATCTTCCAGAGTTGTGAAGCTAGAGCCACCAAATTCGGTAGGAAGATAGCTGGCAACGACCCCCATAGTTCTGAATCAAAGTCATGGAGCCACGCCCACCCATTTCACCCCCTTTTTCCCACCTTTTACAAACTTTGAGCTAGAATCACCAAATTTGGAATGAAGATAGCAATTGACATTCCACACCGATCTGCATCAAAACTTTAGATGCCACGCCCACCCATACCGCCCCAAGCCCCCCTTTCCACACTTTTTACAATCTTCGCGCTAGTCACCAAATTTGGTATGAAGATTGCAAATGACATTCCACACAGATCTGGATCAAAAATTTGGATGCCACACCCACCCATACCGCCCCAAGCCAAGGATTTTTTATTTAATGGAATATTTATTTAGTAATTTTAATTTTTTTATTTTTGTGAGTGACTGACTGCTGTCAATGCAAAGCTAGGCATAGCAATTAAATTGTTTTTTTGCAATTTTTTAGCATATGGATATTTAGACCCCTTTTACACGATGAAGTTTTTGCGTCTGAAGTATTCGTTTGTATGCAAAGGGTGTGGAGGGGTTACAGCTGCAAGCAATGCTTCATGCCTTGTGTAGCAATGATTTATTTTTCTCCTTTTGGTTTGCCTTATTTCGATTGCATGTAAACACAGAGTTGCACAGTGTTTGATGTGAATAATAAAGTTATCGATACGAAATATTGCACAAGCAAATATTAGCACCAATAGTAAATACATTGTTTTGATTAAGAAATTATTATTAGAAATGTTCACTGAATCTATTTTATTTACTTGTTACTTCTTAAATCAATTATATGTTACTAAATAAAACAATCGATGGCAAAGATGTATGTTTATCGACCATAAATTTAAATCAGAGTTGCATTTACAAAGAAAATGCTGCATGAAAAAACTTCATCGTTATCGATACGAAATATCGCACAAGCAAATATTAGCACCAATAGTAAATACATTGTTTTGATTAAGAAATTATTATTAGAAATGTTCACTGCATCTATTTTATTTACTTGTTACTTCATGAAAAAACTTCATCGTGTAAAAGGGGTCTTAAACATTTGTACATATATAGATGAGATCGACAAGTATAAACATAAAGACGGACACTACCGATGGGTCATCCCGTTTCCGATACACACATGGTATCAATAGCAATAGAATTTTGAACTTCAAATACGTGAAACTTATTTTAGAAACTATAGACAACATATTAAAAATCGAAATTGGTTGAGAAACAACATAGATAATACATATTGAAGTTCAGTCATGGAGGTGTATTCTGAGCACACGTGCGACACACGACACATCTCCGCCATTTAACAAACGGCATTTCTCCGTTCGGAGATATGACTTTTTGAAACGACATACACTTCTCCGCCAAGAAATAAACGATATTCCTCCGCGGGGAGATATGTCGTTTCTATCGTCATATCTCCGCTCGGAGATAAGTCGTCTCAAAATGTCACCAACGAAAATGCAAAAAAACATAATGACACTATAAGAAGTGATAATTACTTAATATTTATTATAATAAGCCGCCGCAGTCTACTTTTATTAAGGCTGTAACGCTTCAAAGCGCTGAAGCCAAAATTTTGGACTACGTCCTTAAATTAGTAAATTATTTGTTATTTTCGTTAGTGTATCGATATAGTTTGCATAATCGCTGCGCGGAGATATGTCGGTTTAAAGTATGGAGTATGGATCTTGTGTGTGGTCCCCACAATACACGATTCACCAGGATAGAATTGAATCTGGGCAGAAAATATTCGTTCGTCTTGGCTTCAGAAGTTTTAACTGGGTTCCTGGAGTAGACTTACTACCGTATTCAAGTAGACTCCTTTTGATTAATCTTCCGTAGAATTATGCATGGAGTATTATTTATTACGAACCTACTTAATGGTGAAATCGACTCATCAGTTATTTTAAGTTGAATTAAATTAACTGTTCCGATTAGAGCTACTCGAAACTTTTTACCCCTTAGCCATGATCGTGGCTCGAGCAACTATTTAGTACATGAACAATTCCTATTTTATGCTCTGATTTAACAAGCTTTATTCTTTTAAATCCTTGGAGTCCTCAATTCCAGTACTAAAACAAGTGGAAACGTTGCCATCAGCTATCTTCCTTCCAAAGTTGGTGACTCTAGCTCGAAGTTTGTAAATGGTGTGGAGAGGGGGCTGGGAGCGGTATGGGTGGGCGTGGCATCGAAATTTTTGCTGCAGATCTCTGTGGGACGTCAATTACTATCTTCATACCAAATTTGGTGACTCTAGCTCGAAGTTTGTAAAAGGTAGAGAAAGCGGGGCTGGGAGCGGTATGGTTGGGTGTGCCATTCAAGTTTTTGTTGCAGATCTTTATGGAATGTCAATTGCTATCTTCATACCAAATTTGGTGACCTCGGCTCAAAGTTTGTAAAAGTGGAGAAAGGGCGGCTGGGAGCGGATTGGGTGGGTGAGGCATCCAAATTTTTGATGCAGATCTTTGTGGAATGTCAATTGTCAATCTTCATACCAAATTTGATGACTCTTGCTCAAATTTTGTAAAAAGTGGGGCAGGGGGCTGGGGGCGGTATGGTTGGGTGTGGCATTCAAATTTTTGCTGCACATCTGTGTGGAATGTCAATTGCTATCTTCATACCAAATTTAGTGACTCTAGCACGAAGTTTGTAAATAGTGGGGAAAGGGGGGCGGAATGGGTGGGCGTGGCTACAAAACATTAATGCAGATTTTTGGGGGTCGTTGCCAGCTATCTTCTTGCCAAGTTTTGTGGCTTTAGCTCCATAACTCTGGAAGATACACGCCTTCCTGTTTTTGACGAAGCCTTTGGGCATATTGGGGTGGCTAGGGCAGAATTGGTGGGCGTGACATCCAAACTTTTGATGCAGTTTTTGGGGGGTCATCATCACCTAACTTGGCACTAAATTTGGTGGATATAGCTCAAAAACTGTGGGAGATATAGGCTTTTTTGACTTTAAAATTCGGGGGGGCTAGGAGCGGAATGGGTAGGCGTGGTGCCAAAATTTATGCAGTTTTTTGGGGGTTGCTAGTAGCTATATTCTTACAAAATTTGGTAGATCTAGCTGTAAGAATGTGCGAAATATGAGGATTTATCGGTGTTTAGCTATCGAATTTATCGATTTGCCAGCCCCCCAGTTATCGTAGAACCCCCATTTTGACACTTTAATTTACTATTCCATAGATAAAGAGAATTGCAAAATTTCAAGTCTCTAGCTTGAAGGGTGTAGAAAAAAAATTGGACACATACAGACGGACGGACACCATGACGGACATTGCATTGGGTCGATCCTTTTTGCGTTATCTAATCGTAACCACTAACCACTAACTACTAATCGAACGCTGTTCTGATTGGGTTTTTCTGAATTTTCCCAATCCACGGAACAAATGTTGGACCACTAATTTTATTTTTGAATTTTCCAGAGCTTTAACGTAAACTTTATAAATTTTTTACCTAAACTTATTTTCAGATTTATATATAATTTTATTTAACTCAATTTTAATATCAATTTTTAATTTTATTTAAATTTAAATTAATTTGGATTTTATGTCAGCTGATCAATAAACAAATAAATAAATAAAAAACATGACGTTTTGAAACGACATGTCTTCACCGTTTCGCAAACGACATGTCTCTGAGAGGAGATGTGACATTTGAGACGACACATGTCGTTTGTGCAACAGCGGAGATATGTCGTCGGAGATATGTCGCGACCCCACTTACACATATAGTACAAACAACGACTGTACGACTGTTCATTACTTAATGAACCAGAGTAGCACAGGACGGGACAATCAACTTTTCGTATCCAACTATAATCTCCCAAAAAGAACCATGCAGCATTACTAATCTGGTTTAAATTTCGTTTTATTGTTAGCTCTAGCAGTAGGAAGTTTTTATATACATAAATTTATTTGATCTGTTAAAACAACAAGGAAAATCTCAATTTCAGACGTTTTTGAATGAATCACTTAATTACTTGGAAAAATTGTACCCTTCAAATGGAGGTGGAATGGTCTCTTCTTCGCTGGATAAAACTAAACTTGACATCGATAAAAAATGAAAGACTATACTGCAACAAAAGCCAATTCGTATATAATAACAAAATTAATATTAAATAGGTACAATATCAAATCCAATTAGCAATAAATTATTGTAAATTTATTAAGCTTAGTGTAAATAATTGAAACCGTAATTTTAAAGTTATTTTCCATAAATATGTAAGCACCACATAATTATGTATAATCTTATTTTTTAAAATAACGCGTTCCGTTAAAAGCCACAAATAAATCATATAAAAAATACATGTGTTTTATTATTGAAATATATACTATGTATTTAAATATTCCAACCTCCTACAGAGAAATAAAATATGTTTCTAATATGGCATGCATTATTTTTAAGCATCTTCACTATTTACGGCGAAAGATCTTCATTCGGGCCGAAATAATTTCCTTAAATTTAATCGTTTTTTTATACTCGATACCGAAGGTAAAGATTAAAGTGTCAAGATAGGGGTTCTACGATAACTGGGGGCCGGAAAATTGATAAGTTCGATAGCTCAAAACCGATAAATCTACATATTTCGCACATCCTTACAGCTAGAACTACCAAATTCGGTAAGAAGATAGCTACTATCAACGCCACTCCCACCTATTCCGCCCCCAGCCCCCCGCATTTTAAAGTCCAAAAGTCTTTATCTCCCACAGTTTTTGAGCTAAAGCCACCATGATGATGACACCCCAAAAACTGCATCAAAAGTTTGGGTGCCACGCCCACCGATACTGCCCTAGCCGCCCCCATCCACCCCAACGCTTCGTCAAAAACGGGAAATTGTGTATCTTCCAGAGTTGCGTAGCCAGAGCCTCCAAATTTGGTAGGAAGATAGCTGGTAACGACCCCCAAAGAACTGCATCAAAGTTTTGGAGCCACGCCCACCCATTCCGCCCCAGCCCCCCCCCCCATTTTGAAATCAGAAATAGCTTTATCTCCCACAGTTTTTTAGCTAGAGCCACCAAATTTGGTGCCAAGATAGGTGATGATGACCCCCCAAAAACTGCATCAAAAGTTTGGATGCCACGCCTACCAATATTGCCCTAGCCGCACCCATCTTCCCCAACGCTTCGGCAAAAACGGGAATGCGTGAATCTTCCAGAGTTGTGAAGCTAGAGCCACCAAATTCGGTAGGAAGATAGCTGGCAACGACCCCCATAGTTCTGAATCAAAGTCATGGAGCCACGCCCACCCATTTCACCCCCTTTTTCCCACCTTTTACAAACTTTGAGCTAGAATCACCAAATTTGGAATGAAGATAGCAATTGACATTCCACACCGATCTGCATCAAAACTTTAGATGCCACGCCCACCCATACCGCCCCAAGCCCCCCTTTCCACACTTTTTACAATCTTCGCGCTAGTCACCAAATTTGGTATGAAGATTGCAAATGACATTCCACACAGATCTGGATCAAAAATTTGGATGCCACACCCACCCATACCGCCCCAAGCCAAGGATTTTTTATTTAATGGAATATTTATTTAGTAATTTTAATTTTTTTATTTTTGTGAGTGACTGACTGCTGTCAATGCAAAGCTAGGCATAGCAATTAAATTGTTTTTTGCAATTTTTTAGCATATGGATATTTAGACCCCTTTTACACGATGAAGTTTTTGCGTCTGAAGTATTCGTTTGTATGCAAAGGGTGTGGAGGGGTTACAGCTGCAAGCAATGCTTCATGCCATGTGTAGCAATGATTTATTTTTCTCCTTTTGGTTTGCCTTATTTCGATTGCATGTAAACACAGAGTTGCACAGTGTTTGATGTGAATAATAAAGTTATCGATACGAAATATTGCACAAGCAAATATTAGCACCAATAGTAAATACATTGTTTTGATTAAGAAATTATTATTAGAAATGTTCACTGAATCTATTTTATTTACTTGTTACTTCTTAAATCAATTATATGTTACCAAATAAAACAATCGATGGCAAAGATGTATGTTTATCGACCATAAATTTAAATCAGAGTTGCATTTACAAAGAAAATGCTGCATGAAAAACTTCATCGTTATCGATACGAAATATCGCACAAGCAAATATTAGCACCAATAGTAAATACATTGTTTTGATTAAGAAATTATTATTAGAAATGTTCACTGCATCTATTTTATTTACTTGTTACTTCATGAAAAAACTTCATCGTGTAAAAGGGGTCTTAAACATTTGTACATACATAGATGAGATCGACAAGTATAAACATAAAGACGGACACTACCGATGGGTCATCCCGTTTCCGATACTCACATGGTATCAATAGCAATAGAATTTTGAACTTCAAATACGTGAAACTTATTTTAGAAACTATAGACAACATATTAAAAATCGAAATTGGTTGAGAAACAACATAGATAATACATATTGAAGTTCAGTCATGGAGGTGTATTCTGAGCACACGTGCGACACACGACACATCTCCGCCATTTAACAAACGGCATTTCTCCGTTCGGAGATATGACTTTTTGAAACGACATACACTTCTCCGCCAAGAAATAAACGATATTCCTCCGCGGGGAGATAGTTCGTTTCTATCGTCATATCTCCGCTCGGAGATAAGTCGTCTCAAAATGTCACCAACGAAAATGCAAAAAAAACATAATGACACTATAAGAAGTGATAATTACTTAATATTTATTATAATAAGCCGCCGCAGTCTACTTTTATTAAGGCAGTAACGCTTCAAAGCGCTGAAGCCAAAAATTTTTGACTACGTCCTTAAATTAGTAAATTATTTGTTATTTTCGTTAGTGTATCGATATAGTTTGCTCATAATCGCTGCGCGGAGATATGTCGGTTTAAAGTATGGAGTATGGATCTTGTGTGTGGTCCCCACAATACACGATTCACCAGGATAGAATTGAATCTGGGAAGAAAATATTCGTTCGTCTTGGCTTCAGAAGTTTTAACTGGGTTCCTGGAGTAGACTTACTACCGTATTCAAGTAGACTCCTTTTGATTAATCTTCCGTAGAATTATGCATGGAGTATTATTTATTACGAACCTACTTAATGGTGAAATCGACTCATCAGTTATTTTAAGTTGAATTAAATTAACTGTTCCGATTAGAGCTACTCGAAACTTTTTACCCCTTAGCCATGATCGTGGCTCGAGCAACTATTTAGTACATGAACAATTCCTATTTTATGCTCTGATTTAACAAGCTTTATTCTTTTATATCCTTGGAGTCCTCAATTCCAGTACTAAAACAAGTGGAAACGTTGCCATCAGCTATCTTCCTTCCAAAGTTGGTGACTCTAGCTCGAAGTTTGTAAATGGTGTGGAGAGGGGGGCTGGGAGCGGTATGGGTGGGCGTGGCATCGAAATTTTTGCTGCAGATCTCTGTGGGACGTCAATTACTATCTTCATACCAAATTTGGTGACTCTAGCTCGAAGTTTGTAAAAGGTAGAGAAAGCGGGGCTGGGAGCGGTATGGTTGGGTGTGCCATTCAAGTTTTTGTTGCAGATCTTTATGGAATGTCAATTGCTATCTTCATACCAAATTTGGTGACCTCGGCTCAAAGTTTGTAAAAGTGGAGAAAGGGCGGCTGGGAGCGGATTGGGTGGGTGAGGCATCCAAATTTTTGATGCAGATCTTTGTGGAATGTCAATGTCAATCTTCATACCAAATTTGATGACTCTTGCTCAAATTTTGTAAAAAGTGGGGCAGGGGGGCTGGGGGCGGTATGGTTGGGTGTGGCATTCAAATTTTTGCTGCACATCTGTGTGGAATGTCAATTGCTATCTTCATACCAAATTTAGTGACTCTAGCACGAAGTTTGTAAATAGTGGGGAAAGGGGGGCGGAATGGGTGGGCGTGGCTACAAAACATTAATGCAGATTTTGGGGGTCGTTGCCAGCTATCTTCTTGCCAAGTTTTGTGGCTTTAGCTCCATAACTCTGGAAGATACACGCCTTCCTGTTTTTGACGAAGCCTTTGGGCATATTGGGGTGGCTAGGGCAGAATTGGTGGGCGTGACATCCAAACTTTTGATGCAGTTTTTGGGGGGTCATCATCACCTAACTTGGCACTAAATTTGGTGGATATAGCTCAAAAACTGTGGGAGATATAGGCTTTTTTGACTTTAAAATTCGGGGGGGCTAGGAGCGGAATGGGTAGGCGTGGTGCCAAAATTTATGCAGTTTTTTGGGGTTGCTAGTAGCTATATTCTTACAAAATTTGGTAGATCTAGCTGTAAGAATGTGCGAAATATGAGGATTTATCGGTGTTTAGCTATCGAATTTATCGATTTGCCAGCCCCCCAGTTATCGTAGAACCCCCATTTTGACACTTTAATTTACTATTCCATAGATAAAGAGAATTGCAAAATTTCAAGTCTCTAGCTTGAAGGGTGTAGAAAAAAAATTGGACACATACAGACGGACGGACACCATGACGGACATTGCATTGGGTCGATCCTTTTTGCGTTATCTAATCGTAACCACTAACCACTAACTACTAATCGAACGCTGTTCTGATGGGTTTTTCTGAATTTTCCCAATCCACAGAACAAATGTTGGACCACTAATTTTATTTTTGAATTTTCCAGAGCTTTAACGTAAACTTTATAAATTTTTTACCTAAACTTATTTTCAGATTTATATATAATTTTATTTAACTCAATTTTAATATCAATTTTTAATTTTATTTAAATTTAAATTAATTTGGATTTTATGTCAGCTGATCAATAAACAAATAAATAAATTAAAAATATGACGTTTTGAAACGACATGTCTCCGCCGTTTCGCAAACGACATATCTCTGAGAGGAGATGTGACATTTGAGACGACACATGTCGTTTGTGCAACAGCGGAGATATGTCGTCGGAGATATGTCGCGACCCCACTTACACATATAGTACAAACAACGACTGTACGACTGTTCATTACTTAATGAACCAGAGTAGCACAGGACGGGACAATCAACTTTTCGTATCCAACTATAATCTCCCAAAAAGAACCATGCAGCATTACTAATCTGGTTTAAATTTCGTTTTATTGTTAGCTCTAGCAGTAGGAAGTTTTTATATACATAAATTTATTTGATCTGTTAAAACAACAAGGAAAATCTCAATTTCAGACGTTTTTGAATGAATCACTTAATTACTTGGAAAAATTGTACCCTTCAAATGGAGGTGGAATGGTCTCTTCTTCGCTGGATAAAACTAAACTTGACATCGATAAAAATGAAAGACTATACTGCAACAAAAGCCAATTCGTATATAATAACAAATTAATGTTAAATAGGTACAATATCAAATCCAATTAGCAATAAATTATTGTAAATTTATTAAGCTTAGTGTAAATAATTGAAACCGTAATTTTAAAGTTATTTTCCATAAATATGTAAGCACCACATAATTATGTATAATCTTATTTTTTAAAATAACGCGTTCCGTTAAAAGCCACAAATAAATCATATAAAAATACATGTGTTTTATTATTGAAATATATACTATGTATTTAAATATTCCAACCTCCTACAGAGAAATAAAATATGTTTCTAATATGGCATGCATTATTTTTAAGCATCTTCACTATTTACGGCGAAAGATCTTCATTCGGGCCGAAATAATTTCCTTAAATTTAATCGATTTTTTTTTTATACTCGATACCGAAGGTAAAGATTAAAGTGTCAAGATAGGGGTTCTACGATAACTGGGGGCCGGAAAATCGATAAGTTCGATAGCTCAAAACCGATAAATCTACATATTTCGCACATCCTTACAGCTAGAACTACCAAATTCGGTAAGAAGATAGCTACTATCAACGCCACTTCCACCTATTCCGCCCCCAGCCCCCCGCATTTTAAAGTCCAAAAAGTCTTTATCACCCACAGTTTTGAGCTAAAGCCACCATGATTATGACACCCCAAAAACTGCATCAAAAGTTTGGGTGCCACGCCCACCGATACTGCCCTAGCCGCCCCCATCCACCCCAACGCTTCGTCAAAAACGGGAAATTGTGTATCTTCCAGAGTTGCGTAGCCAGAGCCTCCAAATTTGGTAGGAAGATAGCTGGTAACGACCCCCAAAGAACTGCATCAAAGTTTTGGAGCCACGCCCACCCATTCTGCCCCAGCCCCCCCCCCCCGCATTTTGAAATCAGAAATAGCTTTATCTCCCACAGTTTTTTAGCTAGAGCCACCAAATTTGGTGCCAAGATAGGTGATGATGACCCCCCAAAAACTGCATCAAAAGTTTGGATGCCACGCCTACCAATATTGCCCTAGCCGCACCCATCTTCCCCAACGCTTCGGCAAAAACGGGAATGCGTGAATCTTCCATTGTTGTGAAGCTAGAGCCACCAAATTCGGTAGGAAGATAGCTGGCAACGACCCCCATAGTTCTGAATCAAAGTCATGGAGCCACGCCCACCCATTTCACCCCCTTTTTCCCACCTTTTACAAACTTTGAGCTAGAATCACCAAATTTGGAATGAAGATAGCAATTGACATTCCACACCGATCTGCATCAAAACTTTAGATGCCACGCCCACCCATACCGCCCCAAGCCCCCCTTTCCCCACTTTTTACAATCTTCGCGCTAGTCACCAAATTTGGTATGAAGATTGCAAATGACATTCCACACAGATCTGGATCAAAAATTTGGATGCCACACCCACCCATACCGCCCCAAGCCCCCCTTTCCATACCGTTTACATACTTCGAGCTTCCGACTGCAACGTTTCCACTTGTTTAAATTAGAGCTTAAGGATTTTTTATTTAATGGAATATTTATTTAGTAATTTTAATTTTTTTATTTTTGTGAGTGACTGACTGCTGTCAATGCAAAGCTAGGCATAGCAATTAAATTGTTTTTTGCAATTTTTTAGCATATGGATATTTAGACCCCTTTTACACGATGAAGTTTTTGCGTCTGAAGTATTCGTTTGTATGCAAAGGGTGTGGAGGGGTTACAGCTGCAAGCAATGCTTCATGCCTTGTGTAGCAATGATTTATTTTTCTCCTTTTGGTTTGCCTTATTTCGATTGCATGTAAACACAGAGTTGCACAGTGTTTGATGTGAATAATAAAGTTATCGATACGAAATATTGCACAAGCAAATATTAGCACCAATAGTAAATACATTGTTTTGATTAAGAAATTATTATTAGAAATGTTCACTGAATCTATTTTATTTACTTGTTACTTCTTAAATCATTATATGTTACTAAATAAAACAATCGATGGCAAAGATGTATGTTTATCGACCATAAATTTAAATCAGAGTTGCATTTACAAAGAAAATGCTGCATGAAAAAACTTCATCGTTATCGATACGAAATATCGCACAAGCAAATATTAGCACCAATAGTAAATACATTGTTTTGATAAAGAAATTATTATTAGAAATGTTCACTGCATCTATTTTATTTACTTGTTACTTCATGAAAAAACTTCATCGTGTAAAAGGGGTCTTAAACATTTGTACATATATAGATGAGATCGACAAGTATAAACATAAAGACGGACACTACCGATGGGTCATCCCGTTTCCGATACACACATGGTGTCAATAGCAATAAAATTTTGAACTTCAAATACGTGAAACTTATTTTAGAAACTATAGACAACATATTAAAAATCGAAATTGGTTGAGAAACAACATAGATAATACATATTGAAGTTCAGTCATGGAGGTGTATTCTGAGCACACGTGCGACACACGACACATCTCCGCCATTTAACAAACGGCATTTCTCCGTTCGGAGATATGACTTTTTGAAACGACATACAAATCTCCGCCAAGAAATAAACGACATTCCTCCGCGGGGAGATATGTCGTTTCATCGTCATATCTCCGCTCGGAGATAAGTCGTCTCAAAATGTCACCAACGAAAATGCAAAAAAAACATAATGACACTATAAGAAGTGATAATTACTTAATATTTATTATAATAAGCCGCCGCAGTCTACTTTTATTAAGGCAGTAACGCTTCAAAGCGCTGAAGCCAAAAAATTTTGACTACGTCCTTAAATTAGTAAATTATTTGTTATTTTCGTTAGTGTATCGATATAATTTGCTCATAATCGCTGCGCGGAGATATGTCGGTTTAAAGTATGGAGTATGGATCTTGTGTGTGGTCCCCACAATACACGATTCACCAGGATAGAATTGAATCTGGGCAGAAAATATTCGTTCGTCTTGGCTTCAGAAGTTTTAACTGGGTTCCTGGAGTAGACTTACTACCGTATTCAAGTAGACTCCTTTTGATTAATCTTCCGTAGAATTATGCATGGAGTATTATATATTACGAACCTACTGAATGGTGAAATCGACTTATCAGTTATTTTAAGTTGAATTAAATTAACTGTTCCGATTAGAGCTACTCGAAACTTTTTACCCCTGAGCCTTGATCGTGGCTCGAGCAACTATTTAGTACATGAACAATTCCTATTTTATGCTCTGATTTAACAAGCTTTATTCTTTTATATCCTTGGAGTCCTCAATTCCAGTACTAAAACAAGTGGAAACGTTGCCATCAGCTATCTTCCTTCCAAAGTTGGTGACTCTAGCTCGAATTTTGTAAATGGTGTGGAGAGGGGGGCTGGGGGCGGTATGGGTGGGCGTGGCATCGAAATTTTTGCTGCAGATCTCTGTGGGACGTCAATTACTATCTTCATACCAAATTTGGTGACTCTAGCTCGAAGTTTGTAAAAGGTAGAGAAAGCGGGGCTGGGAGCGGTATGGTTGGGTGTGCCATTCAAGTTTTTGTTGCAGATCTTTATGGAATGTCAATTGCTATCTTCATACCAAATTTGGTGACCTCGGCTCAAAGTTTGTAAAAGTGGAGAAAGGGCGGCTGGGAGCGGATTGGGTGGGTGAGGCATCCAAATTTTGATGCAGATCTTTGTGGAATGTCAATTGTCAATCTTCATACCAAATTTGATGACTCTTGCTCAAATTTTGTAAAAAGTGGGGCAGGGGGGCTGGGGGCGGTATGGTTGGGTGTGGCATTCAAATATTTGCTGCAGATCTGTGTGGAATGTCAATTGCTATCTTCATACCAAATTTAGTGACTCTAGCACGAAGTTTGTAAATAGTGGGGAAAGGGAGGCGGAATGGGTGGGCGTGGCTACAAAACATTAATGCAGATTTTTGGGGGTCGTTGCCAGCTATCTTCTTGCCAAGTTTTGTGGCTTTAGCTCCATAACTCTGGAAGATACACGCCTTCCTGTTTTTGACGAAGCCTTTGGGCATATTGGGGTGGCTAGGGCAGAATTGGTGGGCGTGACATCCAAACTTTTGATGCAGTTTTTGGGGGGTCATCATCACCTAACTTGGCACTAAATTTGGTGGATAAAGCTCAAAAACTGTGGCAAATATAGGCTATTTTGAGATTAAAATTCGGGGGGGCTAGGAGCGGAATGGGTAGGCGTTGTGCCAAAATTTATGCAGTTTTTTGGGGGTTGCTAGTAGCTATATTCTTACAAAATTTGGTAGATCTAGCTGTAAGATTGTGCGAAATATGAGGATTTATCGGTGTTTAGCTATCGAATTTATCGATTTGCCAGCCCCCCAGTTATCGTAGAACCCCCATTTTGACACTTTAATTTACTATTCCATAGATAAAGAGAATTGCAAAATTTCAAGTCTCTAGCTTGAAGGGTGTAGAAAAAAAATTGGACACATACAGACGGGCGGACGGACAGACGGACGGACACCATGACGGACATTGCATTGGGTCGACCCTTTTTGCGTTATCTAATCGTAACCACTAACCACTAACTACTAATCGAACGCTGTTCTGATTGGGTTTTTCCCAATCCACGGAACAAATGTTGGACCACTAATTTTATTTTTGAATTTTCCAGAGCTTTAACGTAAACTTTATAAATTTTTTACCTAAACTTATTTTCAGATTTATATATAATTTTATTTAACTCTATTTTAATATCAATTTTTAATTTTATTTAAATTTAAATTAATTTGGATTTTATGTCAGGTGATCAATAAACAAATAAATAAATTAAAAATATGACGTTTTGAAACGACATGTCTCCGCCGTTTCGCAAACGACATATCTCTGAGAGGAGATGTGACATTTGAGACGACACATGTCGTTTGTGCAACAGCGGAGATATGTCGTCGGAGATATGTCGCGACCCCACTTACACATATAGTACAAACAACGACTGTACGACTGTTCATTACTTAATGAACCAGTGAGTAGCACAGGACGGGACAATCAACTTTTCGTATTCAACTATAATCTCCCAAAAAGAACCATGCAGCATTACTAATCTGGTTTAAATTTCGTTTTATTGTTAGCTCTAGCAGTAGGAAGTTTTTATATACATAAATTTATTTGATCTGTTAAAACAACAAGGAAAATCTCAATTTCAGACGTTTTTGAATGAATCACTTAATTACTTGGAAAAATTGTACCCTTCAAAGGAGGTGGAATGGTCTTTTCTTCGCTGGATAAAACTAAACTTGACATCGATAAAAATGAAAGACTATACTGCAACAAAAGCCAATTCGTATATAATAACAAAATTAATATTAAATAGGTACAATATCAAATCCAATTAGCAATAAATTATTGTAAATTTATTAAGCTTAGTGTAAATAATTGAAACCGTAATTTTAAAGTTCTTTTCCATAAATATGTAAGCACCACATAATTATGTATAATCTTATTTTTTAAAATAACGCGTTCCGTTAAAAGCCACAAATAAATCATATAAAAAATACATGTGTTTTATTATTGAAATATATACTATGTATTTAAATATTCCAACCTCCTACCTCCTTGCACGCTCGCAACACGCACCGACTACCTTCACTCCATCGAAACACAACCCAGACGTCTTCTTTTCATCTGCAGCCAGATCCTCACTTGGCCCCGAGTTCTCAACCAATAACGCAACTTATGCAAGCGCCCTAAGATCCGGACTGGCTCTTCCTGCCTCAAACACACCGTACTTACAACCAAAACAAGTGAGCACAAACGCTGCACAGGAGCAGCAACAAAGTAACCTCGAAGCACTCGTATGTACCCTGCAGCAGAGCATGAACGAGTTTATGTCATTCATGAAAACAACTATGCAGGAACTAATGCGTAATCAAAATCTCTTGTTACAAATGCTTGTATCACAACAGTCAAAATAATCAATGACTGAGATACGAATATCTACGTGGAACGCTAATGGCGTCTCACAGCATAAACTTGAATTAGGTCAATTCCTACTCGATAAGCACATCGACGTAATGCTACTTTCCGAAACACACCTTACAAACAAATATAACTTTAACATAAGTGGATACTTATTCTAAGGTACAAATCATCCCGATGGTAAAGCACACGGTGGAACTGGTATTTTGATCAGAAGCCGCCTCAAGCACCACTACTATAAAGAGTTTGCTGAAAACTTTCTACAGGCCACATCTCTAAAAATACATTTAAACAGTGGGAACCAACTTACTCTTGCCGCTGTATACTACCCTCCGCGTTATACCATAGCTGAAGACCAATTTATGGAATTTTTTAACTCACTAGGAGAATGCTTTATAGCGGCAGGAGACTACAATGCCAAGCACACACACTGGGGATCTCGTCTAGTGAATCCAAAAGGAAAGCAGCTCTACAATGCAATTATAAAAGCTAACAACAAGCTCGACTACGTTTCTCCTGGCAGACCAACATACTGGCCGACAGATCCCAAAAAACTACCCGATTTGATTGACTTTGCAGTTACCAAAAACATTTCGCGTAGACTGATAAGTGCAGAGTGCCTTTCGGATCTATCATCCGATCACTCCCCAGTCCTAATAAATCTGCAACGACACCCTGAATACATAAATCGACCCAGTAAGTTAACTTCACATAAAACTAACTGGCTCAGATACAAAAAATATATAAGCTCACACATTGAGCTTAAGCCACGTCTCGTTGATGTAGCTGACATTGACAGTTTTGTTAACACTCTGGAGACTGTCTTCGTCGCCGCAGCTCGCGCCGCTACGCCTCAAATACCAAAAACAATACACAACCAAAGGACAACAAATCTACAAATTGAACAGCTCGTTCTTGAAAAGCGGCGCTTACGACGTGATTGGCAATCGAACAGATCGCCATCGGCAAAGCAAAAACTAAAAGACGCCACACGTAAACTCACCAAAGCGTTAAAAATCGAGGACGAGCGCGCTCAACGCCGTTACATCGAGCAATTATCAACCACCAGTACGAAAAACTCATTGTGGAGAGCTCACCCAACTCTAAGCTCACCAACAGAAACAGTAATGCCTATAAGAAACTTCGCAGGCGGCTGGGCTCGCAGCGATGAAGAAAGAGCTAACACATTTGCTACTCATCTCCAAAAAGTGTTCCAACCTAACCCTGCAACAAATACGTTTGCACTACCGACTTCTTCAAACGGCTCTCAGCTTCAAGATGATCCAATCAAGTTTCGCCCGAATGAAATCGTTAGAATCATTAAAGAGCAACTGAACCCAAAAAAATCTGCAGGAGGTGACCAAATAACCCCAAAGATGATTATTGAGCTTCCTTACTGTGCGATCTGCATAATTGCCCAGCTCTTCAATACTATCACCAAACTTGGCCACTATCCAGACAGATGGAAAAGTCAATTATAATTATGATACCAAAGCCTGGAAAAGATCACACAGTTCCCACGTCGTATAGACCTATAAGCTTATTACCGTGTCTATCAAAACTTTTTGAAAAATGTTTGTTGTCCCGGATAAATCCATTCCTAAATCTTCATAACATAGTCCCGTCACACCAGTTTGGCTTTCGTGAAAAGCACGGAACAATTGAGCAGGTAAACAGAATAACATCAGAGATACGAAGCGCGTTCGAAAATAGAGAATACTGCACTGCAATATTTCTGGATGTTTCTCAGGCATTCGACAAAGTTTGGTTGGAAGGTCTAATGCATAAGATCAAAGCAATGCTCCCAAACAACACACATAAGCTGCTTAAGTCGTACCTATACGACAGGAAGTTCGCAGTAAGATGTAACACTGCAATGTCTGACGAACACAGTATCGAAGCTGGTGTTCCACAGGGCAGCGTACTTGGACCAACACTGTACGTGCTTTTCACAGCAGACATCCCAATAAGCAGCCGATTGACAACATCTACCTTTGCTGATGATACAGCTATTCTCAGCCGCTCAAGCTGCCCAATACAAGCAACAGCGCAACTAGCCCTTCATCTGGTCAACGTGGAAAAATGGTTATCAGATTGGCGAATTAAGGTAAACGAACAAAAATGTAAGCAAGTAACTTTCACCCTTAACAGGCAAGATTGTCCACCGCTCACGTTAAACAACACTACACTTCCAAAAGCAAACGATGTAACGTATCTGGGCGTACACTTAGACAGAAGACTAACATGGCGGCGACACATTGAAGCTAAAAGAACACATCTCAAACTGAAAGCCAATAGCTTCCACTGGCTCATCAATGCTCGCTCTTCCATTAGTTTGGACTACAAGGTCCTGCTTTACAACTCTGTTCTAAAACCAATCTGGACCTATGGTTCCCAGTTATGGGGGAACGCTAGCAACAGCAGCATTGACATTGTCCAGAGAGCCCAGTCAAAAATATTGAGAACCATTACCGGGGCACCGTGGTATGTTCGAAACGAAAACATTCATAAAGACTTAAACATCTCAACAGGCAAGGAGGAAATAGAGGAACAAAAAGTAAAATATCTTATCAAGCTCTCATCGCACACAAATCATCTCGCGAGAGGTCTCACAAGGCTGCGCAGCCAATCCCGTCTTCGTCGTAACGACTTACCAACCCAGCGATGATTTTTTAGGGACGCGCACTCAGAATACAGTCAAAAACAAAAATGAACTGTTAGCTAAGATTTATTTATAAGATTTGTATACTTATTGCTAGTTTTCTAATTCACTAGAAAAGATTCAATAAATAAGACCAGCAATTTAAAAAAAAAAAAAACCTCCTACAGAGAAATAAAATATGTTTTTAATATGGCATGCATTATTTTTAAGCATCTTCACTATTTACGGCGAAAGATCTTCATTCGGGCCGAAATAATTTCCTTAAATTTAATCGTTTTTTTATACTCGATACCGAACGTATAGATTAAAGTGTCAAGATAGGGGTTCTACGATAACTGGGGGCCGGAAAATCGATAAGTTCGATAGCTCAAAACCGATAAATCTACATATTTCGCACATCCTTACAGCTAGAACTACCAAATTCGGTAAGAAGATAGCTTCTATCAACGCCACTTCCACCTATTCCGCCCCCAGCCCCCCGCATTTTAAAGTCCAAAAAGTCTTTATCTCCCACAGTTTTTGAGCTAAAGCCACCATGATTATGACACCCCAAAAACTGCATCAAAAGTTTGGGTGCCACGCCCACCGATACTGCCCTAGCCGCCCCCATCCACCCCAACGCTTCGTTAAAAACGGGAAATTGTGTATCTTCCAGAGTTGCGTAGCCAGAGCCTCCAAATTTGGTAGGAAGATAGCTGGTAACGACCCCCAAAGAACTGCATCAAAGTTTTGGAGCCACGCCCACCCATTCCGCCCCAGCCCCCCCCCCCCCCGCATTTTGAAATCAGAAATAGCTTTATCATCCACAGTTTTTTAGCTAGAGCCACCAAATTTGGTGCCAAGATAGGTGATGATGACCCCCCAAAAACTGCATCAAAAGTTTGGATGCCACGCCTACCAATATTGCCCTAGCCGCACCCATCTTCCCCAACGCTTCGGCAAAACGGGAATGCGTGAATCTTCCAGAGTTGTGAAGCTAGAGCCACCAAATTCGGTTGGAAGATAGCTGGCAACTACCCCCATAGTTCTGAATCAAAGTCATGGAGCCACGCCTACCCATTTCACCCCCCTTTTCCCACCTTTTACAAACTTTGAGCTAGAATCACCAAATTTGGAATGAAGATAGCAATTGACATTCCACACCGATCTGCATCAAAACTTTAGATGCCACGCCCACCCATACCACCCCAAGCCCCCCTTTCCCCACTTTTTACAATTTTCGCGCTAGTCACCAAATTTGGTATGAAGATTGCAAATGACATTCCACACAGATATTGGATCAAAAATTTGGATGCCACACCCACCCATACCGCCCCAAGCCCCCCTTTCCCCACTTTTTACAAACTTCAAGCTAGAGTCACCAAATTTGGTATGAAGATAGCAATTGACATTTCGCAAAGATCTTCAGTAAAAATTTGGATGCCACACCCACCCATACCGCCCCCAGCCCCTCTTTCCATACCTTTTACAAACTTCGAGCTTCCGACTGCAACGTTTCCACTTGTTTAAATTAGAGCTTAAGGATTTTTTATTTAATGGAATATTTATTTAGTAATTTTAATTTTTTTATTTTTGTGAGTGACTGACTGCTGTCAATGCAAAGCTAGGCATAGCAATTAAATTGTTTTTTGCAATTTTTTAGCATATGGATATTAAGACCCCTTTTACACGATGAAGTTTTTGCGTCTGAAGTATTCGTTTGTATGCAAAGGGTGTGGAGGGGATACAGCTGCAAGCAATGCTTCATGACTTGTGAAGCAATGATTTATTTTTCTCATTTTGCTTTGCCTTTTTCCGATTGCATGTAAACACAGAGTTGCACAGTGTTTGATGTGAATAATAAAGTTATCGATACGAAATATTGCACAAGCAAATATTAGCACCAATAGTAAATACATTGTTTTGATTAAGAAATTATTATTAGAAATGTTCACTGAATCTATTTTATTTACTTGTTACTTCTTAAATCAATTATATGTTACCAAATAAAACAATCGATGGCAAAGATGTATGTTTAAACCGACCATAAATTTAAATCAGAGTTGCATTTACAAAGAAAACGCTGCATGAAAAAACTTCATCGTTATCGATACGAAATATCGCACAAGCAAATATTAGCACCAATAGTAAATACATTGTTTTGATAAAGAAATTATTATAAGAAATGTTCACTGCATCTATTTTATTTACTTGTTACTTCATGAAAAAACTTCATCGTGTAAAAGGGGTCTTAAACATTTGTACACATATAGATGAGATCGACAAGTATAACATAGAGACGGACACTACCGATGGGTCATCCTGTTTCCGATACACACATGATATCAATTAGAAATGGGATCGGGAAAGAAATTGCATCCCATCCCATCCCGTCCCGAAATAAAATTCGTTTTTTCCCATCCCGATTGTCCTGAAAAAATTTTGTGTTTATCCAACGGGTCCCGACATTTTCCCGAATTTTTGTTTTCAAATAAGTGTGTATATATATAATTTTATTTTTTTTTAAATACAATCTTACTCAAAATTAAAATTTTTGTTTAAAAACAATATTCTGTCCAAATTTTTTACAATTAATCGAGTTCTCTCTTTCAAAATTCTACTGTAAGTAGAATAAACCCTTTCGCTGGTGGCAAAAGACGTTAGAACGTTGAGCACTTGCCCGGAGAGCACTTGCAACAATGGCAAATCATTGCATTGTTGCCAAAATGTTAAAATATCGCAATTTTTTAAAAATGATAGTGAAAATATATCTAAATGCTTCCATTTATTGCACTTGCGACAAATCGTGTCACTTAAAAATGCAATCGGTGGGTAATTTCGATAAATACAGAACATTTATCGAGAACATTTTGTTTGGGTCCCAACTAATTTTTTAAAACCCGACAGGTTTACCGGGACCCGTGGGAATTTCGGGATCGAACACTTATCCCGAATTTCCCGGATTTTTTTAAAATCGTTCCCATCCCCCCCGATCACGATAATTTTTTCGGGACCCGCGGTATTTCCGAAAATCCCGATCCCGACGCCCATCTCTAATATCAATAGCAATAGAATTTTGAACTTCAAGTACGTGAAACTTATTTTAGAAACTATAGACAACATATTAAAAATCGAAATTGGTTGAGAAACATCATAGATAATACATATTGAAGTTCAGTCATGGAGTCATTTAACAAACGGCATATATCCGTTCGGAGATATGACTTTTTGAAACGACACACATATCTCCGCCAAGAAATAAACGACATTCCTCCGCGGGGAGATATGTCGTTTCTATCGTCATATCTCCGCTCGGAGATAAGTCGTCTCAAAATGTCACCAACGAAAATGCAAAAAAAAATATAATGACACTATAAGAAGTGATAATTATTTAATATTTATTATAATTAGCCGCCGCAGTCTACTTTTATTAAGGCAGTAACGCTTCAAAGCGCTGCAGCCAAACATTTTTGCCTACGTCCTTAAATTAGTAAATTATTTGTTATTTTCGTTAGTGTATCGATATAATTTGCTCATAATCGCTGCGCGGAGATATGTCGGTTTAAAGTATGGAGTATAGATCTTGTGTGTGGTCCCCACAATACACGATTCACCAGGATAGAATTGAATCTGGGCAGAAAATATTCGTTCGTCTTGGCTGTTATAGTCGGCGATGGGCTATCGATGGTTGTGGTTGTTGACGAGGGGTGGAGAGTCGTGCTGGCACCCAATACTCGATTGTTCGACTGCTTGACAGGTGACTGCTAGGTAGAGAGAAGAAGAGGCCGTGAGTAGGCAAAATTCTTTAGCGGCAGCGAAAAGGCGGCAGCCAGCAGAAAACAAAATATTTAAATAAAATAAAAATAAAGGAGTTGAAGCCAAGTGCATAGTGAGGCGCCTACAGCATACAAGGTAGACGATAAAAATTGTGTCTTTTGGTGAAAATCTTTCTAATAGTGATTATTTAGTGATAGCAGCAGTGCGATACAGACCGGCAAACAATACGTACATACACACGTACATACACGCTCAACTTCAGCGGCCGAAGGAAATATTCAGACCACCGGACGAGATTGGCCAACACGTCTGGGTGGTCATCAGCTTTAATTTCCGGAATCAAAACCAAGTTTGTTCTTCTTGTGCCCTAAGCAAAGCCTGCCCCTTATTCTACTAAAAATTTACATTGCGCAAGCGCGAAATCTGCCCGCGCAAAAACGCGCGCACCCACACCTACACACTTGCGGACAGCAGCCGCCACAGGCACAGTGGGCCGCGACCCGAAGCAGCAGCTGCACAAATATTTATTTATTTACGCCCGCCCCAATTATTATTTAATCCTTATTATTTATTTATTTAGTATGATTTAATTTATTATTTATTTATTTTCATTATTTATTTAATTTATTATTTATTTATTCTTTCTGTGTTTTTTTGTTTATTGTTTATTTTGTTTGTCGTTTATTAGATATTTGTTTATTTTGTTTATTTATTTAATTATATCCTTTTTATTTTCTTTATTATGTTTATTTAACGTAAATTTAATATTAAGAGCAAACAATGTTAGATATAATTATATTTATAAATAAATGAATGTCTGTTTATTGTTAATGTAAAACATGTGCGAGTAGTAATTTATGTGTGGGTGGGACGATTGTGTGTTGATGTCGGGGTAAGTTGTTGTTGTTGTTGTAATATGTTAAGGGAGTTGGTAACAAAATGTAAATAGGCCAACTCATAGGTAGGGAGGGCACACATTGGGGGTAAATGTCAACACCTATTTACCCAGTATATCCGTAAATTGTCCGACTATGTGAAGAATATCTGCCAGTCCGTTTGTTGTTAGTTTTTCGTAAAAATATAAATTTTTGTTAACCCGGCTCACGCTGTATCGAGGTCGTATCCATCCCTGGGTAACCGATTTGCTAGCTGGCTATCGATGCAGTGTTGGGAATCAAAGGCCGGATCATAACATGGCTTCAGAAGTTTTAACTGGGTTCCTGGAGTAGACTTACTACCGTATTCAAGTAGACTCCTTTTGATTAATCTTCCGTAGAATTATGCATGGAGTATTATTTATTACGAACCTACTTAATGGTGAAATCGACTCATCAGTTATTTTAAGTCGAATTAAATTAACTGTTCCGATTAGAGCTACTCGAAACTTTTTACCCCTTAGCCATGATCGTGGCTCGAGCAACTATTTAGTACATGAACCATTCCTATTTTATGCTCTGATTTAACAAGCTTTATTCTTTTATATCCTTGGAGTCCTCAATTCCAGTACTAAAACAATAGGAAACGTTGCAGTCGGACGCAACCTACTGCGGTATACTCGTTACCAGTACTTAAACCGGTAAAAAGAGGCCTGATTGCAAAGTGTTTCGGATGCTGCCTTAAAGATTCTCCGATGCAGATGGGGATGCCACCAGCTAACTACCTTCCAAAGTTGGTGACTCTAGCTCGAAGTTTGTAAAAGGTGTGGAAAGGGGGGCTGGGGGCGGTATGGGTGGGCGTGGCATCGAAATTTTTGCTGCAGATCTCTCTGGGATGTCAATTGCTATCTTCATACCAAATTTGGTGACTCTAGCTCGAAGTTTGTAAAAGGTAGAGAAAGCGGTGCTGGGAGCGGTATGGTTGGGTGTGGCATTCAAATTTTTGTTGCAGATCTTTGTGGAATGTCAATTGCTATCTTCATACCAAATTTGGTGACCTTGGCTCAAAGTTTGTAAAAGTGGAGAAAGGGCGGCTGGGGGCGGATTGGGTGGGTGTGGCATCCAAATTTTTGATGCAGATCTTTGTGGAATGTCAATTGCTATCTTCATACCAAATTTGATGACTCTTGCTGAAATTTTGTAAAATGTGGTGAAGAAGGGCTGGGGGCGGTATGGTTGGGTGTGGCATTCAAATTTTTGCTGCAGATCTGTGTGGAATGTCAATTGCTATCTTCATACCAAATTTAGTGACTCTAGCACGAAGTTTGTAAATAGTGGGGAAAGGGGGGCGGAATGGGAGGGCGTGGCTACAAAACATTAATGCAGATTTTTGGGGGTCGTTGCCAGCTATCTTCCTACCAAATTTTGTGGCATTCGCTCCATAACTCTGGAAGATACACGTCTTCCTGTTTTTGACGAAGCCGTTGGGCATATTGGGGTGGCTAGGGCAGAATTGGTGGGCGTGACATCCAAACTTTTGATGCCGTTTTTCGGCAGTCGTCATCACATATCTTGGCACCAAATTTGGTTGTTATAGCTTTTCTGATTTCAAAATGCGGAGAGGCTGGGGCGGAATGGGTGGGCGTGGCTCCAAAACTTTGATGCAATTTTTTGGGGGTCGTTGGCAGCTATCTTCCTACCAAAGTTGGTGGCTCTAGCTTCACAACTCTGGAAGATAGGGCAGGATTGGTGGCGTGGCATCCAAAATTTCGATCCAGTTTGCGGGTCATCAACACTTATCTTGGCTCCAAATTTTTGGCTTTGGCTCATAAGCTGTGGGAGATAAAGGCTTTTTTACTTTAAAATGCGGGTGGCTGGGGCGGAACGGGTGGGCGTGGCTCCAAAAATGTTGACGCAGTTTTTTTAAGGTTGCAAGTAGCTATCTGCTTACCAAATTTTGTAGTTCTAGCTGTAAGGATGTGCGAAATATGTGGATTTATCGGTTTTAAGCTATCGAATTCATCGATTTGCCAGCCCCCCAGTTGTCGTAGAGCCCCCATCATGCAACTTTAATTTACTATCCCATGGATAAAGAGAATTGCAAAGTTTCAAGTCTCTAGCTTTAAGGGTGTGGAAAAACAGTTGCGAACATACAGACGGTCAGACGGACATACGGACGGACACCATGACGGACATTGCATTGGGTCGTTCCTTTTTGCGTTATCTAATCGTAACCACTAACCACTAACTACTAATTGAACGCTGTTCTGATTGGGTTTTTCTGGGTTTTTCCCAATCCACGGAACAAATGTTGAACCACTTATTTTATTTTTGAATTTCCCAGAGCTTTAACGTAAGCTTTATGAATTTTTTAACCTAAACTTATTTTCAGATTTATATATAATTTTATTTAACTCAATTTTAATATCAATTTTTAATTTTATTTAAATTTAAATTAATTTGGATTTTATGTCAGCTGATCAATAAACAAATAAATAAATAAAAAACATGACGTTTTGAAACGACATGTCTCCACCGTTTCGCAAACGACATGTCTCTGAGAGGAGATGTGACATTTGAGACGACACATGTCGTTTGTGTAACAGCGGAGATATGTCGTCGGAGATATGTCGCGACCCCACTTACACATATAGTACAAACAACGACTGTACGACTGTTCATTACTTAATGAACCAGTGAGTAGCACAGGACGGGACAATCAACTTTTCGTATTCAACTATAATCTCCCAAAAAGAACCATGCAGCATTACTAATCTGGTTTAAATTTCGTTTTATTGTTAGCTCTAGCAGTAGGAAGTTTTTATATACATAAATTTATTTGATCTGTTAAAACAACAAGGAAAATCTCAATTTCAGACGTTTTTGAATGAATCACTTAATTACTTGGAAAAATTGTACCCTTCAAATGGAGGTGGAATGGTCTCTTCTTCGCTGGATAAAACTAAACTTGACATCGATAAAAAATGAAAGACTATACTGCAACAAAAGCCAATTCGTATATAATAACAAAATTAATATTAAATAGGTACAATATCAAATCCGATTAGCAATAAATTATTGTAAATTTATTAAGCTTAGTGTAAATAATTGAAACCGTAATTTTAAAGTTATTTTCCATAAATATGTAAGCACCACATAATTATGTATAGTCTTATTTTTTAATATAACGCGTTCCGTTAAAAGCCACAAATAAATCATATAAAAAATACATGTGTTTTATTATTGAAATATATACTATGCATTTAAATATTCCAACCTCCTACAGAGAAATAAAATATGTTTATAATATGGCATGCATTATTTTTAAGCATCTTCACTATTTACGGCGAAAGATCTTCATTCGGGCCGAAATAATTTCCTTAAATTTAATCGTTTTTTTTATACTCGATACCGAAGGTAAAGAGTATATTGAGTTTGTGCAATGTCCGTCATGGTGTCTGTCCGTCTGTCCGTCTGTATGAACGCAACTTTTTTCCACACCCTTCAGGCTAGAGACTTGAAACTTTGCAATTCTCTTTATCTATGGGATAGTAAATTAAAGTGGGGGCTGGAAAATCGATAAATTCGATAACTCAAAATCGATAAATCTACATATTTTGCACATCCTTACAACTAGAACAACCAAATTCGGTAGGAAGATAGCTGGCAACGACCGCCATAGTTCTGAATCAAAGTCATGGAGCCACGGCTACCCATTTCACCACCCTTTTCCCACCTTTTACAAACTTTGAGCTAGAATCACCAAATTTGGAATGAAGATAGCAATTGACATTCCACACCGATCTGCATCAAAACTTTAGATGCCACGCCCACCCATACCGCCCAAGCCCCCCTTTCCCCACTTTTTACAAACTTCAAGCTAGAGTCACCAAATTTGGTATGAAGATAGCAATTGACATTTCACAAAGATCTGCAGTAAAAATTTGGATGCCACACCCACCCATACCGCCCCCAGCCCCTCTTTCCATACCTTTTACAAACTTCGAGCTTCCGACTGCAACGTTTCCACTTGTTTAAATTAGAGCTTAAGGATTTTTTATTTAATGGAATATTTATTAGTAATTTTAATTTTTTTATTTTTGTGAGTGACTGACTGCTGTCAATGCAAAGCTAGGCATAGCAATTAAATTGTTTTTTGCAATTTTTTAGCATATGGATATTTAGACCCCTTTTACACGATGAAGTTTTTGCGTCTGAAGCATTCGTTTGTATGCAAAGGGTGTAGAGAGGTTACAGCTGCAAGCAATGCTTCATGACTTGTGAAGCAATGATTTATTTTTCTCATTTTGCTTTGCCTTTTTCCGATTGCATGTAAACACAGAGTTGCACAGTGTTTGATGTGAATAATAAAGTTATCGATACGAAATATTGCACAAGCAAATATTAGCGCCAATAGTAAATACATTGTTTTGGTTAAGTAATTATTATAAGAAATGTTCACTGCATCTATTTTATTTACTTGTTACTTCTTAAATCAATTATATGTTACCAAATAAAACAATCGATGGCAAAGATGTATGTTTATCGACCATAAATTTATATCAGAGTTGCATATAGAAAGAAAATGCTGCATGGAAAAACTTCATCGTGTAAATGCGACCAGATTTGCGAAGATGTTTTAAAACGGAATGAAAAAATAAACTTCATGAAAAAACTTCATCGTGTAAAAGGGGTCTTACTTGAATATCTGTTTTATGACAACGACCAAATAAGTTGCGTGAATATATCGGAATTATGTGAATATATTATGAACTATCTGATGATCCGAATTCATTCGATAAATTATTTATTTATATAATTATAAATAGATATAAAGATATTGTTATGAACCGGCCTTTGCTTACCAACACTGTGTCGATAGCCAGCTAGCAAATCGGTGACCCAGGGATGAGTACGACCTCTATACAGTGTGGGCCGGTGTAACAAAAATTTATATTTTTACAAAAAAAAAAACTAACAACAATCAAACTAGCAGCGGTAATTTGCACAATCGGACAACTAAGGACATACAAGGTAAAAAGATTTTAATATTCACCCCCAATGAGCCCCCCCAACCTATGAATGGGCTTTCTCTTCATTTTACGCCAATTCCCTAATACTACACTAACAACACAAACAACTTACCCCGACATCACACACTCGTCCCACCCACACATAAATCACTACTCAAACATGTTTTTACATTAACGATAACGACACATTCATTTATTTATATATATAATTATGACAAACATTGTTTTTCTTAAAATTAAATTTACGTTATATAAACATAATAAAGAAAATAAAAGAATATAATTAAATAAATAAACAACGTAAACAAATATCTAATACGACAAACAAAATAAACAATCAACAAAAAAACACAGAAAGAATAAATAAATAATAAATTAAATAAATAATGAAAATAAATAATAATTAGGGCGAAGATAAATAAATGAATAAATAAGGGCAATGAATAAATAAATAAGGCGAATAAATAAACTAAATCCTATTTCGCTCGTCGCGGCACACTGTGGCTGTGGCGGCAGCTGCGTTATTGAGTGAGTGTGCGCGTATTGGTGCGCAGCTGTGTGTGTCTGGCAGCCGGCACTTTGAATATTGCGCTCGGGCGCAGGCGCCTGGATATAAAGGCCTACGGGTTTTAAGGTAAACAAACTTGCTTTTTGATGTAAATTGAAGCTGATGACCACCCAGACGGGTTGGCCAATCTCGTCCGGTGGTCTGATTGCCTCCTTCGGCCGCTGAAGTTGCGCGTGTGTGTAAGTGTGTGTGCACGTATTGGTTGCCGCACTGCTGCTAAATAACCACTATTAGAAAAATTGTCACTAAAATAAACAGTTTTTTATCGCCTACCTCGTATACTGTAGGCACCTCACTACGCACTTGGCGTCAACTTTTTTTTGTTTTATTTAGATATTAAATTAAATATTTTTCTGCTAGCGCCTTGCCGCTGCCGAAAAGAATTTTGCCTACTCACGGCCACTCTGCTTCTTATAGCCGTGTGCTCATTCCCCAATTCCGTAGACAACAATCGATTATTAGAAGCCAGCACGACTCTCCACCCCTCGTTCAACACCCAACCATCGATTGCATACAAGCCGACCATAACACCACACTCCGGTTCGCTTGCGCCCGCTTAGAACAGGAGTGCCAAAACGGAGGCGTCCGTCCGCTACGCTGCCCAACGTAGGCCATCGCCCACGCCCTGAGACTAAGCGTCTCATGCTCTACCGACTGAGCTAGCCGGGCATAGATCCAACGCTCGGGTGTCACTGTTTGAGATCCTTAGCGTGGAACACCCCGAGCGGATTGCCCTGAAGTGTCTCTAGCTCATAGAGGCATCGTCCTAGCGGCGACAGAATTTCACGTTGAGGTTTTTTGCGAAGTCACTCAACACAAAATTGCGCTTGAATACCTCTTGCCGTGCTGTGTATTGAACGTCCCGTGCCTTCAGATCATACTGCTTCGCCGACTTCTCGTACGCCTCGTGTAGCGTCTCCTGGATGCGAGCGTGGTATATCTGTTGCTTTGCTGACCTCTCTAATGGCTTTATGGCTGAGTCGCTGACGTCGCCCAGCTTTCTGGCCAGTCCATATTCGCTGCCGTTACTCAGCATATGCTATCCAAACAATGCGAAGTATGGAGATGTTCCAGTCGCCGTATGCACAATCGCGATTTCTGGCAGCTTCTCGTCCCAAGTCGTCTGGTCAGTCCCAAGATGTGTCCGGATCGCTGCCAGCACCGACTGGTTCACCCGTTCGGACGCATTGGATTGTGGAGCATAGTTGCCTGTACGGACATGCTTAATGCCGTGATGCTCCAGCATGGCTTCGAACTCCTGCGACACGAACTGCTTACCATTGTCAGTGTGCACGATCTTGGGGACTCCCTACACGGTGTACACCTCCTCCCTCAAAAATCGCATGATCGCCGCAGATGTCGCTTTCGGCATCGCCTTAAGCCAGACGAACTTGCTGAAATGGTCCAGCACCACAAAAATGTACGCATTGCCATGCCTAGAACGTGGGTACTTCCCTAAGAAGTCCAAGTACAGCTTCTGCAGCGGGCGCTCAGTTACCACCTCCTTTCCCATCTTTGGCCTTCCGACTTGCGTGCTGTGTTTCGCCTCCTTGCACACTTCGCAGCTGAGCACTTACGACTGCACCTGGGCTGCCATCCTCGGCCAAAAGTAAAACTGGCGTAGCCTCGCCAACGTTCGGGCTATGCCTCCATGCATACCCTTGTCGCTGTCGTGAGCCTGTTGTACCAACGTGCTCGTTAGCGCCTCCGGGACCCACAGCTTCCACAAGAACTCCTCGCTATCTTCTCGAGCGAACTGCGACCTCTTAAAGAGCAGACCGTCCTCGATCCGGAGATCTGGAAAACGCTCTGACTCTGTTCGCACCAACGCCAACCGCTCCAGATACTCCTCGCTCTCAAAGGCTGTCGTCTCAAACTCGAACAAGTTGAGTTCTTCCACCTCAAATGGTCGAGAAAGCATATCGGCTACCACATTGTCCTTCCCTTTCCGGTGCTCGATCGTGAAGTCAAATGCTTGAGGCGCTAGGGACCACCTTGCTAATCTTCCACTCAGGTCCTTGAGCGACATCAACCATTGCAGGCTCGAATGATCTGTGATGACTGTGAAGGGCATGAGATACACATATGTCCGAAAACGCTCGATTGCCTTCACCGCTGCCAAACAGTCTTTTTCCGTCACGCTATAGTTCAGCTGAGCTCCACGCAGCTTAGCTGACAAGAACGCGATTGGTCGGTCTGCACCTTCGTCGTCACGCTGGAAGAGAACTGCACCAATCCCCAGGTGGCTTGCATCGCACTGGATGAAATAATGTCGGCAAAAATCTGGGTGTACAAGTACCGGCGCGCAGGTAAGTGCCTTCTTCAGATTATGAAACGCTTCGACTGCGTCGTCAGACATCTCAAACTTCTTTCCGATTTTCAGGCAGTCAGTCATCGACGCAGAAAGCCCGAGAAATCGCGGATGAATCGCCTGTACCAGCCTGCGGTTCCCAAAAATCTCCTCAGTTGCTTTGCGGTTCTTGGGACGGGAATCTGGACTATCGCCTCAACCTTGCTCGGATCCGTACGGAGTGCTCCGCCACCAACAATATACCCTAAGTACCTCAGGAGCTTAAAACAGAACTTAGATTTCTGCAAGCCGATGGTGAGATTCGCCTCCTTCAAGCACTGCGCTACCTCCTTCAACAGCTGTAAATGCTCCTCAAAAGTGCGGGAGATGATCAGCAAATCATCCAAGTAAACGAACACTCGATTCCGCTGACGTTGTGGTATCACCCGATCCATCAATCGACACAACCGTTGAGCAGCATTACACAGCCCGAAAGGCATCATACGGAACTGGTAGAGTGGACGTCCGGGGATAGTAAATGCCGTGTATGCTCTGCTCTGGGGCTCCAACTCAATCTGCCAGAATGCGTGCTTCAGGTCGACGCTGCTGATGAAGATAGTGTCATCCACGCGGCTCAGGATCGACTCGATATTCTGCAATGGGTTAGCATCCTTCACTGTCACATCGTTCAGCTTCCGAGCGTCTAAGCACAACCTATTCTTCCCAGGTTTCCGCACCAACGTCATCCTGTTGCTCCACGGACTCTCGCTTGGCTCGATGACTCCCAGTCGCAACATTTCGTCGACCTCCGCGAATAGTAGCTGCTGCACCGCTGGGCATACGGGGTAAAAACGCTCCTTCACTGGTACGGTGCCTTTTACCAGCTCGATAGTATGACGCTCTACGTGGGTCTTACCTAATCCTCGCAGCTCGAACGCCAGGAATTCCACCTTGATCGCCTCTAGCTGCTCCTGCTGCTCGGCATTCAACTTGTGCGGTTCGACCGGCTCTCCCTTAGTCACGAATTCCGACTCCACCTGTTCAAGCGACTCGACTCCTACGATCTCGGGTGCCAGGCGAATTTTCTTCCAGAAGTCGATACCCAGGTACAAATTCTGGACAAGTGCGGGGCACACATACAGCGTCATCTTGTGCGTCTCGTTCTTGTATTGGATCGGGACAAGAATCTTACCCAACACCGAGTAGCTCGCACCTCCTGCGGCTCGCACCTCAGACCTTTGAGGGTGCCACGCTAACCCTAGCTTTTCGATGAGCTCCACTGCCCCTGCGCCTAACAAGCTTACGGTCGCCCCGGTGTCCAGTAGACCCTTTACTGCATGTCCTTGGATCTGTTCTTCGGCAAAAGCTCGATCGTCGCCCTTGAGCACCGATCCAATCGCCTCGCAAGCGCTTTTGCGCTCCCTACGTAATGTGCGTAATGTGGGCCTCCTCTGCCTCCGTGAAACTGGTGAGCGCTGGCTCCGTTTCGAGTCATCCTCTTCGGCAAAGATCCGGGCTCTGGCTTCTTTGTACGCGGCCTCGCGCTCTTCCAACGGCGGTCATGTCGACCACTTGGGCCTCGGTAAGTGCTCGCTGTTGGCTCTCCTGACTATGTCCTTAATTATCATGCAATCCTTATCTCTAGTCCTTATATCTAACATGCATTGTGGAGAGTGTCTTAGTGGCTCTTCGGCAACATCGTTGAGCGTGGCTCCTCTGCCTGTGTCACGCTCTGCCTCCCGTTTCCCGCCCGACATTTTGGACACTTCGGCAGCACTACTACGGGCAATCCGCATTTGTAGCAAAATACATTTCGCACGGTGGCCTCGCACTCCCAGAACGTATGCCCTCGCTGAGCGCAGTTCCAGCACGTAAGCGCGTTGCTATCGCTGCTAACGCCTCTGGGCCTGTACATCGCTTCGACTGCCAAGTCCGGCGCAACCTCTACAGTGGCCTCCTCCTCCTCGTGGAACGCCTCATTGACTTGATATCGGTCCCTAGGCCGACTGACCGGCTCAGCCGTGGTCTGACTCCTCGACCAATGGGATGACAACATCCTCTCTGCGTCATGGCACTCTTCTCTCAGCCTCTCCAGATCAGTGATCCACATCGGATAGATGACCCGTGAAATCCCGTCCCGGATGTTCACCTTCACGATCTTGATCAGGTCGTGGTCGCTGACGGGTATCTCCAACCTCGATCTGAGAGCAAACATGGCATGCAAATAGTCGTCGATGCCCTCTCCTGCCTTTTGCCTACGCTCGCGCAGCTCCTGCTCGCGCTCAAAATTGGACCTGCGCGTCTGGAAGCGCTGCTTCAACGCGTATCGCAGATTTGGCAAGTGTGTTGTTCCACTCGTCCTGAGGAACATCCAGTACCAATCCTTGGCTCGTCCCTCGACCAGAGTGTGAAAATCCCGCAGGACATCCGTCCACGGCACCTGGTAAGTCTGCCTCAGATGGTCTAGTCTGAAAATAAATTCGCCAACTGGCATTCCAGATGGGCTGGCATCAAAGACGAGACCCCATCGACGCATCGGGATAACCTCTGGTCTTGTGTCGGCTATACTGAATGGCCTCCGTGTGTCCTGGTCACTCCTATCCTGGGCTTCGCCACGCGCTCCAAACATCCAGTGTTCGGCCTGTTCACGCTGCTCGGATTCCAACGCCCGGTTGTTAAACCAGTGCCCCTGCGCTGCTGGGGGCTTTTGCTGTTGAGCTGCGCTATGGTTTGGACCCTGACAGCTGTGTATACAGGCTGCTCTCTCGGATTGCCTTCACGTACTCGAGCATTTCGCGCCTGGTTTGGGTCTGGAGCTCGACCATTCCTGTCGCCATGACCGCCTGAAAGGTTTCCCGCGCCTCTGTCAGAGCTGAATTGATTGCGGCTCTCAGCTCGTTTTGCAGATTCGAGGGGGCTGGCTGTTGTTGCGCCGTCGTCGAAGAGCTGCGTTTCGGCACTGCTCCTAGGCTGTTGGAATCTGCTTCCCCGCCTACTGCTCCTGCATCCGAAATATCCATCTCTTCTGGTGGCGAAGTATTGTCCAGTGGAGTGTTGGACTTATTCACCTGTGTCTGAGATGCTGAACGAGTGGTTGGAGCCATTAATTCGGCACCCCTACTTCGGTTGAAATCTGCGCTACGCCTATCTTTTCTCTTTTCCAGAACGTATTCTTTTCCGCTACGCATTACTTTTCCTCTTTCTATTAATTAAAAATTTTCTTTCTTTCTCTCTTTTAGATAAATACACACAACATATATAAACGGGGTGAGACGAACATGGAACATGATACGGGTACAGTAAATGTTGAGTACATACATTGGTCCTAATCCTAAAAGTTGTCCTATTCCTATATCACAGTTGGGCTATTGAAACTACATGCTATACGGTACATGGCCTGGCAGGAAACGCAATGCTGGTCCTGAAGGACATGACACGGACCATCGCCCTCTCCCATGAACACGTATATGGTAAACAAACAAGTAAGTTGAGGTATGGATTATAAAACAAAACTGAACTTTAACTTTGCCAACCAATCTTCAGATCATCGGCCCTACTACGGCTGGATGTACTGATCCACGCTGGGATGCGCCTGGGTACTGAAGAATGTGGCTTTATCATGTGGTCCGTCGTTTGTGCTCAACTACCTCCTCCTGTTACTTTTTGCGTCAGCTTAGGCATTCTACCTTGCTGCGAGCCAGCAACTTGTGGAGTATAGTTAATAACACAACCAACATACAACATGTAAACTGAAACAATAAACTAAACTGTACTGTGACTTCACTAGCGACTTTCATTGAGTTTTTCCATTGGGCGCCACTTGTTATGAACCGGCCTTTGCTTACCAACACTGTGTCGATAGCCAGCTAGCAAATCGGTGACCCAGGGATGAGTACGACCTCGATACAGTGTGGGCCGGTGTAACAAAAATTTATATTTTTACAAAAAAAAACTAGCAACAATCAAACTAGCAGCGGTAATTCGCACAATCGGACAACTAAGGACATACAAAGTAAAAAGATCTTAATATTCACCCCCAATGAGCCCCCCCAACCTATGAATGGGCTTTCTCTTCATTTTACGCCAATTCCCTAATACTACACTAACAACACAAACAACTTACCCCGACATCACACACTCGTCCCACCCACACATAAATCACTACTCAAACATGTTTTTACATTAACGATAACGACACATTCATTTATTTATATATATAATTATGACAAACATTGTTTTTCTTAAAATTAAATTTACGTTATATAAACATAATAAAGAAAATAAAAGAATATAATTAAATAAATAAACAACGTAAACAAATATCTAATACGACAAACAAAATAAACAATCAACAAAAAAACACAGAAAGAATAAATAAATAATAAATTAAATAAATAATGAAAATAAATAATAATTAGGGCGAAGATAAATAAATGAATAAATAAGGGCAATGAATAAATAAATAAGGCGAATAAATAAACTAAATCCTATTTCGCTCGTCGCGGCACACTGTGGCTGTGGCGGCAGCTGCGTTATTGAGTGAGTGTGCGCGTATTGGTGCGCAGCTGTGTGTGTCTGGCAGCCGGCACTTTGAATATTGCGCTCGGGCGCAGGCGCCTGGATATAAAGGCCTACGGGTTTTAAGGTAAACAAACTTGCTTTTTGATGTAAATTGAAGCTGATGACCACCCAGACGGGTTGGCCAATCTCGTCCGGTGGTCTGATTGCCTCCTTCGGCCGCTGAAGTTGCGCGTGTGTGTAAGTGTGTGTGCACGTATTGGTTGCCGCACTGCTGCTAAATAACCACTATTAGAAAAATTGTCACTAAAATAAACAGTTTTTTATCGCCTACCTCGTATACTGTAGGCACCTCACTACGCACTTGGCGTCAACTTTTTTTTGTTTTATTTAGATATTAAATTAAATATTTTTCTGCTAGCGCCTTGCCGCTGCCGAAAAGAATTTTGCCTACTCACGGCCACTCTGCTTCTTATAGCCGTGTGCTCATTCCCCAATTCCGTAGACAACAATCGATTATTAGAAGCCAGCACGACTCTCCACCCCTCGTTCAACACCCAACCATCGATTGCATACAAGCCGACCATAACAATATCCACTAAAAATATTGTTTTATGTACTACAAGTTAAATATTAACACACTTAAAGATCATGCGACTAATGTTAAATTATTTTCAAAGTGTCGTAACTATGTAAGTTAATTGCAAATTGGAGGCATTGTCAGAATAAGAAAGTATCAAGCCAAAACAACTGAAGAGCCTTACAAAATAATGAATATATCAGATAAATTTGAGAAGTAAATGAGTTGTTGATTGGAATACATAATCTGTTGTATTATCTGAAATAAGTTCAAAAATTATAGTCGGTGGTCTATTTAACCGAATAATAATTTGGACGTAGATGTTCTAACGAACAATACATTCAAGTGACTCAGCAATACCAAGCACCGACTTGTCAGCCCGGACCCTTGTTACAAAGCGACCCACATCCCGCCCGACAGAACAAGAGATGTACCACCAATCGTGCGGTTACGAAGACCGCGAACATGTACACAAAAGACATTCATTTTCAAACAGTTTTTCGCCACAGGAGCTTAAGACTTCAACACATTTGTTTTGAATGTGTTTTCTACAAAACTTTTGATTTTTAAAAGGTAAAAAGTGTATTATGTTTGTGCAATGTCCGTCATGGGAGCTGGCAAATCAATAAATCAATAACTCAAACCGATAAATCCACCTATTTCGCACATCTTAACAGCTTAAACTACCATTTTTGGTGAGAAGATAGCTACTAACAAACCCAAAGAATTGCATCAGAAATTTTGGAACCCCCCAACCATTTAGCCCCCAGACCCCCCCCCCCGCAATATGAAATCAAAAACCCGTATAACTTCCACAGCTTTTGAGCTAAACCCACCAAATTTCGTGCAATGATAGGTGATAACGATTCCCAAGACACGGCATCAAAGCTTCGGATGGCATCCCCACCCATACCACCCCCAACGGCCCCAACGCTTTGTTAAAAAGGGTATCTTGTATCTTTCAGAGCTGTTGAGCTAAAGCCACCAATTTTGGTAAGAAGAAAACTGGTAACGATCCCCAAAGAAGTGCATCAAAAATTTGGATGCCACGCCCACCCATACCGCCTTTGCCACCTCCCCAACGCTTCATTAAAAACAGGAGCAGCGTATACCTATGCCGCATCCGAAACACTTTGCAATCAGGCCTGTTTTAACCGGTTTTAAAACTGGTAACGAGTATACCGCAGTCGTTTGCTTCTGACTGCAACGTATCCACTCGTTTTAATATTTTTAACGAGTATACCGCAGTCAGTTGCGTCCAACTGCAGCGATTCCACTTGTTGTATTCGATATAGAGTATATTAGTTTTGTGCAATGTCTGTCATGGTGTCTGTCCGTCTGTCTGTGTTTCCATCGGTATGATGTCAACTTTTTTCGACACCCTTCCAGCTAGAGACTTGAAATTATTTCTATGGCCAGAACAGAATGGGGTATGAAGATTGGGGCTCTACGCCTTCTGGGAGCTGAGAAAACGAAAAGTCACCGAATTTGGTGGCAATATAGCGCATCCGTACCCATTTAAAGTTAGGCCTATTTTTACCTGTTTTCAAACAGGTATCGAGTATACCGTCGCGACGTAAGAAATTCAGTAATACATAGAGACCTGGAAGTACCCTCAGTTAGAAGTGAAATCCGTAAACTCGGAACTCGTCACACATCTAGACTAGAACGCCATAGCAACCATTTGGCCATAAGCCTGCTAGACAATAGCCAACACCCAAGGCGGCTAAAAAGGAGCTATCCTCTGGTCTTGCCATTCAGACCCGAGACGCGTTGGTGACCATTCTCATTTTATTTGTTTATTTTAAATAGTCATTTTCACCCATAAATAGTAAAACTGTGACGCCTTTTCCCCATGTTATGTTAAGAGACACTTATATAACAAAAAAAAAAAAAAAAAAAAAACACTATGTACTTTAATTGAATAATATAATAATAATAATTATTATAAAAATAATAATATTAACATCATACATACATATGTAGATGTCTCACAAACTCAGCGCACCCAAACATTGTATGCCATGAGTGTTTTGATTGTATTCTTATACATATTTGCGTTTGTAAATAAAATAAATAATATAAGCATCAAAAATATGTTCATGTCCTACAAACAAAAACTCAGCGAACACAAGCATTGTACGAAGCAAAAAAAAAAAAAGCGTCGCTGCATGATCAGAACAAACCATTTTAAATATGGCGGCTTGCCTGAAATGTAAACAAAGAATCAATAATCACAGCACAAGTAGCTGTTCGCTCTCGTTTTGTATAGGTACCCAAACGTAGGTCTGGTGTTGCACCAATAAAATTGAGTTGGGAGCTCTGAGTTCCGCTCTGTTAGGTATATACTCATTGGTTTACGTAGCCGTAGAGCAGCGACAGGCACATTTAGCGTTTCCTATAGCTGGCTATAGGCACTAAGTATAGAATGTTCTAGAGCAATCACTTAGTTTTTCGTGCATTCGTGCGGGTTTCGCTGTACATTTGCACGATGGAACCCACAGAGCAGTTCGGCTGTGGAGCCGACTGCGCGCTCTTGCATTATTTTAGTTTGCGATTACACGGAGAGAGGCAGTCGACTGAAACGGTCGATCCACGCAGCTCTGCTGTTTATATGCGTATTTGATTTACGTCTTTGATTTGCGTGTTTGGTTTTGTTATTTTTGGGGTGGGTCTCTGAAAATCGAACAGCGTTGAGTGAATGTGTGTTCACATGCATGCAATAATGTTTGTTTGTATGCAGTGTACAAGAAACTGTCTCACTTTATGATATTTTTATTTTTTTACAGGTGTATATATTTAAGTGACTTTCTTATTTAATTTATTAAAAAGCCCTTATGAAATAATGTTAAAATTTTGCCATATTATTTATATATTTAATTATACCTACGATTGATGATTACATAACAAATTTATTTTCTATTAACATATAATAAAGTCTTATCAAAACAATGCATGTAAGATAAAGCATTTGTCACAGGCAGCAACAAAAATGTGTAAACACCCAGTAATCTATGAACTCATATTTGTATGCCCACAAACAGCAACACAAGAAAATGCTGTTTCGAAAAAGCTTATTTGCTAAGTTATCAAGTTTGCCGCTCGAAGAGTTAATCACATTGAAATATGTTATTTTATTAGACTATTTTTTAGCAATTTCTCAATTATTAGCTTAGCGCCAACTTATTCTAATCAAAACATAAAACTATAACAAATATATTATTAAATTACATATCAACAATAGGACTAATATTATATAAGGGTATCCAACACTCATCATTCGTCTGTTCATACTCCTATTCAACATAATCGCTATTTAAGTCTATAAGTGTGCGTGTGTGTGTGTGTATTCTCAAAAGAAGCAAAACAGAACTGCCGCACAAAATATAAAATCGACAATTTCAGACTTCTGCTTGAATCTACGTTATGCAGCCCAACTTGGAAGCGTAGTATAAACTTATTATGAACTTTGTCAAAATAAGTAGAAAAACGTGAGATACTTTAATATTATTTATGTACATATTTTTTATTTATTTATCGAAAATAAACTATATTATTATTATAATTGGGGTAAAGTGCAATGCAACCTAAAAGATCTATTGTGCCCCCTTCTTGACTTAAAGCTCTTCCATCAGACCCAGTCCTTCTACGAAGGCAAGTATATTTACTGGATCGATGGTCTTCAGGTCAGTGAACTGAATAACATGTTTTCCTAGAAACCTGCTTCTCTTCCCCACTAAGGCTACACATTCTGCTATGATATGCAAGGAGGATTCCCTTTCCATATCGCAGAATCTACATGTACCATTACTAGCGATTCCTAGCTTGGCTAGGTGACCCCTTAGTCTGCAGTGTCCTGTCAAAAGACCGGTGATTATCCTGAGTCTATTCTTTCCCATATTTATAATCTGCTTGAATCTTTTCAGATTGTAAGTTCCAAGAAGACACTTGGCTTGTCTGAGTCCTGGGGACTGCGCCCAGCTCATTTCGCGCAAGAGTTTCTCTTCACTCCTAAGTTCCTGCCGTATTGTGCTTCTTCCTATCAAACAGTACGGCTCGGGCCCTATGAGGGGTGTCGCTGCCCCCAGCCGTGCTTGCTTGTCTGCCTCTTCGTTCCCAGCTATGTTAACATGTCCTGGGACCCATCTAAGGGTTAGCCTATTATGTAGTCCCAGAGTGTTTAGCTTGGTTCGCACCTCGCGAACTACCTTCGACCTAATTTCGATCTTGCTGAGTGCCATAATGGCTGCTTGACTATCTGATAAGATAGCTATATCCCTATTCCGATAGTTACGCTTCAGATTAAAGTCCACACACCTCCCTATTGCACATACCTCAGCCTGGAAGATGCTGGTGTGCTTACCTAAGGACTCATGGTATTTTAGCCGAGGGCCTACCACTCCAAGACCGGAGCCTTGGCTGGTAAGGGATCCATCGGTGTACCATTTGATGGTGTGGGATTTCATTTGGTGGACCTCTTCAAGAGATGTCCACTCCCTTTTGCTGCTCAGGTGAACTTGAAATTTTTGCTCGAACGCGTGCTCGGCTTTCATTTCGTCCCTAGGCTGTGCCAATAGGGGAAGTTCACCTGACAGCATATCTGCATCTAGTTGGCTCAGAATATGCTCTTTGCCAACTCCCTCGACCGACATTTTTAATAATGCAGCTTTCTGCTGTAGCCTAATTGTGTGATGGAATGGGGTAATCTCCAACAGAACCTCTAGCGCCGATGTGGGACAGGTCCTCATCGCTCCAGTGATTCCTACACAGGCCATTATTTGCAATTTATGTAATTGCCTCTGCACAGTGATTTGCTGTGCCTTGTCCCCCCATGCAATTGCTCCGTATGTGAGCATGGGCCTTACTACCATGAGGTATAGCCATCTTAAAATTTTTGGAGAGGTTCCCCATGATTTCCCCGCTATTCTACGACATGTGCAGAGTGCTCTGCAGCACTTTAGAATCGTATTTTGAATATGGGTCCCAAAGTTCAATTTACTGTCAAATGTGACCCCAAGGTATTTGACTTCCTTGCTTGTTACTATTCGACTCCCCGCGAGCCTAATATCCCTCATCCTCTGCAACTTATACCTCCGGTGAACGGAACTATGACGGTTTTTGTAGGACCAGACCCCTTCTATTTAGGGTAGCCCTGACATCATCGTGTGAGGTGTTGTCAAAGGCGCCCTCAATATCTAAAAATGCACATATTGCTACTTCTTTGTTTTAAACTGCAGAGCGCAAAGTGCGGTGCAGTTTATAAAGTGCCGTATCCGTAGATCGGCCTGCTCTGTATGCGTGCTGCGTAGCTTGCAACGTACTCCGTGTCAACAGAGTACTCCTAATGTAGTTGTCCACAAGCTTTTCCAACGTTTTCAACAAAAACGATGTTAAGCTAATGGGTCTGAAGGACTTTGGGTTGGTGATATCTGTCTTCCCTACTTTGGGGATGAAGACCACCCTAGCTCTACTCCAAGTGCTCGGTATATGACCGAGTGCTAGGCTACTGACTAGTATTTTCCTCAGGGTGGGTAGGAAAATGTCCTGCCCCTGCTGAAGGAATACTGGCGATATACTGTCCAGACCGGAAGATTTATAGGGCTGGAAAGTTCCAATTGCCCATTGTGTCTTCTCCATTGTGACTACTGATGCTTTTAAGTTGATCGATTATCTCATTTGGTTCAAAAGTTATGATTTTTGCAACGAAAAAACTCAAATGGCGCCACTGTGCGTCGTGTATCTGCCCAAACAAAATTTTTTAAATAATTGTTAGATCTTCGTTTTATTGCTTATAAACATATTGATATAATATACTAGATATATAAACCATGTGATATCTTTATTTTTAACCTATTATTACATAAAATGTTAACACTTATTTTTTACTGGAATAAAAATAAAACATGTGGCAACAATTGTTGGCAAAAAGAAATAAGAAAAAGAGACAAAGCACTTAAGCAACGTATGGCTATAGACGTTGTTGCTTAAAGCTTAAGCATGCTTTTCGTTCAATCTTGCTGCAATGCTTTAAGCACGTAAGCATCGTTTTGTTGGGCCTTTAGCACAGTCGGCAAGCAGACTAGAAAAACGAGTACGAAATGCGCTGGTAGAGAAAAAAGTCTACAATAGCGTTCTGTGAGAGAGGCGTAACCATGATTTCATATTCCAACTGGCAGTCAGAATTTGGCCTCATGACGACTCTATAAGAGTTTCATACTTGTTGGTAAGAAGCAGTTGCCAATGCCAAATAATAATATCCTGTATATTTTTGCAGCTTATTTCCCTAACGGAAATAATAACGAACATTTTGAAAGAGATATAAAAACTCTCTTTGAAACACTTCAACTCAAAAACAACAACTATTTTTACGTAGTTAATAATAATAATAGCAAACACTCCGATTGGGGAAACTCCACAAAGAACCAAAAAGGGAACATTCTTAAACGCTGGTTGGATGATAACTCGTTTTTATACAAATGCAATCTTTATGCATCTGCAAGTCCTTCTTTTGAGAGTGCAAGTTCCTTCTTAGATATATGCCTAGCAGATTCAAGATTACCCATAAAAGTCATAAACAGCACGACAAATTGTCCAAAAACTTTAGAATAAGACAGCGATCATACTGCCGTACAGATAATGTTGTATAAAAAAGACATATGTAGATGAACCTATTGAGATATTAAATGAAAAACACACAGGCAAAGTTGATCACAAAAAACCAACTGGCAAAAATTTCAAAACAAAATTAATCAACTTTTGAAAACTCAACCAATCGCACCAAACAATAAAAATCTAGATAGTAATAAGATAGACTGGCACCTTGATAAAATAAATAAAACAATAGTCCGCTTCATTCGTACACTTTGTCCTCCTATTTAAAGCAACGAAGACAAGCCGTTGTTTCCGTGAAAAAAATATCGGACCTGCTGATAGTGGCCCGTGGTGTTCCGCAGGGATCAATATTAGGTCCGCTTCTATTTTCTATCTATATTAACGATCAACAGTCATGTCTGTCTTACTGTAATGTTCATTTGAATGCTGATGATGTCCAATTGTATATAAGTATTAAACTTAGTCAAATAAATAAATGTTTTGATTTGTGTAATATTGATCTTTTAAGTGTTAGTAATTGGGCATGTAATAATGGTCTATGTATTAATCCGTCTAAGTCTAAGTGTCTTGTAATTTATAAGAAGAACCTTAATACTGAAAATTTTCCTAGGCTTACTATAGATAATGTAGGAATTGAGTTTGTAAATAATGACCATGTTAACAAAGCGGTGGGCAAAATGTACGGCACACTTAGACAATTGTCAAAAACCCAGCATTATATTCCTGTGCAAAAAAAAAATAATTATTGCTAAGGCAGTACTATTACCAATAGTCTTTTATGGGATTGAAATTTTTGGCAGCTGTGATGCTGTTAGTCAGCGTAGGCTCAATGTGGCTTTTAAAGTGTGGTTCGTTACGTGTATGGTCTTAAAAGGACGGACCACGTTACGGGTTATGCCACCAAACTGTTCGGCGTAAATTAATCGTCGTGGCACCATTTGACTTTTTTCGTTGCAAAAATCATAACTTTTGAACCAAACAAGATAATCGGTCCATTTGAAAAGCATCTGAAAGATAGTTAATCAACCTATAAAATGAACATTTGAAATGAATTCTACGATTTTTAGGTGATTTAGGGGTATGCAAAGTGGAAATTGGTGAAAAAATCAATTTTATGGGAAGAAAAATAAATATTTGTTGCAAATTTTTGATATTTTTTGTATTGTTTTTAAGGCTTTTAAATTTTAAAATTAATATTACAATCAAAAAAAAAAAAAATAATTTGTTGTGCTTATTATACCCTTAACCCATAAAATGGGTAAATAAAGTATGTAACAGGCAGAAGGAAGCATCTCCGACCCCATAAAGTGCATATATTCTTGATCAGCATCAACAGCCGAGACGATATAGCCATGTCCGTCTGTCCGTCCGTCTGTCCGTCTGTATGAACGCGTGGATCTCAGAGACTACAAGAGCTAGAGACTTCAGATTTTGGATATAAATTCTCCTATACCATAAGCAGAACAAGTTTGCTTCAAATTATCGATAACTATTCTGGTTTCCGATATACACATGGAATCGATAACAAAATATCGAATTTGGAAAATCTAAAAATGAGCGTTGAAGTAATGGGTAATGATATATATTATTATTACAATTGGGGTAAAGTGCACTGCGACCTAAAAGATCTATTGTGCCTCCTTCTTGGCTTAAAGCTCTTCCATCAGACCCAGTCTTTGTACGAAGGCAAGTATATTTACTGGATCGATGGTCTTCAGGTCAGTGAACTGAATAACATGTTTTCCTAGAAACCTGCTTCTCTTCCCCACTAAGGCTACACATTCTGCTATGATATGCAAGGAGGATTCCCATTCCATATCGCAGAATCTACATGTACCATTACTAGCGATTCCTAGCTTGGCTAGGTGACCCCTTAGTCTGCAGTGTCCTGTCAAAAGACCGGTGATTATCCTGAGTCTATTCTTTCCCATATTTATAATCTGCTTGAATCTTTTCAGATTGAAAGTTCCAAGAAGACACTTGGCTTGTCTGAGTCCTGGGGACTGCGCCCAGCTCATTTCGCGCAAGAATTTCTCTTCACTCCTAAGTTCCTGCCGTATTGTGCTTCTTCCTATCAAACAGTACGGCTCGGGCCCTATGAGGGGTGTCGCTGCCCCCAGCCGTGCTTGCTTGTCTGCCTCTTCGTTCCCAGCTATGTTAACATGTCCTGGGACCCATCTTAGGGTTAGCCTATTATGTAGTCCCAGAGTGTTTAGCTTGGTTCGCACCTCGCGAACTACCTTCGACCTAATTTCGATCTTGCTGAGTGCCATAATGGCTGCTTGACTATCTGATAAGATAGTTATATCCCTATTCCGATAGTTACGCTTCAGATTAAAGTCCACACACCTCCCTATTGCACATATCTCAGCCTGGAAGATGCTGGTGTGCTTACCTAAGGACTCATGGTATTTTAGCCGAGGGCCTACCACTCCAAGACCGGAGCCTTGGCTGGTAAGGGATCCATCGGTGTACCATTTGATGGTGTGGGATTTCATTTGGTGGACCTCTTCAAGAGATGTCCACTCCCTTTTGCTGCAAAGGTGAACTTGAAATTTTTGCTCGAACATGTGCTCGGCTTTCATTTCGTCCCTAGGCTGTGCCAATAGGGGAAGTTCACCTGACAGCATATCTGCATCTAGTTGGCTCAGAATATGCTCTTTGCCAACTCACTCGACCGACATTCTTAATAATGCAGCTTTCTGCTGTAGCCTAATTGTGTGATGGAGTGGGGTAATCTCCAACAGAACCTCTAGCGCCGATGTGGGACAGGTCCTCATCGCTCCAGTGATTCCTACACAGGCCATTATTTGCAATTTATGTAATTGCCTCTGCACAGTGATTTGCTGTGCCTTGTCCCCCCATGCAATTGCTCCGTATGTGAGCATGGGCCTTACTACCATGAGGTATAGCCATCTCAAAATTTTTGGAGAGGTTCCCCATGATTTCCCTGCTATTCTACGACATGTGTAGAGTGCTCTGCAGCACTTTAGAATCGTATTCTGAATATGGGTCCCAAAGTTCAATTTACTGTCAAATGTGACCCCAAGGTATTTGACTTCCTTGCTTGTTACTATTCGACTCCCCGCGAGCCTAATATCTCTCATCCTCTGCAACTTATACCTCCTGGTGAACGGAACTATGACAGTTTTTGTAGGACCAGACCCCTTCTATTTAGGGTAGCCCTGACAGCATCGTGTGAGGTGTTGTCAAAGGCGCCCTCAATATCTAAAAATGCACATATTGCTACTTCTTTGTTTAAAACTGCAGAGCGCAAAGTGCGGTGCAGTTTATAAAGTGCCGTATCCGTAGATCGGCCTGCTCTGTATGCGTGCTGCGTAGCTTGCAGCGTACTCCGTGTCAACAGAGTACTCCTAATGTAGTTGTCCACTCGCTTTTCCAACGTTTTCAACAAAAACGATGTTAAGCTAATGGGTCTGAAGGACTTTGGGTTGGTGATATCTGTCTTCCCTACTTTGGGGATGAAGACCACCCTAGCTCTACTCCAAGTGCTCGGTATATGACCGAGTGCTAGGCTACTGACTAGTATTTTCCTCAGGGTGGGTAGGAGTATGTCCTGCCCCTGCTGAAGGAATACTGGCGATATACTGTCCAGACCGGAAGATTTATAGGGCTGGAAAGTTCCAATTGCCCATTGTGTCTTCTCCATTGTGACTACTGATGCTTTTAAGTTGATCGATTATCTCATTTGGTTCAAAAGTTATGATTTTTGCAACGAAAAAACTCAAATGGCGCCACTGTGCGTCGTGTATCTGCCCAAACAAAATTTTTTAAATAATTGTTAGATCTTCGTTTTATTGCTTATAAACATATTGATATAATATACTAGATATATAAACCATGTGATATCTTTATTTTAACCTATTATTACATAAAATGTTAACACTTATTTTTTACTGGAATAAAAATAAAACATGTGGCAACAATTGTTGGCAAAAAGAAATAAGAAAAAGAGACAAAGCACTTAAGCAACGTATGGCTATAGACGTTGTTGCTTAAAGCTTAAGCATGCTTTTCGTTCAATCTTGCTGCAATGCTTTAAGCACGTAAGCATCGTTTTGTTGGGCCTTTAGCACAGTCGGCAAGCAGACTAGAAAAACGAGTACGAAATGCGCTGGTAGAGAAAAAAGTCTACAATAGCGTTCTGTGAGAGAGGCGTAACCATGATTTCATATTCCAACTGGCAGTCAGAATTTGGCCTCATGACGACTCTATAAGAGTTTCATACTTGTTGGTAAGAAGCAGTTGCCAATGCCAAATAATAATATCCTGTATATTTTTGCAGCTTATTTCCCTAACGGAAATAATAACGAACATTTTGAAAGAGATATAAAAACTCTCTTTGAAACACTTCAACTCAAAAACAACAACTATTTTTACGTAGTTAATAATAATAATAGCAAACACTCCGATTGGGGAAACTCCACAAAGAACCAAAAAGGGAACATTCTTAAACGCTGGTTGGATGATAACTCGTTCTTATACAAATGCAATCTTTATGCATCTGCAAGTCCTTCTTTTGAGAGTGCAAGTTCCTTCTTAGATATATGCCTAGCAGATTCAAGATTACCCATAAAAGTCATAAACAGCACGACAAATTGTCCAAAAACTTTAGAATAAGACAGCGATCATACTGCCGTACAGATAATGTTGTATAAAAAAGACATATGTAGATGAACCTATTGAGATATTAAATGAAAAACACACAGGCAAAGTTGATTACAAAAAACCAACTGGCAAAAATTTCAAAACAAAATTAATCAACTTTTGAAAACTCAACCAATCGCACCAAACAATAAAAATCTAGATAGTAATAAGATAGACTGGCACCTTGATAAAATAAATAAAACAATAGTCCGCTTCATTCGTACACTTTGTCCTCCTATTTAAAGCAACGAAGACAAGCCGTTGTTTCCGTGAAAAAAATATCGGACCTGCTGATAGTGGCCCGTGGTGTTCCGCAGGGATCAATATTAGGTCCGCTTCTATTTTCTATCTATATTAACGATCAACAGTCATGTCTGTCTTACTGTAATGTTCATTTGAATGCTGATGATGTCCAATTGTATATAAGTATTAAACTTAGTCAAATAAATAAATGTTTTGATTTGTGTAATATTGATCTTTTAAGTGTTAGTAATTGGGCATGTAATAATGGTCTATGTATTAATCCGTCTAAGTCTAAGTGTCTTGTAATTTATAAGAAGAACCTTAATACTGAAAATTTTCCTAGGCTTACTATAGACACACTTAGACAATTGTCAAAAACCCAGCATTATATTCCTGTGCAAAAAAAAAATAATTATTGCTAAGACAGTACTATTACCAATAGACTTTTATGGGATTGAAATTTTTGGCAGCTGTGATGCTGTTAGTCAGCGTAGGCTCAATGTGGCTTTTAAAGTGTGGTTCGTTACGTGTATGGTCTTAAAAGGACGGACCACGTTACGGGTTATGCCACCAAACTGTTCGGCGTAAATTAATCGTCGTGGCACCATTTGACTTTTTTCGTTGCAAAAATCATAACTTTTGAACCAAACAAGATAATCGGTCCATTTAAAAAGCATCTGAAAGATAATTAATCAACCTATAAAATGAACATTTGAAATGAATTCTACGATTTTTAGGTGCCCATTTAGGGGTATGCAAAGTGGAAATTGGTGAAAAAATCAATTTTATGGGAAGAAAAATAAATATTTGTTGCAAATTTTTGATATTTTTTGTATTGTTTTTAAGGCTTTTAAATTTTAAAATTAATATTACAATCAAAAAAAAAAAATAATTTGTTATGCTTATTATACCCTTAACCCATAAAATGGGTAAATAAAGTATGTAACAGGCAGAAGGAAGCATCTCCGACCCCATAAAGTACATATATTCTTGATCAGCATCAACAGCCGAGACGATATAGCCATGTCCGTCTGTCCGTCCGTCTGTCCGTCTGTATGAACGCGTGGATCTCAGAGACTACAAGAGCTAGAGACTTCAGATTTTGGATATAAATTCTCCTATACCATAAGCAGAACAAGTTTGCTTCAAATTATCGATAACTATTCTGGTTTCCGATATACACATGGAATCGATAACAAAATATCGAATTTGGAAAATCTAAAAATGAGCGTTGAAGTAATGGGTAATGATATATTATTATTATTACAATTGGGGTAAAGTGCACTGCGACCTAAAAGATCTATTGTGCCTCCTTCTTGGCTTAAAGCTCTTCCATCAGACCCAGTCTTTGTACGAAGGCAAGTATATTTACTGGATCGATGGTCTTCAGGTCAGTGAACTGAATAACATGTTTTCCTAGAAACCTGCTTCTCTTCCCCACTAATGCTACACATTCTGCTATGATATGCAAGGAGGATTCCCTTTCCATATCGCAGAATCTATGTACATGTACCATTACTAGCGATTCCTAGCTTGGCTAGGTGACCCCTTAGTCTGCAGTGTTCTGTAAAAAGACCGGTGATTATCCTGAGTCTATTCTTTCCCATATTTATAATCTGCTTGAATCTTTTCAGATTGTAAGTTCCAAGAAGACACTTGGCTTGTCTGAGTCCTGGGGACTGCGCCCAGCTCATTTCGCGCAAGAGTTTCTCTTCACTCCTAAGTTCCTGCCGTATTGTGCTTCTTCCTATCAAACAGTACGGCTCGGGCCCTATGAGGGGTGTCGCTGCCCCCAGCCTTGCTTGCTTGTCTGCCTCTTCGTTCCCAGCAATGTTAACATGTCCTGGGACCCATCTTAGGGTTAGCCTATTATGTAGTCCCAGAGTGTTAAGCTTGGTTCGCTTCTGGCGAACTACCTTCGACCTAATTTCGATCTTGCTGAGTGCCATAATGGCTGCTTGACTATCTGATAATATAGCTATATCCCTATTCCGATAGTAACGCTTCAGATTAAAGTCCACACACCTCCCTATTGCACATACCTCAGCCTGGAAGATGCTGGTGTGCTTACCTAAGGACTCATGGTATTTTAGCCGAGGGCCTACCACTCCAAGACCGGAGCCTTGGCTGGTAAGGGATCCATCGGTGTACCATTTGATGGTGTGGGATTTCATTTGGTGGACCTCTTCAAGAGATGTCCACTCCCTTTTGCTGCTCAGGTGAACTTGAAATTTTTGCTCGAACATGTGCTCGGCTTTCATTTCGTCCCTAGGCTGTGCCAATAGGGGAAGTTCACCTGACAGCATATCTGCATCTAGTTGGCTCAGAATATGCTCTTTGCCAACTCACTCGACCGACATTCTTAATAATGCAGCTTTCTGCTGTAGCCTAATTGTGTGATGGAGTGGGGTAATCTCCAACAGAACCTCTAGCGCCGATGTGGGACAGGTCCTCATCGCTCCAGTGATTCCTACACAGGCCATTATTTGCAATTTATGTAATTGCCTCTGCACAGTGATTTGCTGTGCCTTGTCCCCCCATGCAATTGCTCCGTATGTGAGCATGGGCCTTACTACCATGAGGTATAGCCATCTCAAAATTTTGGAGAGGTTCCCCATGATTTCCCTGCTATTCTACGACATGTGTAGAGTGCTCTGCAGCACTTTAGAATCGTATTCTGAATATGGGTCCCAAAGTTCAATTTACTGTCAAATGTGACCCCAAGGTATTTGACTTCCTTGCTTGTTACTATTCGACTCCCCGCGAGCCTAATATCTCTCATCCTCTGCAACTTATACCTCCTGGTGAACGGAACTATGACAGTTTTTGTAGGACCAGACCCCTTCTATTTAGGGTAGCCCTGACAGCATCGTGTGAGGTGTTGTCAAAGGCGCCCTCAATATCTAAAAATGCACATATTGCTACTTCTTTGTTTAAAACTGCAGAGCGCAAAGTGCGGTGCAGTTTATAAAGTGCCGTATCCGTAGATCGGCCTGCTCTGTATGCGTGCTGCGTAGCTTGCAGCGTACTCCGTGTCAACAGAGTACTCCTAATGTAGTTGTCCACTAGCTTTTCCAACGTTTTCAACAAAAACGATGTTAAGCTAATGGGTCTGAAGGACTTTGGGTTGGTGATATCTGTCTTCCCTACTTTGGGGATGAAGACCACCCTAGCTCTACTCCAAGTGCTCGGTATATGACCGAGTGCTAGGCTACTGACTAGTATTTTCCTCAGGGTGGGTAGGAGTATGTTCTGCCCCTGCTGAAGGAATACTGGCGATATACTGTCCAGACCGGAAGATTTATAGGGCTGGAAAGTTCCAATTGCCCATTGTGTCTTCTCCATTGTGACTACTGATGCTTTTAAGTTGATCGATTATCTCATTTGGTTCAAAAGTTATGATTTTTGCAACGAAAAAACTCAAATGGCGCCACTGTGCGTCGTGTATCTGCCCAAACAAAATTTTTAAATAATTGTTAGATCTTCGTTTTATTGCTTATAAACATATTGATATAATATACTAGATATATAAACCATGTGATATCTTTATTTTTAACCTATTATTACATAAAATGTTAACACTTATTTTTACTGGAATAAAAATAAAACATGTGGCAACAATTGTTGGCAAAAAGAAATAAGAAAAAGAGACAAAGCACTTAAGCAACGTATGGCTATAGACGTTGTTGCTTAAAGCTTAAGCATGCTTTTCGTTCAATCTTGCTGCAATGCTTTAAGCACGTAAGCATCGTTTTGTTGGGCCTTTAGCACAGTCGGCAAGCAGACTAGAAAAACGAGTACGAAATGCGCTGGTAGAGAAAAAAGTCTACAATAGCGTTCTGTGAGAGAGGCGTAACCATGATTTCATATTCCAACTGGCAGTCAGAATTTGGCCTCATGACGACTCTATAAGAGTTTCATACTTGTTGGTAAGAAGCAGTTGCCAATGCCAAATAATAATATCCTGTATATTTTTGCAGCTTATTTCCCTAACGGAAATAATAACGAACATTTTGAAAGAGATATAAAAACTCTCTTTGAAACACTTCAACTCAAAAACAACAACTATTTTTACGTAGTTAATAATAATAATAGCAAACACTCCGATTGGGGAAACTCCACAAAGAACCAAAAAGGGAACATTCTTAAACGCTGGTTGGATGATAACTCGTTCTTATACAAATGCAATCTTTATGCATCTGCAAGTCCTTCTTTTGAGAGTGCAAGTTCCTTCTTAGATATATGCCTAGCAGATTCAAGATTACCCATAAAAGTCATAAACAGCACGACAAATTGTCCAAAAACTTTAGAATAAGACAGCGATCATACTGCCGTACAGATAATGTTGTATAAAAAAGACATATGTAGATGAACCTATTGAGATATTAAATGAAAAACACACAGGCAAAGTTGATTACAAAAAACCAACTGGCAAAAATTTCAAAACAAAATTAATCAACTTTTGAAAACTCAACCAATCGCACCAAACAATAAAAATCTAGATAGTAATAAGATAGACTGGCACCTTGATAAAATAAATAAAACAATAGTCCGCTTCATTCGTACACTTTGTCCTCCTATTTAAAGCAACGAAGACAAGCCGTTGTTTCCGTGAAAAAAATATCGGACCTGCTGATAGTGGCCCGTGGTGTTCCGCAGGGATCAATATTAGGTCCGCTTCTATTTTCTATCTATATTAACGATCAACAGTCATGTCTGTCTACTGTAATGTTCATTTGAATGCTGATGATGTCCAATTGTATATAAGTATTAAACTTAGTCAAATAAATAAATGTTTTGATTTGTGTAATATTGATCTTTTAAGTGTTAGTAATTGGGCATGTAATAATGGTCTATGTATTAATCCGTCTAAGTCTAAGTGTCTTGTAATTTATAAGAAGAACCTTAATACTGAAAATTTTCCTAGGCTTACTATAGACACACTTAGACAATTGTCAAAAACCCAGCATTATATTCCTGTGCAAAAAAAAAATAATTATTGCTAAGGCAGTACTATTACCAATAGACTTTTATGGGATTGAAATTTTTGGCAGCTGTGATGCTGTTAGTCAGCGTAGGCTCAATGTGGCTTTTAAAGTGTGGTTCGTTACGTGTATGGTCTTAAAAGGACGGACCACGTTACGGGTTATGCCACCAAACTGTTCGGCGTAAATTAATCGTCGTGGCACCATTTGACTTTTTTCGTTGCAAAAATCATAACTTTTGAACCAAACAAGATAATCGGTCCATTTAAAAAGCATCTGAAAGATAATTAATCAACCTATAAAATGAACATTTGAAATGAATTCTACGATTTTTAGGTGCCCATTTAGGGGTATGCAAAGTGGAAATTGGTGAAAAAATCAATTTTATGGGAAGAAAAATAAATATTTGTTGCAAATTTTTGATATTTTTTGTATTGTTTTTAAGGCTTATAAATTTTAAAATTAATATTACAATCAAAAAAAAAAAAAAAAATTTGTTATGCTTATTATACCCTTAACCCATAAAATGGGTAAATAAAGTATGTAACAGGCAGAAGGAAGCATCTCCGACCCCATAAAGTACATATATTCTTGATCAGCATCAACAGCCGAGACGATATAGCCATGTCCGTCTGTCCGTCCGTCTGTCCGTCTGTATGAACGCGTGGATCTCAGAGACTACAAGAGCTAGAGACTTCAGATTTTGGATATAAATTCTCCTATACCATAAGCAGAACAAGTTTGCTTCAAATTATCGATAACTATTCTGGTTTCCGATATACACATGGAATCGATAACAAAATATCGAATTTGGAAAATCTAAAAATGAGCGTTGAAGTAATGGGTAATGATATATTATTATTATTACAATTGGGGTAAAGTGCACTGCGACCTAAAAGATCTATTGTGCCTCCTTCTTGGCTTAAAGCTCTTCCATCAGACCCAGTCTTTGTACGAAGGCAAGTATATTTACTGGATCGATGGTCTTCAGGTCAGTGAACTGAATAACATGTTTTCCTAGAAACCTGCTTCTCTTCCCCACTAATGCTACACATTCTGCTATGATATGCAAGGAGGATTCCCTTTCCATATCGCAGAATCTATGTACATGTACCATTACTAGCGATTCCTAGCTTGGCTAGGTGACCCCTTAGTCTGCAGTGTCCTGTAAAAAGACCGGTGATTATCCTGAGTCTATTCTTTCCCATATTTATAATCTGCTTGAATCTTTTCAGATTGTAAGTTCCAAGAAGACACTTGGCTTGTCTGAGTCCTGGGGACTGCGCCCAGCTCATTTCGCGCAAGAGTTTCTCTTCACTCCTAAGTTCCTGCCGTATTGTGCTTCTTCCTATCAAACAGTACGGCTCGGGCCCTATGAGGGGTGTCGCTGCCCCTCAACAAAAACGATGTTAAGCTAATGGGTCTGAAGGACTTTGGGTTGGTGATATCTGTCTTCCCTACTTTGGGGATGAAGACCACCCTAGCTCTACTCCAAGTGCTCGGTATATGACCGAGTGCTAGGCTACTGACTAGTATTTTCCTCAGGGTGGGTAGGAGTATGTCCTGCCCCTGCTGAAGGAATACTGGCGATATACTGTCCAGACCGGAAGATTTATAGGGCTGGAAAGTTCCAATTGCCCATTGTGTCTTCTCCATTGTGACTACTGATGCTTTTAAGTTGATCGATTATCTCATTTGGTTCAAAAGTTATGATTTTTGCAACGAAAAAACTCAAATGGCGCCACTGTTCGTCGTGTATCTGCCCAAACAAAATTTTTTAAATAATTGTTAGATCTTCGTTTTATTGCTTATAAACATATTGATATAATATACTAGATCTATAAACCATGTGATATCTTTATTTTTAACCTATTATTACATAAAATGTTAACACTTATTTTTTAATGGAATAAAAATAAAACACTTAAGCAACGTATGGCTATAGACGTTGTGGCTTAAAGCTTAAGCATGCTTTTCGTTCAATCTTGCTGCAATGCCTTAAGCACGTTAGCACCGTTTTGTTGGGCCTTTAGCACAGTCGGCAAGCAGACTAGAAAAACGAGTACGAAATGCGCTGGTAGAGAAAAAAGTCTACAATAGCGTTCTGTGAGAGAGGCGTAACCATGATTTCATATTCCAACTGGCAGTCAGAATTTGGCCTTGAAAATGTGGAGGGGTGGAACTTTCCAAAGCTATAAACTGCACTCGCGGTCTACGCGGGTAAATTACTATTTACCTTTGTACGAAAAAGACGTGGTTGAAATAATAAATACGCGCGGTTATTTGATATATGACTGCTTCGATTTATTGGTGAATTAGTACTAAAAACTATGTAGACGATGAGCTTGCTCAGCGGCTCTTAACATAATTCATAAGCGTTTAACATAACTTATGCTCAGAGAGGAAACAAAATACTGATTTTGGTGGGGAGTTGCAGATGCATACTGTTAGGCATAAACATTCCGGCCCCCTTGCAATATAATTGAAAAAAAAAGAGACTGGAGGGGGGAGCGGACCTTATGGGCTGCACACTCCAGATAGGATCCAACCAAAAGCAGTATTTTGGGCCACTGGACCGTGGTCGCTCGGAATAACTCCCTGTTGGATCACCAAGCCGTAGATATCGGCGCCCAACACTATGCTGACCGTCGAAGGTCGGAACCAGGCGTCATCCGCTAGGACAATATTGGGAATGCCCTTCCGTAAGCGTTCGTCAATCAGCGTTGAAGGGGTCCGGAAGTTAAGCTGGGCCTCAATACGCAGGCGGACCTCCCGATCAAAGCTTCCATTTGCGGATCGGATGCGAGCACTGACCCTCTCACCCGCATCGAGCCAGGTGGCGGAAAGGCCCAGTGCCTTTGCCAGTGAGGCATCAATGCGGCTGGTCGGGCTACATGGATCCACCAGTGCTCGCATCTGGAACGTTTTCCCCTTCGCGACGATGGCAACGCTCACGGTGGGCAGGAGTGTGACGCCTTCGGGGGTGGGTGAGGGAGTACGTGGCCTGCGTTGCTGGATTGGCGATGGACTCCTTGAAGGACGGGGCGACTCGTGCTCATCCAGGTGGAGCAGGGTGTGATGCTCGCCCTCGCAAATGCGATATTTGTCGCCGCTCCTGCAGGATCGCCCAGAGTGCTGGTGTGCCAGACAGTTGGGGCAGTATTTGTTGATCAATACTGCCCGGAGCCGCTTTTCAGCATTGAGGTGCATGAAACGCTGGCACTTCTTCAACGCGTGAACGCCCCGGCACACACGGCAGCGGAAGGACGCCGTGCCACGCAGCTGCTGAACTGCCCTTTGTGCCTTTTGTGCCTTGGTGGGTGCCATGTTGCTTCGTGCGGAAATTCTGGGAATACACAAAACACAGAAATTAGAAAAAGAACTCTTGTTGAATGAAACGGTTAGTCACGACTTCAACAAAGGAGTTGGATTGTTGGGCTCGGAATGGAGTGGAAGGAGGATAAGTTTGGCCACGGGCCTTTTTATAAGTCCGCGGGTAGTGAGCACGTCGACCACTCGGACCCGGTCATCCTGTCCTGGGTGGGTCTCCTTGACGCGTCTCAAGCGCCATTCGTTGGATGGAAGATTATCCTCCTTGACAACTACCATGTCACCCTGTTGCAGATTCCTCTCGGGTAGTTGCCACTTATTCCTCTTGTGTAGCTCCTTCAAGTACTCTTCCTTCGAACGGAAACAGAAGTGTTGGTTGAGAGCCTTGAGCCGTTGCCATCTATTTAAAATTTACGCTACATTCTCTTCAATCTCCGGCTCCGCTACAGAAAGAAGTGGGCCTCCTACTAGGAAATGCCCTGGAGTAAGAGCCAGCAGATCTGTCACGTCTTCGGATAACGGAGAGATTGGTCTCGAGTTCAAACAGGCTTCGATCTTGGAGAGCAGGGTGGAGAGCTCTTCAAATGTATATTTGAAGGTTGAGGTCGACTTGTAAAACAGTGTCTTGAAGCTTTTGACACCGGCTTCCCACAGGCCACCCATATGTGGCGCACCTGGTGGGTTGAAATATCACGAGAGACAATGGTGACTATATGTTGTCTCGACGCGCGTCTTGGTAGCCTCCAAGAAGTCGCGAGTAATGACTCTAGAGGCTCCCACGAACGTTTTCCCATTGTCGGAGTATACTTTGGACGTCTTGCTATGAAACGAGCAAACGCTGCAAGGAATTTGTCCGAAGTCAAGTCGGAGGTGGCTTCAAGATGGATAGCTTTTGTGCTGAAACACACAAAGACACATACATAACCCTGGGTTATGAGGCAGGCACGACCCGTGTAGTTCTTTATGTCGAACGGACCAGCAAAGTCGATGCCAGTATGTGTAAAGGGACGTGAAAAAGTCGACCTCTCTTCGGGTAAGGTGCCCATGAGCTGAGTTTGGAGCCTTTTTTTGAACATGATGCAGACCCGACAGGAATTGGTCACGGATGTGATAAGCGTCTTAAGCTTGGGAATCCAATACTTGGAGCGGATAAGGCGCATCATTAATTGATTTCCGCCATGCATTGATATTTTATGCGTTAATTCAACGAGGAGACGACTGAACGAGCATGAATACCGATGTATGACAGGATACCGTTCATCATAATTAAGATTGCAGGATTTGCTGAGTCGACCGGAAGCTCTCATGATTCCTTGTGGATCAAGGAACGGATTGAAGCTAAGTATGTGGCTGGAAGCCGGCAAGCTATGCTTGTCAAGAAGGCACTTATATTCTTTCGAATAAGAGGTTCGTTGAGTAAGCGCAACGAGTCGTTCTTGAACTTCTTGGCACGTGTAACCAGGTCCGACAATCAGTGACTTGGCCGATCTTGGAAACGCGGTTGGCGACGAATGTGGTCCAGGAGCAAGGTGATCTGCGAAGCCAGGCCAAAACGATGGTGGAATCCGTCCAGTAAAACGATTCGCACTTTCCTATGGGCATCTGCGGGATGAGGACTGAGGATAGTTCTGCGAGAAGAACAGCTCAACACAGTTCGAGTCGAGGGAGCGACACTGTCTTGACTGGAGCTACTCTAGTCTTTGACGTCAGAAGGTAAACGGATACGTGATGGTCTATTTCCACGCGCACATACAGTGCTGCCCCGTAAGCCTTTTGAGAGGCGTCGCAGAAACCATGGATCTGGATGGATGCTTCCGGCTGAAAAGAGACCCAACGTGGTACTCGAATATCTCCGAGACGTGGATGATAAGAGAGAAACTCTTCCCAACGCTGAAACAGCTCGGACGGCAAGGGATCGTCCCACCCAAGCTCATGAAGCCAGATTTCCTGCATGAAAATCTTCACACGAACGATTACAGGTGCCAGCCATCCCGCTGGATCGAAGAGCTTTGCTATTTCCGAAAGGACTTCACGTTTTGTGGTGGATTTCCTTGTAGGAATTTTGGAGGGCGCAAAGAAAAACTCATCTGTATTGGCTTGCCATCGGATCCCCAAAGTCTTGGAAACGCTGGCCTCTTCGAATTCCAAGAAATCTTCTCTCAGGAGGTGGTCCTTGGGAATGTCTTGGAGGAGTTCCTTGTCGTTCGATGTCCATTTTCGAAGGGGAAAACCCGCTGAACTCATAGCGTCTTGCAGCTGCTTGATACTGGAAATCGCGCATTGCCTGGTGTGAGCTCCTGCTAGTACATCGTCAACGCACATATAATTGGAAATGATGTCACTAGCACGCGGAAATTGTGCTAGCACATCTGTAGCGAGCTGCTGCAAAACGCGAATGGCCAGAAACGGTGCGCAATTTACGCCAAACGTAACGGTGTTGAGCTCATAGTCACAGAGCTCTCCCTCCTTGTTCCGGTAAAGGATTCTTTGAAATGGCGTGTGTATCGGCTTTACTAGAATTTGACGATACATCTTAGTAATATCGGCGTTGAAGCCGTAACGAAAAAAACGCCATTTCAAGATCTGATTAGTCAGATCGGACTGTAAGACAGGACCTGCATGAAGGACATCATTCAGGCTCTTACCATTAGTGGATTGACTGGAGGCGTTAAATACAAGGCGATTTTTTGTGGTAGTGCTGTCAGGTTTGAAAACCGCATGGTGTGGAAGATAAAAGTTCCCCGTATCTATAGTAGGGGGGACTCGTCTCATGTTACATAAGTCCAGATATTCCTGGATCACGGAGTCATACTGCTCTTTTAATGGAGTGTTTCTGTTTAAACGGTTTTCGTTTTTTAGAAACTGAGCCAGTGCGATTGACCTTGAATGTCCTAGGTTGATGTGATCAGGATCTTTGAAGGGGAGAGCGACAATATATTTGCCACTCTCATCTCTTGTTGTTGTGCGCATAAAGTAGTCTTCGCATGTGACATCAGACTCCTTTACTGGCTTCATAGGGAGATCCTCCACCTCCCAAAACTTTGTGAGGAGGGTTTCCAACCGTTGGTCGTTCTTGACCGTGACTCGTGTTGAAAAAACGGAGATAGAGGATAATGCACAAGTAGTTATTGGGCCGGTGAGAATCCAACCGAAAATGGTTTCTTGACCCAATAATACGGCACAAATATTAGGAATAGAGCCGCCTAGTAGGATGGATGGAAGGATATCTGCGCCTAATAGCACATCTATCTGCGAACTCTTGTAGAAATTAGGGTCAGCCAGCGGAATATTGGGAAGGTCTCGCAACGCACTTCCGGGAATCGGATGTGACGGTAGAGTACCTGCCACGATGCAACAATGTATTGTGGCGACCTTTGCAAGTGAAGCAGTTATGGCTGCTTTTGCATTATTTCAGCTGATGTCCTCTGGCGAAACAGTTCAGACATAGCTGCTGCTGTTAATGTAGGAGGCCCGATCTGTAACTGACATTTGCAGAAACCGTGGGCATACACGCACTGGATGATTCTCTTTGGAACAAAGCTTACAGGTAGAAATTGGCTTTGGAGCTTGTGTCTTTACCTTAACCTTCGCTTCGAAAGAGTTGATCTTCTTCTTATTAAGATCCTTGCGATCGGATTGACTCGGGGCGTTCATAGGCCTCATGTCTTCTATCGCTTCCAGCGTACGATGGCGCTCAGTCAGATAATTGTTAAACTCGACCCAAGTTGGAATATCGGATTTATTGTGGAGGGACTGTTCCCACAAGGACGGGGTAAGTTTCGGTAGTCTGGATGAGCATAGGAATACGAGCAAGCAATCCCAATTTTCGATGCTGACCTTAGCTAACTCAAAAGCTGTCAAACACCCCTGGATTGTGCTCTGGAGCTCTTTTAGCGCCTTACCAGACTCTTGGGAAACCGACGGTAGACTAAAAAGGATTCTAAGCTGACTGTTAACTAACAGCCGCTTATTTTCGAATCTTTCCGAAAGATTCTGCCACGCTGAGTGGAAACCGTCATTTGTCAATGGAGATTTTGAAACAATACCCTTTGCCTCGCCGCTTGTCTTAGCATTGAGGTGGAACAGTTTCTCGACTGGGGTCAATCTGGAATTATTAATATAAATCGCTGTAAAGAGATCCCGGAAAGTGGGCCAGCGCAGATAGTCTCCATCGAAGACTTCTGTATCGATTGGGGGAAGACTACAACCTCTTGATATGGAAGGAAGAGATGATTGTAGATGCTTATTTTTCGAAGATGCTGCGTCTATACTCTTGCTCAATTGAGCTACGCATGGTTCATACACGGAATATGAATGATCATATTTCGCTTGCATACTTTGCATATCTTCAATGGAAGCTCTACTTTTTCCCATAAGCAAGCTCTACTTTTTCCCATAAGGATCGGATTTGATCCCGGCGCACCTGTAGCGTAAACAGTGATTCGCCGGCTGAATTGGAAAATCTGGCTTCGAATTGGCCTAGCCTGTCCGACACAGCAATGAACTCTTTGCACGCCATTTTGGAATGAGCTATGATTTTCTTTGATTCCTGTCTGGTTATACGGGCGCTGTCCTGCGGAATTGTTAAACTCTCTGCTTTGAGCTTAGGCTGATCACTAACTTGAAGTTTGGACGGACCAGCGGACGGTTTTGATTCCAACTTATTACCAGACTTAGACTTGTCGCTTGGCGCTGAGGAGCTGCGAGCGCTTGACAAGGAAGAACGACGGACCTTTGAAAGGGAAGGACGCTGTTTCGCTTTTTGCTTTTGGTCTTCTGACATAATAGGCTCTCTACGGAGCCAAAAACAAATGGACGAAGACCAAAGAAATTACAAAAAAAAAACAAAGCAACAGGCAACAGGCAGAACAAAAGTATACCCAAAAAAAATACTAAAAAATACCAATATGTGAGTATTTTTCACCAACGGAAAGGTTTATATTTTTATTTAAAAAGGAGAAAAAAAAAATTTACCAAAAAACGCTAAAGTGAATACCAAAATGTGAGTATTTTTACCAACGAAAAGTGTATATTTCTATTTAAAAAAGAAGGAAAAAAAAAATATACCAAAAAATACTACAAAATACCAAAATGTGGGTATTTTTACCAACGGAAAGTGTATATTTTTATATAAAAAGGAGGAAAAAATATACCAAAAAAAAAAAAAACCAAAATGTGAGAATTTTTACCAACGGAAAGTGTATATTTTTATTTAAAAAAAAGAAAAAAAAATATACCCAATAATACTAAAAAATACCAGTATGTGGGTATTTTTCACCAACGGAGAGGTGTATATTTTTATTTAAAAAAAGGAGAAAGAGAAAAAAAATATACCAAAAATATACTAAAAAAATACCAAAATGTGAGTATTTTTACCAACGGAGAGTGTATGTTTTTTTTTTTAAAGGAGAAAAAAAATATACCAAAAAATACTAAAAAATACCAAAATGTGAGTATTTTTACCAACGGAAAGTGTATATTTTTATTTAAAAAGGAGGAAAAATATATACCAAAAAACACTAAAAAATACCAAAATGTGAGTATTTTTACCAACGGAAAGTGTATATTTTTATTTAAGAAGGAAGAGAAAAAAAATATATAACAAAAAAAATATACAAAAATATATTTATTTATTATTTTTTTATTATTTATTTATTATTTGCGCTTAACTTTTATTTATAACTCAATTTATACACAGCTAGTCGGATATGCCCCACTTGCGGAAAGGTGTACGAAATATTGCAAGTTAACTCTTTAAAAAGGGTATACCCCACTTGTAAGGAAAAAATTTGTAGGGTATACTCCACCGTTGGTTTGACTTGAAAAACACACAGGCAAAGTTGATTACAAAATACCAACTGGCAAAAATTTCAAAACAAAATTAATCAACTTTTGAAAACTCAACCAATCGCACCAAACAATAAAAATCTAGATAGTAATAAGATAGACTGGCACCTTGATAAAATAAATAAAACAATAGTCCGCTTCATTCTTACACTTTGTCCTCCTATTTAAAGCAACGAAGACAAGCCGTTGTTTCCGTGAAAAAAATATTGGACCTGCTGATAGTGGCCCGTGGTGTTCCGCAGGGATCAATATTAGGTCCGCTTCTATTTTCTATCTATATTAACGATCAACAGTCATGTCTGTCTTACTGTAATGTTCATTTGAATGCTGATGATGTCCAATTGTATATAAGTATTAAACTTAGTCAAATAAATAAATGTTTTGATTTGTGTCATATTAATCTTTTAAGTGTTAGTAATTGGGCATGTAATAATGGTCTATGTATTAATCCGTCTAAGTCTAAGTGTCTTGTAATTTATAAGAAGAACCTTAATACTGAAAATTTTCCTAGGCTTACTATAGATAATGTAGGAATTGAGTTTGTAAATAATGACCATGTTAACAAAGCGGTGGGCAAAATGTACGGCACACTTAGACAATTGTCAAAAACCCAGCATTATATTCCTGTGCAAAAAAAAAAAAATTATTGCTAAGGCAGTACTATTACCAATAGTCTTTTATGGGATTGAAATTTTTGGCAGCTGTGATGCTGTTAGTCAGCGTAGGCTCAATGTGGCTTTTAAAGTGTGGTTCGTTACGTGTATGGTCTTAAAAGGACGGACCACGTTACGGGTTATGCCACCAAACTGTTCGGCGTAAATTAATCGTCGTGGCACCATTTGACTTTTTTCGTTGCAAAAATCATAACTTTTGAACCAAACAAGATAATCGGTCCATTTAAAAAGCATCTGAAATATAATTAATCAACCTATAAAATGAACATTTGAAATGAATTCTACGATTTTTAGGTTCCCATTTAGGGGTATGCAAAGTGGAAATTGGTGAAAAAATCAATTTTATGGGAAGAAAAATAAATATTTGTTGCAAATTTTTGATATTTTTTGTATTGTTTTTAAGGCTTATAAATTTTAAAATTAATATTACAATCAAAAAAAAAAAAATAATTTGTTATGCTTATTATACCCTTAACCCATAAAATGGGTAAATAAAGTATGTAACAGGCAGAAGGAAGCATCTCCGACCCCATAAAGTACATATATTCTTGATCAGCATCAACAGCCGAGACGATATAGCCATGTCCGTCTGTCCGTCTGTCTGTCCGTCTGTATGAACGCGTGGATCTCAGAGACTACAAGAGCTAGAGACTTCAGATTTTGGATATAAATTCTCCTATACCATAAGCAGAACAAGTTTGCTTCAAATTATCGATAACTATTCTGGTTTCCGATATACAAATGGAATCATAACAAAATATCGAATTGGAAAATCTAAAAATGAGCGTTGAAGTAATGGGTAATGATATATTATTATTATTACAATTGGGGTAAAGTGCACTGCGACCTAAAAGATCTATTGTGCCTCCTTCTTGGCTTAAAGCTCTTCCATCAGACCCAGTCTTTGTACGAAGGCAAGTATATTTACTGGATCGATGGTCTTCAGGTCAGTGAACTGAATAACATGTTTTCCTAGAAACCTGCTTCTCTTCCCCACTAAGGCTACACATTCTGCTATGATATGCAAGGAGGATTCCCTTTCCATATCGCAGAATCTACATGTACCATTACTAGCGATTCCTAGCTTGGCTAGGTGACCCCTTAGTCTGCAGTGTCCTGTCAAAAGACCGGTGATTATCCTGAGTCTATTCTTTCCCATATTTATAATCTGCTTGAATCTTTTCAGATTGTAAGTTCCAAGAAGACACTTGGCTTGTCTGAGTCCTGGGGACTGCGCCCAGCTCATTTCGCGCAAGAGTTTCTCTTCACTCCTAAGTTCCTGCCGTATTGTGCTTCTTCCTATCAAACAGTACGGCTCGGGCCCTATGAGGGGTGTCGCTGCCCCCAGCCTTGCTTGCTTGTCTGCCTCTTCGTTCCCAGCTATGTTAACATGTCCTGGGACCCATCTTAGGGTTAGCCTATTATGTAGTCCCAGAGTGTTTAGCTTGGTTCGCACCTCGCGAACTACCTTCGACCTTATTGCTTGCGATCTTGCTGAGTGCCATAATGGCTGCTTGACTATCTGATAATATAGCTATATCCCTATTCCGATAGTTACGCTTCAGATTAAAGTCCACACACCTCCCTATTGCACATACCTATTGCACATACCTGGAAGATGCTGGTGTGCTTACCTAAGGACTCATGGTATTTTAGCCGAGGGCCTACCGCTCCAAGACCGGAGCCTTGGCTGGTAAGGGATCCATCGGTGTACCATTTGATGGTGTGGGATTTCATTTGGTGGACCTCTTCAAGAGATGTCCACTCCCTTTTGCTGCTCAGGTGAACTTGAAATTTTTGCTCGAATATGTGCTCGGCTTTCATTTCGTCCCTAGGCTGTGCCAATAGGGGAAGTTCACCTGACAGCATATCTGCATCTAGTTGGCTCAGAATATGCTCTTTGCCAACTCACTCGACCGACATTCTTAATAATGCAGCTTTCTGCTGTAGCCTAATTGTGTGATGGAGTGGGGTAATCTCCAACAGAACCTCTAGCGCCGATGTGGGACAGGTCCTCATCGCTCCAGTGATTCCTACACAGGCCATTCTTTGCAATTTATGTAATTGCCTCTGCACAGTGATTTGCTGTGCCTTGTCCCCCCATGCAATTGCTCCGTATGTGAGCATGGGCCTTACTACCATGAGGTATAGCCATCTCAAAATTTTTGGAGAGGTTCCCCATGATTTCCCTGCTATTCTACGACATGTGTAGAGTGCTCTGCAGCACTTTAGAATCGTATTCTGAATATGGGTCCCAAAGTTCAATTTACTGTCAAATGTGACCCCAAGGTATTTGACTTCCTTGCTTGTTACTATTCGACTCCCCGCGAGCCTAATATCTCTCATCCTCTGCAACTTATACCTCCTGGTGAACGGAACTATGACGGTTTTTGTAGGACCAGACCCCTTCTATTTAGGGCAGCCCTGACAGCATCGTGTGAGGTGTTGTCAAAGGCGCCCTCAATATCTAAAAATGCACATATTGCTACTTCTTTGTTTAAAACTGCAGAGCGCAAAGTGCGGTGCAGTTTATAAAGTGCCGTATCCGTAGATCGGCCTGCTCTGTATGCGTGCTGCGTAGTTTGCAGCGTACTCCGTGTCAACAAAGTACTCCTAATGTAGTTGTTTACTAGCTTTTCCAACGTTTTCAACAAAAACGATGTTAAGCTAATGGGTCTGAAGGACTTTGGGTTGGTGATATCTGTCTTCCCTACTTTGGGGATGAAGACCACCCTAGCTCTACTCCAAGTGCTCGGTATATGACCGAGTTCTAGGCTACTGACTAGTATTTTCCTCAGGGTGGGTAGGAGTATGTCCTGCCCCTGCTGAAGGAATACTGGCGATATACTGTCCAGACCGGGAGATTTATAGGGCTGGAAAGTTCCAATTGCCCATTGTGTCTTCTCCATTGTGACTACTGACTTGGCTAGTGCCCAGTCTAGAGCAGTCGGTCTGTGTCTGTCTTCCGTTTTGAGTGTTTCGCATGGGCCACAGGGAATACTTCCTGGGAAGTGCGTCTCGAATAGAAGCTCTAGCTTGTCCATGTTACTGGTCGTAAAGGTGTTGTCCCTACGTTTCAGGGCTAGATTTGCCTCCGGTGCCCGTTTGAATAATGCTCTATGGATCCGTGCACCTTCAGTCGTACTAGCTATGCTTTCGCAGAAGTCCCTATAGTTCCTACGTTTGGCCTTTCGGATTTCCCTGCTATACAGGGTGAGGCTTTCCCGATAGTTATCCCATGATCCGTCACTCTTGGCTCTGTTGAAGAGATGACGGGTGGATGTTCGTAGTCTCTCTAGACAATCGTTCCACCATGGGGCATCTATTTCTCTGCGCGTTTTGCCTAGTGGGCAGCTTTCTTCAAATGCGTTGCTGATGCATTTGCCTAAATTCCGTACATTCTATTTAGCTCACCTGTGCGTTTGGCTTTTCCAAAACTTTCGGAGGCTAGGTTAAGTTTTAGGGTTGACCTAAACTTTTCCCAGTTGGTTTTTCTGGGGTTGCGAGTTGTAACGTTACTTTCCGTATTAAACTGAAGCTTAAAAAGGATGATCTTATGATCAGACATAGATTCTTCTGAGGAGACGTGCCATTCTCTGAGATGTGGTCGTAAAGACCGACTGGTGAGGGTGATGTCTAAAACTTCCTCTCTTATTCTAGTTACGAATGTCGGTGTTGACCCGACATTTAAAATTTCTAAGTTATATTTGAATATAAAGTCAGTGAGGCACTCAGCCCGTGTGTTGATGTCGCTGCTGCCCCATATTGTGTGGTGCGCATAGGCATCGCAGCCGATTAAAATTGGCAGCTTCTCTCTCCTGCAGTAATACACCAGCTTTTCCACTTCCGGTGGAGGGATACCACTACTATAGGGGGGGCGCTTCCTTTGCCTTTAACGGCAATGGGCACGCAGTCCCTAGTAAGGAATTCTGAAAGAATGGTAAAGCTAATGCCTTTTCTTACCATGATACATGTCCTAGGTATCGGATCTCTTTGGTCCCAGATTACCTTCGAATTAGCGGTGGACAGGCCTTTGACGCCATCGTTCACCCATGGCTCCTGTACAAGGGCCAGCCCAAGATGTTTTTTGATAAACATCCTGGCTAGGACGGCCGAGGCCGCCTTAGCCCGATGGAGGTTTATCTGGGCTAGCGCCGTGGGGGCGACGAGAGGCGTCACCATCACTTTACCGCCGCTCCGCTTCCTGACGATGAAGGCCCGGAGTTGCCCCCATCGTCGCTGCCCGTCACCGGCACGTCAGCTTCATCTTCTGCCTCCATCTCTGCAGCCAGCTCCTGCGACAATATTGGCGCCTGCTCGTCTAGCCCATCTTCCAGCATTTCTGGGCTGAGCGTTGCGTCCGCCAGCTCCTCGTCGTCCGCCAGATCCAGGCACACCTCCGAGGCAGCGGGAGGAGGGGGGGGTATCACCTCTGGTGAGGGGGACGGTACCACCTCTGCTGGTTTAGGTGCCGGGACTGGGGCGGGGGCGGGGGCATTTTGGCCGGCGCTCGACTTCTTGAGGCCACTAACGGGGTCCCGTAGCGGAAAGAGACCTGGTGGCCCTTCTCCACAATGGCTTCATCGATGCCGATCACCATCAGCGCACCTCCACCCTCCGTTCTTCTCGAAATTACCTTCCACGCCTTGGTCTCGATCATGTTCTTATTCCTCAGCAAAATCAGTAGCGACTCGGTAGACCGATCAGCGCTCCTTGGACAAAAAATGGTGATGGTATGTGGCGAGGGGATATCCTCACCTACCCTACAGTCAAGGGGTACTCCCTTCCACGTCTGCAACCTCGATGTCATGGTCCTCAGTCAATCTGCGGAGCATTCGTCAGAGCATTCGATCACCAGGTGTCCTACCCTGAAATGAATGCCCGCGAACGCAACCGCGGTGCCCCATCCCGAGAGAATAATCTCATCGAGGATGGCCTCCTCCAATGCAAGTCCCCGTGACTGAGCATTACCTGGGGATATTCCACAGGTAACACGGCCACTTTGACCCTTTTTGCCATCGTCGCGTAGGACGGGCGAGCCGCAGTGGGCACTGGAGGAGAAGGTTTCCTCACAGCCGTAGGGACGGAAGCAGCAGCAGCAGCCTTCGACGTGCTTGGACGCTCCTCCTGACACACCCTTTTGGGGGCATCAGTAGGTGGCGTCAAAGTGTCATTCAGGCGTTTGGGGGTTGGTCCCCTTGGCTGTTGCGCCGTCTCTCTGCCGGTGGTCGCCTTTTTCAGCGCCTCAGCAGGAGATAGTCCCTGCTGCAGATACCTGAGGTACCACTTCACCTTTGATCCACATAGGCCCTTCCTATTTGGATCATCTATACCCCCCGGCTCTCCTAGTTTCGGAAGGGTCTTCTTCGGCTGCTGACTCCCATGTGCCGCCTGACTGTGCCTCCCGACCGCATTAACCGTCGGCCGCGCCGGTTGGCGTATGCTTTCGGTTGCGGGGGCGGCGTCTCGACGGGGATGTCCCGTCACGGTGCTGGTCGCCTGATGCCTCCTTTGCCTCTCCTTGGGGCGATGTGGGGTTGGTCCCACGCTGGAGGGCCGGTCTCCGTCAAGGAGGCGGTCCTCAAAGTGTCTCGCGACACTGGCGGCAGGGATATCCTGCCGTACTCTATAATTGTTGTTGTTCTTCATCATTTGTTCCCACGAGTTGCGGAGAAATTATGGTCCGCCCGGGCAGAGATCCGCCATACCCAGGTAAGGCTGGATAGAACAGGCGGTTGCCATCTGCCTGAGCCCACCGTTAGAGACTGGGCTAGTTTTTAATCCGGGACCCCAGCCAGGCTGACTCTCGGCACGGTCCGATTGACACCTTAGCACAGCCCGGAGTGAGATGTGAGGGAAGGGATGTAGAAGGGTATTTGTGAGGGAGTTTGGAGTGTGTGAGGCTATGATTGAAAGACGGCGACACAAGCGTCTTGTCAGTGCGATAAAACCTACCGCACCCGCTGTTTGTCCGGGACTGCTTATTCACGAGGATTTCTCGCTATTCGCAGCTAATCCCGAAGGGCCATTCGCTATCCGCAACCCAAGACTTTTCTGAAAATTTCGTCCAAATCGGCTGAGAAACACCGGAGACTTAATCGATTGAAGCTAAGTCAGTATACTAAAGTCTTACATAAATTTAATTTATTTATTGCAACTGGGTTAAGGGTATCTTCTAGTCGGGCTCTCCCGACTAGAGCCTTCTTACTTGTTTTTCTTTCTTTTTGTTCTTTATAAGTTTATATGTATATTTGTTTTGCCTTTTGTCATAGTGATTAGTGCTTTAATATATAACTGTAATACTGTAGCACTAAGAATTTCGATAATAAAATTAAATTAAATTAAATAGTTCCCAAATCTAAACCACCTTCATTAAATCTCTTTTGAACTCCACACTGAATCAGCTCACAACAGATTAGAAAATTTTCTTAGACTTTCGGAGTTACAATTTCAAAAAACTAAACTAAAACTTATTAAAATTTATCAGCGAAAACTTTAGTCTAGCAATAAACAATCACTACGAAAAAAATTTTAAAAATAGTGACCCATCTAATTCTCAAGATATGTTTCAAAAGGTGAAAGAAAACTTTAAGAAAAGAACACCACTCAAGTTGCCAATGTTTAGCGAACTTAGAAACCTAATACAAGATGCACATATACCAGAAGACCTTGTCATAGAAGAACATAACACAAATTACCTGATTATTACCGATCAAAAGAATTTTCTCAATAAAATTGGCACTTATTTCCAATCTATTCACTCTCCAAAGGAAAATTACCCAGATAATCCTACACACAACATGGTTGAATCATGTTTCCATAATTTTTCTGAAGTGAAAAACCGATTCAAGCAAGTGGAAACGTTGCAGTCGGACGCAATTGGGAACTCTATCTCAATGTTTGTAAAATGTAGGGAAAGGGGGGCTGGGGCGGTATGGAGGTCGTGGCATCCAAATTTTTGCTCCAGATCTATGTGGAATGTCAATTGCTATCTTCATACCAAATTTGGAGACTCTAGCTCGAAGTTTGTAAAAAGTGGGGAAAGGGGGGCTGGGGGCAGTATTGGCGGGCGTGGAATCCAAGTTTTTGATGCTTATTTATGTGGAATGTCATTTGCTATCTTCGTGCCAAATTTGGTGACTCTACCTCAAAGTTTGTAAATGGTGTGGAAATGGGGGTGGAATGTGTGGACGTGGCTAAAAAATGCAGTTTTTTGGGGGCTGTTGCCAGCTATCTTCCTACCAAAGTTGGTGGCTCTAGCTCCACTACTCTGGAAGATACACGCATTCCCATTTTTGACGAAGCGTTGGGGCAGCTGGGGGCGGCTAGGGCGGTATTGGTAGGCTTGGCATCCAAAATTTTAAATCAGTTTTTGGGGATTCATCGTCGCCTATCTTGGCACCAAATTTGGTGGGTCTAGCTCAAAAACTGTGGGAGATTTAAGCTAAAACGATTATTTTCCATTATTTTCAATTATTTTCCATTATTTTTAATAATTCATGGTAATTTTCCATTATTTTTGATTATTTGTAATCGTAATCATTAAATAATTGTGTGAATCCGAAAATAATCGCAATTTAATCATTAGTTCAACTTTTAAACAAAAATAATCTAATTAATAATGACTACAATTAATAATCATTACTTAACAGGTCTGGTTTCTAGTAGCCATCTGCCCACTTAATTTGATAGTTCTAAATGTAAGAATGTGCGAAATATATGGATTTATCAGTTTTGAGTTATCGAGTTTATTGATTTGCCAGCCCCCCAATTATCGTAGAAACCCCATCTTGACACTTTAATTTACTTTCCCATAGATAAAGAGAATTGGAAAGTTTCAAGTCTCTAGCTTAAAGGGTGTGAAAATAAGATGCGAACATAAAGACGGGCAGACGGTCAGACGGACATACGGACGGACACAATGACGGACATAACACAAAACCAATATACTCTTTACCTTCGGTAACGAGTATAAACAGTACAGACCGGAAAAACCAACTTTAACAACCATAAACAAATAAGAGGGCCCTAGTCGGGAGAGCCCGACTAGAAGATACCCTGAACCCAGTTGCAACTAATATATTAAATTTATAACAGACTTTGGTATACAGACTTAACTTTAATTGATTAAATTCGATATCTCTGGTGTATCTTAACCGATTTAGACGAGATTTTCAGAAAAATTCTATCGTTACCCATTATTTCAACCCCTATTTTAACATTTTCCAAATTCTATATTTTTTTGTTATCGATTCCATGTGTATATCGGAAACCAGAATAGCTATCGATAATTTTTTTAGCAAACTTGTTCTGCTTATGGTATAGGAGAACTTACTGTGGGGAGCAATAGTGAGTACATGTTTGAATATTTTACATTTGGGAGCGAATGATGAAGAAAACAGTTAGGCAAGGAGACTTCAGACTTTGTATATAAGTTCTCGTGGGAAACGATAGAACTTTTCTGAGAATTTCGTCCGAATCGGTTAAGAAACACCGGAGATATCGAATTTAATCGAATGAAATTAAGTTCAGGGTATCTTCTAGTCGGCCTCCACCGACTAGAGCCTTCTTACTTATTTCTTGTTAATGTATAGTAAATAATGTATGGAATAAATAGTATAAACATTTTTTCCAATTGCCTAACTGTTTTCTTCATCAATCGCTCCAAAATGTAAAATATGCAAACATGTACTCACTTTTGCTCCCCAAATTCTGAAGTCTCTAGCTCTTGTAGTCTCTGGGTGATCAAAAATTTATATACTTTATGGGGTCGGATATGCTTCCTTCTGCCTGTTACATACTTTTGCACAAAACCATTATAGCCTTTTACCCATTTTATGGGTTAAGGGTATATAAATGCGTGGGAGCTTGCCTCATAGATTTGGAAAAAGTATTTGACAAAGTATGGATCGAAGGACTTAAATATATGTTAACTTATTCAGTATAGGTTTCCACAACACTTGATAATATTGATACTAAGGATGGGATCGGGAAAGAAATGGCTTCCCATCCCATCCCGTCTCGAAATCAGATTCGCTTTTCCAATCCCGAGTGTCCCGAAAAATTTTGTGTCTATCCCACGGGTCCCGACATTTTCCCGAAATTGTTTTTTTTTTCAAATAAGTGTGGATATATATTTTTTTTAATTATAATCTTTCTTTACGTTTAAATTTTTGTTTAAAAACAATATTCTCTCTCTACTGGAAGTACTAGAAAAAACCCTTTCGCTGGTGGCAGAAGACGTTGGAACGTTGAGCACTTGCCTGGAGAGCACCTGCAACAATGGCAAATCATTGCACTGTTACCAAAATGTTAAAATATCGCAATTTTTCTTCAATCTATTATGCTTAATATAATTATTTATTTCTTCATTGATGTTGTCGTCCTTTTCGAGTGCTTTAGCATGCATGCATTGTGCGCCACGCACGGAACTCCGAAAACCTATGTGATAAATAATAATGTTGAAGTTTTCCCACACATCAGCTTTTGAGGAAGAATTTAAAAAAGCAATTTTTTCACTTTTTTGGCAATTAATTGCAAAATTTCAACACGCGTTTCCATAGTTGCACCAATTATTGGAATAGAGTGACCGAATTTCGTAATAAAGAATATACATCTAAATGCTCCCATTTATTGCACTTGCGATATATTGTTTTACTAAAAAATTCAATCGGTGGGTAATTTCCATAAATACAAAACATTAAACGAGTACATATTGTTTGGGTTCCGACTGATTTTTTGGTCCCGATAGGCTTTCCGGGACCCGTGGGAATTTCGGGATCGACAACTTATCCCAACTTTCCCGGATTTGTTTAAAATCGGGATCCGCGGGATTCCCGGGATAAATAATATAATATAGTATATTTGTAGGTAACGACAAATTGTTTATTTAAATTCTTTAATTTCACAAAAGTACTTATTGATATTGGTTTAAGAAATAATAAGTAATGTTCGATATGTTTTAAACCACTTCTTGGCTGAACAATTGACTTAATTTCTGTCTGAACGATTTGCGACCCTGCTCAACTCAACTCTTGACGACGACTAACTCTAAAGTGTGTATCTGCTTAAAATTATGATATTGTAAGAAAGAGAAATGCGATAGGAAAGCGGAATGCAAAATAGGCTTGGCTGATGCAACTTTCTATGTTTTTGTGTAAAGCAAAGTATACTCAACAAGAGACATGTTCTCCCAATCCTACAATCGGCTATCCTGAACTTTCATTCGCCCCGAATGAACTCAATTTTTTCATAAATTCTGCTGCCGTTGATGAATTTTAGGCCCTTCCTGATTCCCAACTTTTTCAACTTCATAACGTCCATGCTTAAGTTGCTTTGTGACCTTATACGGTCAAAAATACTTAGTTCTAAGCTTCATTCCTGTTCCATATTGTGTTCTTTTAATAGCTACTAGTTCTCCTAGCTCATATCTATTTTCAATCTTTCTCTTTTGATTAAAAGTATTTCTATTCTCCTGCTGCACTTTTTCAATATTTTCCTGGGCTTTTTTCCTCATTGAATCACGATCGTCTATTAGATCCTCAATCTGTAAATTTTCAAGTAATTTTCTTAAGACATCGTTTTTTCTTCGCATGTCTACCCCGGTCAATACCTTAAAACGTTAATACTTTGGTGTTCTCGGTGGGGTGTTGTTAATTATTTGTTGAATCTTGTCTACATGGCTGTACCAATTTGCTGGATTGTTGTGGCATAGTTTACTAAGCATTGGAATGACAATTTTATGTATTCGTTCAACTTGTCCATTGCCCCTGGGCATTCCCGTCGTTATATGCGATAATTGGATTCCTTGATCCGAACAATATTCTTTAAATAATGTAGACGTGAAAGCGGCACCCCTATCTGTAACAATGCACCGTGGGTTTCCGAAAATAGCGGCTTGTTTCGTCAGTCTGTCTATAAGTTCGTCCGTTCCTGTCGATCGAGTTGGATATAACCAAACAAATTTGTTTTTTTGTTTCTGTCAGCGGTCCTACGTTTCCTGGTTTCCTGATCTATGCTGAACCGTAAGCTTAAATTCTTGCAAAAACATAGCCCATCTTGCTGCCCTGGGTGGAACATCGTCTTTTTTTAAAGTCATTGCGAACGCTTGACAATCCGTCACTAACGTAAAACTGACTCCTAAAAGGTAAATGCCCCAGTGCTTTAGTGCGTTTACGACTGCTAATGCTTCCAGCTCATACGCGCTATAATTCTCTTCAGCCGGTGTGGTCTTCCTGCTCATAAACTCAACCGGATGAAACAACTGATCCTCGGAATCTTTCTGCATAAGTATTCCCCCGAAACCATATTTGCTAGCGTCAGTATGAATTTCGGTTACGGCGCATGGGTCGTACAATTTCAAAACTGGAGTGGTAACTAATAAATTCTTCAGCTGTTCAAAACTGAGCAAACACTTGTCATCTAACTTTATATTTCTATTGTTGTTGGCCTTACTTTCTTTTCTCAACAGGTCACTTAACGGTTTCGCTTCCTTTCATGAATCTACGTAAGTACGATGTTAGGCCTAGAAATCTCTCAATGCCTTTTCTAGTTTTTGGGGTGGGAAAATTAACCACAACTTTAACCTTATTATCAGTCGGTGCTATAGTTCCGTTTTCTATCATATAGCCGAGGAACGGAATTTTTTCTTTTAAAATTTGGGCTTTTTCCCACTTTATCTGAAGCCCTGCCCTCGATGCTTTTGATAAAACTTCTTTTAACAATTTAAGTCCGGTTACTCTATCTTTAGATGGGATTATAATGTCGTCCATGTAAACTACTATTTTCTTCTCGTGTATCAAGTCTCTAAGAACTTCGGCAACATATCGACAAAACACTGCTGGCGAGTTACTGATCCCGAATGGTACGTGGGTGAACTCAAACTGTACGTTATGCGTTCCGAATGCTGTAAATTTTGCTTGATCTAGATCCAAGGTGGAAAATACTTTTGACCCACGCAACCGGTCCAATACATCGTATATCAATGCCATCGGAAAATTGTCCCTCTTTATTTTACTCGATACCGAAGGTAAAGAATATATTGAGTTTGTGCAATGTCCGTCATGGTCTGTCCGTCTGCCCGTCTGTATGAACGCAACTTTTTTCCACACCCTTCAAGCTAGAGACTTGAAACTTTGCAATTCTCTTTATCTATGGGAAAGTAAATTAAAGTGTCAAGATGGGGGTTCTACGATAACTGGGGGCTGGCAAATCGATAAATTCGATAACTCAAAACCGATAAATCCACATATTTCGCACATCCTTACAGCTAGAACTACCAAATTTGGTAAGAAGATAGCTGGTAACAACCCCCAAAGAACTGCATCAAAGTTTTGGAGTCACGCCTACCCATTCCGCTCCCAGCCACCCGCATTTGAAATCAGAAAAGCCTATATCTCCCACAGTTATTGAGCTAGAGCCACCAAATTTGGTGCCAAGATAGGTGATGATGACCCCCAAAAAACTGCATCAAAAGTTTGGATGCCACGCCCACCAATACCACTCTAGCCGCCCCCAGATGCCCCAACGCTTCGTCAAAAACGGAAATGCGTGTATTTTCCAGAGTTGTGAAGCTAGAGCCACCAAATTTGGTAGGAAGACAGCTGGCAACGACCCCCAAAAATCTTCATTAAGTTTTGAAGCCATGCCCACCTCTTCCATCCCCCTTTCCCTACCTTTAACAAACTTTTAGCTAGAGTCACCAAATTTGGTATGAAAAAAGCAATTGACATTCCACAAAGAGTTGCATCAAAAATTTGGATGCCACGCCCAGCCATACTGCCCCCAGCCCCCCTTTCCCCACTTTTTACAAACTTCGAACTAGAGTCACTAAATTTGGTATGAAGATAGCAATTGACATTTCACAAAGATCTGCAGCAAAAATTTGGATGCCACACCCACCCATACCGCCCCCAGCCCCCTTTCCATACCTTTTACAAACTTCGAGCTAGTGTCACCAAATTTGGTATGAAGATAGCAATTGACATTTCCCAAAGATCTGCAGTAAAAATTTGGATGCCACACCCACCCATACCGCCCCCAGCCCCCCCTTGCCCTTATTTTACAAACTTTGAGCTAGGGTCACCAAATTTGGAAGGAAGATAGTTGGTGGCATCCCCATCTGCATCGGAGAATCTTTAAGGCAGTGTACACTCCTGCCCCATCCGTACCCCTTTTCAATCAGGCCTCTATTTACCAGATTAATACTGGTATCGAGTGTGCCGCAGTCGGTTGCGTCCGACTGCAACGTTTCCACTTGTTTTTAAGTTAAGTTTTCTGTAATCACAACAGAAACGTTTCGAACCGTCCTTTTATGTCACTAAAACCGCTGGTGATGCGTATTCTAAGCAACTCGGAACAACTATACCCTCTTCGAGCCACTTTTGTATTTGTTTCCCAATAAAGCACATATTCTCATAAGATGTCCGTCGTGGGCGTTGAAATATAGGAACGTTGTCTTTTACAGCGCTCAATGTAAATCGCGAATTATTGTAAGTTGACACTTCATGATACTCGCTATTTGAACTCACTGATCTTGCCCTGTTTGCACCATCATCGCCATCAACTTCATCCTCTGTTGCATCAGTCAAACTAAAATGATCAAGAAGTCGATCTTGCAGCACACTTTTCCTACCGTCCGTACTTAACCCTAAGTCGCTAAGTTTGGGCTTTAGCAGTGGAACAGTCATCTCTAAAATAGATCTCGAATCCATTGATCAGCTTCCAGATGTGCTTGACAAAATTGTAAATTAAATATTTTATCGTTCCGCTGCCACTCCTAGCGCCGTCGAATTTCGTTTTTATCGTCTACTTTCGATCCTTCGTTGCTTTAGCACTCAGCGTACTCGTCTCGCTTGTGCCGAAGTATCGCCTTTTTCGCCTTTCTCGCTGTTTTTAGCTTCTTGTTCTCCTCTGTGTTCTGTCGGTGCGCTGCGCCTTTTGCGCACTTTATAGCCGCTCGAACAATCCGCTGTCATCGTTGCGTTTTTGCAGCTTGCTTATGCCCGTCTCCTTTAGACACAAGCTGCTCGCGTCTTCTCTTTAGCTTCTTGTTCTCCTCTGTGTTCTGTCGGTGCGCTTCGCCTTTTGCGCACTTTAGAGCCTCTCGAACAATCCGCTGTCGTCGTTGCGTTTTTTGCAGCTTGTTTATGCCCGTCTCCGTTAGACACAAGTTAAGCGCTCACTCGCTTACGCGTTCCCTCGCTCCATCGGCTTCTGCACAAAAAATCGTCTCGTCGATGTTGTTTTGCTCCTTGCTTCGCTTTGAGTCGTTACGTTGCTGTGTGTATCACTAACACCAACTTGATGTGTTATTTGCGCTTACTCGCTGCCGTCTCACTCGTACATTGTCGCCTAGTCTCTTCTCAGTTTTTCGTTGCTTTTTTTCAGAACTTAATTTAAAAAAATTGTTCTTTTTGCACAATTGTTTAAACTTTTATCTAATCACCTTGCTTTTATTTTAGCGCATATTACTGCTTGGTTCACTTTTGTCTATTAATCCCGGTTGAGCCCCCAAAATTTGTAGGTAATGACAAATTGTTTATTTAAATTCTTTAATTTCACAAAAGTACTTTGATACTGGTTTAATAAATTATAAGTAATGTTCGATATGTTTTAAACCACTTCTTGGCTGAACAATTGACTTAATTTCTGTCTGCACGATTTGCGACCCTGCTCAACTCAACTCTTGACGACGACTAACTCTAATGTGTGTATCTGCTTAAAATTATGATATTGTAAGAAAGAGAATATGCGATAGGAAAGCGGAATGCAAAATAGGCTTGGCTGATGCAACTTTCTATGTTGTTGCGTAAAGCAAAGTATACTCAACAAGAGACATGTTCTCCCAATCCTACATATATACATAAAAAATAATTTAAAAATTTATTGTCCACAACACCGATCAAAAAAGTACAAGAACATTTGAAATGTTTATCGGACTTCAGCAAGGCACCGTGAACTCGCACTTTTTAACATTTACATAAAAGCACTATGAAGCACTATGGAGAAAATTAATGCACTCGCTGATGATTTAGTAATATATCACAGTGGCCAGACAATTGAGGAAATAAACCACAATGTTCAAGATATGTTTAACAAAGTAACATATGCATGTCCGATATGGGATAATATATCCCCTTCTTATATGGAGCGACTCAGAATCTTTGAGAGAAAATGCATAATATCATGTACATCTATGCATAGAGCACCAGATAGCGAATATACCAAATTCTACACAAACAGCCAAGTCTATAAAGCAGCTAAGCTAGTTAGAATGGACAACTTTATAATCAGTTTGATACGTAATCATATAGCAAACTGCCTTACAAACGAGAATAATAATCTTATATTGGCTCCTTTCTACACGGATGAAACCTATTTTAAATCTGTTGTACAAAACGGTTATGTTCCCCCAGAAGCTTTTATATACCTAGATAAACTCGGACTAGTCCAAAACCATGAAGGCATACCAATACTTTACCATAGATATAGAAAAGCGACAAATAAATCTATTGATCTAAGCAACGCCATAATGGCTCATGAATTACGTTTTGATCAAAAAATATATAGTAGAGATAGACTAGAATCAGTAAACATACGCGCTTAGCTGTTGTGGCTGTTAGAAAACTAATATAGAAAAATATACAGTGCTAGCTTGATAATCCGAATTAATGATAGCAGACCTTCATTCGGATTAACGGACAATTCGGATTAGCAGACATATATGTATTACTATACTTTAAATAATATCTGAATTAAAACAAAGTTATTTAGTTCAAATAACTTTATAAAAAAAAAAATATGAATTTTTAAATGAATTTAAAAGTCAATATGTATGTGTGTAGATGAATGTACTCTTTTATTTAACATTTCGTATAGAAACAAAATTTTCAATTGAAGTTTGCTGCGTTTTAAGCGAACATGCTTCCAATGCTTTATTGCGCAATTCCTTGAGCACTAAAATGTTTTCACTGGCGATATGTTTCTCTTTTGCCCAATCGATGCAGGTATTAAATGCTGCAAGAGCTTCACTATTTTTCACATGCTTCAATGCATTTGGAAGTGGATCAATGTTCTCCTCATCAATTTCTGCAGATGATGATACAGAATGAACCGACTCATTTATCCAATCATTTATTTCATCAATGCCCAATTCTGCGTCATTGTGGGAATGAAATAAATTGGATATCGTACGTATATCTTCGGACTCATCGTAACAATCTGTGGAGTAGTTATTACGCCATTGCTGCTGCAATTCAAATAAAGGAATGTTATCAGCCGAAGTCCATTTTTGAGTATGTAGATTTCTCCAACAGGATCTAATATTATGCGTTGTGACCCAAGACCAAGATAATTTGAGCAGCTCGCAAGCGTCCTTTAGGGTAAATTGTCTTAAAAACTCATCAGATTTTTCAAAGACTGAATTAACTAATTCACATAGAAGGTCTTTTTTATAAAACAGCTTTGTCAAGCGTATTGCGTTTTGATCCATTGGTTGAATCAAGCTTGTACAATTAGGTGGTAGAAACAGTGTTTTATATTGCCCGCAATCTGAAGTTAATTTATCTCCATGACACCTTGCGTTATCTAAAATCAATAACGCTTTTTGCGGTAGATTATTTGCGATTTGAAATTTCTTCACCTGTGGTATAAACGATTTATAAAGCCATTCAGTAAAAATAAACGTTGTCATCCACGCATTTTTTGATGAATAATATTCAATAATGTTTCGATTTTGAAAAGAACGAGGTTTTTTGGATTTTCCCACAACAGCAACGTTTAACTTATGATCTCCAGATTTGTTTGCACATAATAAGAAGGTGATTCTCTCTTTGCTCATTTTGGTTCCTGGAGCTGATTTTTCATTCCTATGAACTAATGTTTTATCGGGAAACATTTTCCAAAAGAGTCCAGACTCATCGGCATTATAAATTTGTTCATCCCATAGATCCTCAGTTTCAACGATATTGTACAATTTATTTTGAAATTCTGGTACGAGATCAGGCCTAGCGGATAATGATTCTCCTCATATGTATCTTCAAATTACGGAGAGAAAAGCGTTTTTTGAAATTCTGCAGCCATCCGTCACTTGCTTTAAAATGTTTATTTGGGTACATTCTTGCATGTAAAGATTTTGCTTTTTGTCGCAATACTTCCGCTGAAATTATTTGTTGTTGTACCCGTTTACCTTCAAACCATTCATACAATCTCTGCTCAAATTCTGCATATTCGCCGGGTTTTAAAGTTTTTCTTTTTTTTTAATAATTTCATGTCCGAATTATTAGCGAAGCTATTAAGTAACGAGATTAGTTGGTTTAAGGGTTTATTTTATTCAGAAATGTTTACCTCTTAATTTTTTCAGCTTTTTTTTTAATGTCGCAAACTGTGGATGCACCCACTCCATATTTCTGAGCCAAAAGTTTACCAGATTGTCCGCGGTTTAACGCTTCTAAGATTTGCAATTTATCAGCAATTGATAGCGTTTTATGTGCACGTTTTTGAGACATAACGAATATGTATTTACATATGGTTATAAATTTGTATTATGTTAACGCGGCCACAATCACGTGCAAACTAAACTTGAAACAAAAAGAAAAACGCGTCGCAAAAATACAATTGTTGGGAAAAGTCCCGTTAATTGTGAAATTCCATTCATATTATTGTAAACATAGCATACGAATGTGTAGAAAAAAAAGAAAAATAAATATGCACAAAGAAGCATAAAATAAAAATTCGGATTACAGAGCTGCAATCAATGCGGACTGCAAAGCATACAATAAACCATATTTCGATTTCGGATTACTGGATTATTCGGATTACATACCCTTCGGATTATCAAGCTAGCACTGTATCTTACTTTTCCCTTAGTTTTACTTTTCTTTTTCCCATTAGCTTTACTTTTCTTTTTCTCTTAGCTTTACTCTAATCCTAAACAAAATAAATTATATAATAGTAATGTTTTGTTTGCATTTATCATTACACAAAAAACAAATTTCACCCCACATCTCTTTAAGCTGTAAAAACCTAAATTTAACGGAAAAGGATGCATTTATAACTATAATTAAATTCTTGAGAGCCCATTTGGGACTACTAGAGCAAGATTATATAAATATTTACACTTAGGTTTATTAAAGTAAAAACATTATAATAAATAGGCATAAATGAAAACAAAGAAAAAAAAAAATATAACATAATCTCCAACTTTGTGTCTAATGACAGCTGATTTATTTTTATCGAGTCTGGTTTTGTCGTCAATAGCCTGGCTATTTATTTTTTCTAATACGCTATCTCTAATAGCTACTATATAGATCTCAACCTCTGTATCGCACGGTGGAATCAAGCCCAGAGGACATGCTTTTTTGCCGATTAGCAACTCCAGAGGACTTCCTTTGGTTACACTTCTAACTGTGCAATTCAACAGAAGTTGCACCTCGCCAAGAGCATCCTGCCAATACCGAGGACCTGGTTCAACCGCGGACAAAAGTTTTTTAAGAGTGCTCATAACACGCTCAACTTGTCCATTCGCACGACGCACAGTGGGGCCTTTTCTCGGATAGCTTATCAAAAATCATTTTTTTCATGAACGCGTTTGGCAAAAGTGAAATATGTAATCGATAGAGAATACTTCAAAGATTATGGATCCAAAAGATTTTTTAAATCGGTTAATAATTATGGGTGGTAGAGCTCCTCAAAGTTGAGAAATTTTACGTGAGTACGAAAAAATGACAATTTTTACAGAAATTTACCACTTTCGAACTGAATATTGGGCGACGTACACAACCGATCTTCGATCTTTTTTCTTTATCTGAAAAGTATGTTCAATCTCAGTGTTTTTCTGTATACAGTTTAAATATAGCTGAAATACTTATTAAATTAGAATCGTTTAAAAAATACACTAAATTTTGGCATTTTTTGAACTTTCGTGGACTATAACAAAAAAGTATCTCTCAGAGTCACGGTGGGACCACATGCATTTGAAAGCTATAATATATACCTTTCATATGTATATAGTCACAATCTGCGAAAATCTGCATTTTGGAAACGCGAGCCAAAAAACTAGGGATACCTCGAGTTAAAAACACGCGGCAGGTATAAGGAAAAAGAAGAGCGCAGTCGTCTGAATTGATTAAATCAACTGTAACCGACATACAAAATCAAATTAGCCAACTGAAGCCTACTGTTTTTCAAACCAAGAGTGGAAAAACATTCACGGTGAAGTTTGATTTCTTCCTGACAATGATTGATGGAAAAGTCTTAAATGACATTACAAACACCTCCTCAACATTGAGGTGTCCCATTTGTAAAAAAACTCAAAAAGACTTATACAGTTTAGACGACTCAACGGGTGAGGAGAACTGCTACGAATATGGAATTTCTCCGTTGCATTGCAGAATAAAGTGTATGGAATTTTTTCTGAAGCTCGTGTACACACTTCCTCGGCCAGGAGAAACAAAAACGGATAATACGCCTCGTGAGGATACACAGAGAAGAAAGGAAGTTATACAAGCTGAGTTCTCTTCCGAGAGAAGAAGAATAAAAGTTGACTGTCCAAAGCACGGATACGGGAATACGAATGATGGAAATACTTCGAGGAGATTTTTTGAAAATGATGAAATAACAACTTTGATAACAGGTGTTCATAATGAGATCATTAAAAGGTTTGCTGTTATCCTAAATGTTATAAACTGCAAAGAAATGATAGATGGTGCAAAATTTGGCGAATACGCATCAAAAACAGCTCAACTTTTGACTGGATTGTATCCTCAGAAAAAACTAACCCCCACGGTACATAGGATTTTGGCTCATGGAAAGGACTTAATAGAATATCAGTGCTAACCTATTGGAGAGCTGTCCGAAGAAGCACAGGAATGTAAAAACAAGGACTACAAGAGGTTCAGATACACTGCGACAAAATGGAGACCTTTTCAACATGCTGGCAGCCTCATCGGATCCACTTCTTGCATCGCTGAGACATGTGCGATCACGAAAGGATTTGGAAGATAGCAACTATAGTTCCGAAATGTTGAGTTTATTAGATATTAACCTTACAAGCATTAATGTTGATGATTATTTGGTTGAAAATCAGCCATCGATAGCAAATATTAAAAATTAACCTCAAAAAATCACCCAAAAATAAGAATTTAAATTTTATGTATTTAAGTTAGAAAATCGAATAAAAACAACAAAAAATGCGGAATAGTCATTGAAGTTATAAAAAATTTTCAGTAATGATTAAAAACAAACGTTTTTAATTGGAATTTTTCAGGTAAAATGTGCTGGAAATATTTCTTGACTTTGACCTTGAATATTTAAGCACCACGGATACCTAGCACTCTTGGCGAATATTCATTTTAAAGCATGAAAAGTCATCTTTTAATTGCTTTTTAAATTTTTGATCGCTTCATTAGTTTAGAAGATATGATTTTTGATAAGCTAAATGAGCAAAGGCCCCACTGTGCGACGTTCTCCTGTAGCTTTAAGAAGAAGTTTAACCTTATGTGACGCACAAAACTGCAAATTTTCCACTGGTGAAACATTTACCTTGATCAGCTATTATTCTGGTCGGAACTCCAAGTAAGGAAATAGGTGATTTCATTGCCTGTATACAACTATCAGGATCTAATTTTAAAGTACGAAACAAATAAACAAATTTAGTGAAAGCGTCGATTTGCACTATTAAATATTCTTTAAGATCGTTCTTTCCACTAAGCTTTCCTGTAATATCGATATGCACCGTGTGCCTTAGAATTTTCGACTTTGGGATTGGGTGTAACTCAACTTGCATTTTACCTGATGAACCCTTCACTGTTTTGCAAGTGATGCAACTATCGATAAATTTTCTAACATTTTTGTGCATCTAAGCAAACCAATAATATTCATAGGTCTTGTCAAGCACCTTCTTACATCCCAAGTGCATGATCAATTCATGAACTTGATCACTTATCACGGAGCAACATAATGGATGCGGCAGCACGGGCATCGTATCCTTGCATTTCTTTCAAAATTGCGGGACAAAACGCATTTTCTCAATTCATAAGTTTGTGCAACATCGTCAGTCAATTCATTAATTTTAAGTGTATTTTTTGTAACAAGCTTAATTATTTATTTAAATATTTACGATGGTTAATAGTTTAATCGATTCTTTTCCGGCATTTCGCATATGCGTGGGTTGGGCGTCAGGTTAACCGGAAAAGAGACAGAGGCAAGATCAGTGTGGCCGAACCACACTTTCTGATAAATCTTAAAACTAACATCTATACCTTAATACTAGCTTACAATATATCGGTATACACGAACATAACATAACATAAAAAATCGATAGAAATTGCATATGAATACTTTACACAACAAATACTTTACAACTCGGCCGTCCTGACAGGGAATCGACCTCGATTCCACCTACTATATCATAGAGGGCTTGAAGCCATACCAAACGGTGGGTGTTGCCTGCAGTCAGACATCAAAAGCACAATTTTAATCAGACGTGAGCCACAATTTTAGTTAAGATGACTCCAGCACACCATCATACGGAAGCTGTGTGAGCTGGGAGCCTTCAACATCTCGTATGACATACCGATCATTCGGGAGTTTCTTGTGGATGACATAGGGACCGCGGTATCGCTTAATGAGTTTTTTAATTATGCCAACCGTCGTATCAACATTCTTGATGACGACGAAATCACCTTCCTCAAAATTAACGGCAGGGCGATGAGATTTGTTAAAGTACTCTGTATTATACTCCTGAGACTTGACAATGTTCTAAGGGCAATTTTACGGGTATCCACTAGGGACACTTCATCAGTAAGCCTATCTTCTAAACGCTCAGTTAACTCATCTATAATAGCACCGCGCTGTTCGACACCAAAAAGGAGGACGGAGGGTGCAAATTTAGTTGTGGCGTGGATTGAATTATTCAAGTCGAACTCAATTTTCGGAAGTTGCTTCACCCAATCGGCATGATCCGATGGCTCGGCCAATTTAGCAATCATGGGACTTAAGACACGATTAACACGTTCCACTTGCCCATTAGCACGAGGGGAGGCAGTGGCATTCTGGATATGGATTATATGGTGGGACTGCAGAAACTCAGCGAATTCGGTGGAAGTGAAGCACGTACCTCGTTCGCTAACAATTCGGCGAGGTCGACTATAGTTGGGGAAATACTGCGTCTCTAAAGTGTGACATACTTCTCGGGAATTGGTTGTAGCGGCAGGGTAAAATTTGACAAATTTCATAAAGGCATCAATGACGACAAGAAGATATTTTTTCTAGACGGCGTGGACGGAAGGGGTCCTACGTGGTCAATATGAAGAGTATCAAAAGGCAGAGGGGTTTTCGGAATACTATGCAGGGTAGCATTACCATTGAGGCAGTTTTTAATAAAATTAAAAAACGTAAGATTACATATACGGAAACCAATAATATTTTTTAATCTGTGTACAACACTTTTCAGTGGCCAGATGGCCTAGATTCTCATGCTGTTCGTATGACACTGTTAATCATTTCGGCAGGGACATAAAGCTGAAGTACATCAGTCGGTGATCGGCGATACACGACACCATCTTGCAACTCAAAACCAGCAACCTCTTGGTTCTCCAGGACACTCCGGAGTTTGACAATTTCTGGGTCACGGTTTTGCGTCAGTTGTAGTAGGAAATCCAGGTTCACATCATCCACATATGCAGACGTGTCTATTCTACTAAGGTATAGTTATAGTTTTCTAAAAGCAATGCTCAGCGGGCAATTTTCGCGGAAGATCCACCATTCTTAAGGGTTAACACTAATGAATTACAATCTGTAATTATCTTAAAAGGAATGAACTTCAGGTATGTCTCAAAACGCTTTAAGGCGTATACAATAGCCAGGGTTTCCAATTCATAACTATGCAATTTGGATTCTGGGACGGAAGCGGTTTTCGAAAAATAGCACACAGAATGAAATTTATCATCAGTTTGTTTCTGCAGGAGCATCGCTCCAAAACCGGCGGAACTAGCATCACAATGTAATTCAGTTTCAGACTTCGGGTTATAAATAGGCAGCACCGGTGAATCGATCAGTTTGGACTGCAGTGTTCGGAATGATTTAAGACACTCAACAGAAAAAACGTAAGGGGCATCTTTTTTCAGCAGGCGCGACATCGGACAAGCAATTTTAGCAAAGTTTGGTACAAAGCGGCGGAAGTAAGAAAAGAGACCCAAACAACATTCCAATTCTTTCCTATCACGGGGTTCCGGCAGACTTTTTATGGCTTGAAGGTTACCTGGTTTCGGGGTGATACCGGAAGAATTCGCTAAATACCCCAAATACTCCAACTCTTTGTGCGCAAAACGACACTTAGAAAGTTTAAGGCGTAACCCATTCACTCGTAAGGTATAAAGTGCCTCTTTCAACACTTGCAGATGGGTTTTAAAATCACTCGACGCGATCAATATTTCGTCCATACAAACCACTAATTGACCTCTATTGATCAAGTCCTTCAGCACAAAGTATACAAATCTAGCAAAAACTGGAGGACCATTACATAAGCCAAACGGCATGCGTACGTACTCAAATTGACCATCAGGTGTTACAAAGGCAGTGTATTTAATCGAATCAGGATGCATTTTGACATGGTGGAATCCACTTTCTAAATCTAGTACAGTGAAGTACGATTTACCCCCCAGATGTTCAACACAATCCTCTAACAGCGGAATTGGGAAGTGGTCACGTACAGTTATTTTGTTCAGCGGGCGATAATCAACACACTTTCTTGAGGTTTTATCTTTTTTCTAACGGGCACTATAGCGGAAGCGCAAGGGGAACTACTATGACGGATAATGCCGGCAGTTAATAAGTCATCACATATTTGGCGCACTTCGTTGCGCTCGTGATGTGATAATCGGCGGGGGCGGCAGAAAATAGGGGTCTGACTTTTCAATTCGATTTTCATTTCGTAATTGGTCGGTTTAATCAGTTCGGAAGGGACATCAACATAGGAGGCGGAAATAACAGACTGCAACTTTGTAGATTGTTCTAACGGCAGAGTAGGCTCTATATTAAACTCATTTTCACTAACAGCAGGTAACTCGATTGCATTAATGGCTGCTAGGGCATCACTCAACGAATGCTCAGACATGACGGAACGCTCTCTTTTAGTGGTACACGACTGTGATTTGGCAGGTATAAACTCATTTTCATTAAGCGACCGGGTTGACTTATTTTTGGTCATTGTGCGTTTGACATCGTTCCTAAACAAATCAAGTGAATTAAGGACAGCAGTGAGTTTCTTGTTACAATTCATTTTATATTTATCTAACTTCAGTAATTTACTTTTGGTATAAGACAATTATATTTTACATAATTTCAAATTTGTTTTAACAAAAAAGTCTCTACCCAAGATCATAGGCAAATTTGTGGCAGTTAGGCAGTACATCAAATTGATGGAATACTGTTTGTTGGAATATTTGAATTTCACACTGAATTTTTCCTAAAGACGTAAGTTGGTCGTTACCCAGACCACGGCAGTTCAGCAGGGTTGGCTTCAGGCTATATGAAGATGGCACTTCTGATTGCCGAATGAAACTTCTAGGACTACCAGGGAAAAAATATTCGTAAACTCACTGCTTTTCACCTGATTTGACATAAAGGCAACACTCACCATTTGTAGATGATCTACTTTATCTTTGTTTCGGAAACGGCAGACAGCGGGGCGGCAGCAAGAACGGTTGACGGCAGGGTTGCTGGTGGCGCAGCAGACACAAGTGCAGCAACGGAAGAAGTCGATGGCAGAATTGGCGCTAAAACAGCAGACAGCTGGGCGGCAGCAGGATCGGTTGACGGCAGAATTGTTGCTGAAACAGCAGACAGCGGGGCGGCAGAAAGAGCGGTGGACGGCAGATTTGGCGCTGAAACAGAAGACAGCGGGGCGGCAGCAAGAACGGTTGACGGCGGTGTTGCTGATGGCACAGCAGACAATGGGGCGGCAGTGGAAGAGGTTGACGGCAGAATTGTTTCTGAAACGGCAGTCAACTGGGCGGCAGCGGAATTCGTCGACGGCAGCGTTGACACTTGAGCAGCAGATTTTGCGGCAGCAGCAGGCACAGTGGGCGCTGGGACAGCAGGTGGCGAGGCGGCAGCAGATTTTGTCACCTCTGATACTAATTTGCGTATCTGCACAAGGTTTGCTAGTGGCGGCACTGCAACGTTATTTGCCTTCAGCAAATTTAACATCATTTCCTTATTCAAGCCCATCTTTGTTGATTGGGCGTTAAATACAGGTTGGGCGTTGAGCGTATCCCACTTCTGAGTTGTAATAAGCTTAATTATTTATTTAAATATTTACGATGGTTAATAGTTTAATCGATTCTTTTCCGGCATTTCGCATATGCGTGGGTTGGGCGTCAGGTTAACCGGAAAAGAGACATACTACGTTTATGCTTGCAAAAAAGCATGAATTCAGATCATGCTTTTTTAAAAAAATACTAGCATAAACACAAATTCGTGATTTTTTCTACACACGTATTTTGACTATGATTTTTTGGCAAAATCATGATATTTTGTGTAAGCAGTCTGGCAACGCTACTGTGTGAAATCAGTTGTTCCACACTAATTAAATTGCTGCGAAAGAAAAAGACGTTAAAATGGAAAATATTAGAAGCCACAGGACGCCTGAGGAGACGAACGAGCTGATAAGTATTGTTAAAGAAGATAATGTGCTTAGCCAGTTAGACGGAAAAACAAAAAGGAATAATATCATTTACAAGAGCATTGCCGAGCGCATGAAAAGTAAATGCATGAACAAATCATGTGAACAAGTGAAAACGAAGTTGCGGACGTTAAAAAAAAATTTCATGGAAGCAAAGCGAAAAAATGGATCAAGCGGCGCAGGAAGAAGCACCTGTGCCTTTTTTAACGAGCTTAACGAGCTATATGGAGCGCGACCAGTTGCGGCGGCTGTTGGGGTCGACACCTTGGACGACTGCATCGAATATGCTATTGAGCCGGAGAACATTGAGGTTGAGTTGTCCGAATTGCCGACAGGAGAGAGCGATGAGAATGCTATTCCCGAGACGTCTATTGTCGGGCGTCGCCAAACTCCATGTAAGTAATAACAGCTTTAAAGTCATCATTGCAATTTATTAATAATTATTTTATTAAAGATAAAAAAAATGTTTTGCGTGTGTTGGAGGATATGTCCAAAAACTTCAATGATGGTTTAGACAGGCTCGATCGCCAAAACGCAGAGTTTATAGCGGCTATGGACAAGTCCGATGAAAAGTTTGCGGAAAATATGCAAAAAATATTAAAAGAAGATCGCGAGGAAACTCAAAAGTTTATGTTAAATCTATTTAATAATAAATAAATTATAATAGAAAAAACAGTTGTATAAATGCTTTTTATTGCATTCTTTATCTTGCGTGACTTTGTCTTAATGGATAGTTGTTAAGCAAGTATTCTTTTAGGTGTTGCCTTAAATAATTGGAGTCATATTCCACCGACATCACAGCCTGATTATTTATCCAGTCAGAGGGCTGTTCCAATTCGCTTAATAAAGCCAGATCAGGGCCCGGCCTGTATTTTTCTTTTCGCAATTCAACAAAATTGTGTAAAGTTGCACAGGCTAGGGCCACGTATGGTACAGACTCTACATTAACATCTATCCTTTTGTTAAGGCACCGCCATCGTCCTTTGAGTCGCCCAAACGCATTTTCGACTACAATTCTAGCAGAGCTAAGATGGCAGTTAAAAGATTCCTCTTCCGCAGTCAAAATTCCTGTGTATGGCTTAAGGAGCCAAGGCAACAATGGGTATGCTGGGTCACCCACCAGCATGTATGGCATTTCTAAGCCACCAACATTTTTTTTCGTCCCTGTGAAGATGCGGTCTTGCTTCTGAAAAACGCCAGACTCTTTAAAAACCGTCGCGTCGTGAACACTTCCTGGGAACTTTATACTGATATTTCGAAATCTGTGTATTAAAAGCAATCTTATTAGTTACAAAATTTACCAACAACATTGAGTTCTCTTACAAATAAATATGGTCAACGACAGCTTGCAAAACCATTGAAGTCCATCCTTTTCTGTTGACATAATCCAAATATCCTTGCTTGGGTGCTTTCACTGGTATATGTGTTCCTGAAAAACATTAGATTTTAATTAGGTACTCTTCACGGCATAAGTTCAATATTAAGTTGTAATTACCGTCAATTGCGCCAATGATATTGGGAATGTGTGATGTTTTTCCAAACCCATCCGATATCTTTACACACTCCTCCAACTTAGGAAAATATATAAAATTTTTCGCCAATTTCACAATTGCGTGCACCGTTAAGTGAAAATATTTGTGAACTGTGCTCTTGTGCACGCCAAATACATCTCCTATGACTCTGTACTCTGCGCAGGAAGCTAGTTTATAGATGCCGATGGCCACCTGCTTTTCAAATGCAACCGGAACTGTTATCAAATGCACTTGTTTCGGCATATGTGGAGACAAAAGGACACAAAGTTCATAAAATGATTTTTTGCACATTCTTAAATTTTCAAAAAACAGGTGCTCATTTTCTGGAGCTTGCATCAGCATCCAGTAAGAATCGCTTCTAGGACGGCTGTGAACAGTTCGCAATCGCGGTCTTAATATCGTCAAGGCAGCAAGCTGACTTGCAAAATATTCTATTAAAATTTGCTTGCGTTTGGCCTGTAACAAATACCATTCCCGTCTTGTAGCCTTCATTCGCTCCATTCTCCGTCCTAAAAGACATCGGACCATCTGCGATGTTCGAGCAAGCCGTTTAATTAAAAAAAACTTTGCGTTTTTTTCCATTTTTACGATTTGAAACGTTTAACGTTTTGGCTTTCGGTTTGTCAGCTGTTTGTGCTGATGTGCTGCCACCTTTTTCATATGAAGCTGCCAACTCATTTTACAATTTTCATAGGTGGCTCCACCCTTCAGAAAAATCATGATTTTTATAAAATAGCATAAACAGGCGTATTTTAAAAAGCGTGATTTTAAAAAATCATGAAACAGCAAGCATAAACGTAGTAACAGAGGCAAGATCAGTGTGGCCGAACCACACTTTCTGATAAATCTTAATACTAACATCGATACCTTAATACTAGCTTACAATATATCGGTATACACGAACAAAACATAACATAAACAATCGATAGAAATTGCATATGAATACTTTACACAACAAATACTTTACATTATAATGTCGGTATTTTCAGAATCCTGTCGTTGTTCAGCAGCAAGCCAATCGCCTGAGATTTCAACTAAATTTACAGGTTTTTCCGGTATTTTACAGTTTTGATTTTTAGTCGTCTCTTGTATATGATTTCTGGATAAAAAGTCTACGCGCATCATACGGTTTCCTTCTCCATAATCTATCTTAAAATCAAAAGACTGTAAATACGCCCACCAGCGGTGTACCCTTGGCGTTAGATCCAATTTTGTTCGCGATGCTCTGAGGGATATGCAATCTGTACACACAATGAACTCAATCAAATAATGCCGAAAATGCTTAACAGACTCAACAACTGCCAATGTTTCCAATTCATAAGAATGGTATCTGGACTCAGCAGGGGAAGCTCTTTTACTAAAATATTCCCCTTGGTGAGGATTGCCATTGATCCGATGCATTAACATAGACCCTAAGCCATGAGAGCTTGCTGTGGATCATAAACACATAAACACTGGCTCACTTGTAAGAACAGCAATGATTTTTTCTAATTGCTTCCCATTCATCATTCCAGCTATAAACGTTTTTGCTCGAAGTTAGTGAATATATCGGTTTCATTATCTGAGAGAATTCAGGCATGAATTTACGGAAATAAGACGCCAAACCAATAAATTGTCTCAAACTACTAGTTGTTGGTGGCGGTGCCAAAGAACTTAACGCAAGAATTTTTGCGCGGATTTGGTCTCAACTCTCCAGCTCGCACCTCATATTTCAAATATTGTACAGTAGTTTTTAGAAACCCACATTTAGTAATATTGAATGAGAATCCAGCCGTAGTTGGCACATCTAACACAACTTTTAATCTCTCAAAACCCAATTCCATGGTTGGTGGTGTTACTATGATATCGTCCATGTACACTATCACGTAGAAATGTGCTAGGTTTCCCAAAGCGTTTACAACGCTTGGCTGGAAAACGGAAGGAGCGCTCTTTAGGCCAAATGGCATTGTTAAATACTTGAATTGCTCTTCAGGTGTCACAAACGCAGAACATTGAATAGAATCAGGTTGAATGGAAATCTGATGATAACCGCTAGCCATATCTAAACACGTAAAATACTTTGCACCCCTCAGTCTAGCAATTTGGTCATTAATAAGAATCAATGGAAACCTATCAGAAACCGTATTGGTATTTAGCTCACGATATCAATGTAAAGGCGGTCTGATCCATTTTTCTTTTTAACTTACAATATAAGACTGGCATAGGGAGAACCACAAGGTCGAATGATGTTACAGTTAAATAACTTATTTATCCGTTCACTTACAATTTCTTTTTCATTAGGACTCAGTCGATAAGGACGTCTCTGCACCGTTTTGTTAGGGTCAATCAGTCTAATGATCATTTCATCTGCATTGCCTTCCATCAATAAATGCTGCTGAATACTTTTTAAGTAATTTAATCAAGTTTTCCCTGTCGTCAATTAATTCAGTATCAACATTAAATAAAAGAGCAGACACTGCACAAGAATTTACAGACTTATTTATTTATTGTCAGCTAAGAGCAGCTGACATTAAAATAATATCAAAACTTAGTCTTAACAATTTCAAATATATCAGAATTTAACGAAATCTCATATCCTTGATTAAAGATTTCTATACCATTTCTATGTTACATAACTTTTGGTGGGTGCTGTATATGCCAGAGTCGCCATCAAAATTATCGGCAACACTGCTTCGAATAAGCGAGCATTCCGCTCCGGATTCGAAATAAATTGGAAAGGTCTAACATCGGTGTGTCATAACTCCCTTAGGCTCAGACACAGAGCACTGATTACATTTCTTTTTGGAAACTGCTCCAGATTTTGTTGCATTACTCAATCAACGATTTGCAAGATGTCCAAGTTGTCCTCATCGGTAACAAGTTACACTCTGAAAGTCACGCTGCGTTTTACTTTCAGATCTAGAACGTTTAAGTTTACAATCCGCCATTTTGTGTCCTGTTTTCTGAAAACGTGGCACACAATTTTTGCTCGATTGTAGTCACCACTAGCTCCATCAGAACTTCCAGCACTGCGCTTTCTGTCAAATGAAAACGCCTTCAGTTCTATTTGAAGTTGAATTCTCGTTTGTACTTTGGAAGAAAACACCATGCGCTGCAAACGACTGTCGAAATTTGCCATGTGCGTAAACACAGTCGATACAGCTATTTACTCTGCACTCATGCTTCGCCAATTTGAGGGTAAGGACGTAACCATGCGGCTTCAATATAGTGCGAGGCACTTGTTGAGCTCTGGACTAGAGGTGGGCACGGGCCGGGCCGGGCCTGGGGCCCGGCGGGCCTCGGCCCAAAATATCGGGCCCCGGGCCTAAAAATCATTTTCGGGCTTTTTTCGTGCGGGCCCGGGCCTTAACTCAAAAGCACGACAGGCCCGGCGGGCCTAAAAAGCCCGTCAGGCCCGACAAGGCCGGCCGGCCGCCTCGACCTACGCACATTTAAACGATAAGCGCGCTATATTTGTCAACAGTGTGCCCATCCTTACCTAAAAGTAGTACGCAACACTGAACTTCTTATAGATTAAATATCGCACTTGCGTAAATCATCGCAACTGTTGATATTCTATCGATCATTGTGAGTAATCGTGCTCACATTCAACCGAGTCTACAAAACGCCAACATTTAATTTGCCAAAATGTTCAAAGTGAAAATTCAAGAAGCTGTGAACAGCAAGGACAAAAAAGTTGAAAGTGGTAAAATCAGACAGTAAAAGCGATGTGTGGAAAAAGTTCCAATTGATTAAATATGAGAACAAATTAGTTGATTATGTTTGCTGCATGGAATGCAAAACAGTGCTGGTGTTTCAAAGTAAAAATGGCACAGGGACACTAAGTCGCCACAAATGTGTACTGCAGGCTGTGCAAGAGTCTGGCCGCCAGCCAAAATTTATGATTTTGCCAGGAAACAAGTTCCACAAAATGTTTTGGAGAAACTGGCACGTAATCAGCTTGCCCTAGTGGCTAAGGACATACACCCATTTAATGTAACTGAAGGTAAGTTAAGCTCAAGTTTTAGTAGAGTTTTTGCTTACTTTGACTTAAAATATATTTTTAACTTCTGTTTTAGGAAGAGGTTTCCAGGATTATGCTCAAGCTCTGATAAATCTTGGTGCTGATTTTGGCAAACACAGGTTCACCGACGTCGTTGTCTCCCGGAAAAAACTCAGTTCAACGATCATGCAGGAGGAATATGACAAGCTGAAGCAGAAAATTGCATTGGAGATTGCTGAGCAGCACTTGTCATTCACCACGGACATGTGGACTAGGAGTACACGACAAGAAGTTTCATATCCCTGACCGCCCACTACATTGATGCAAACTTTGAACTGAAATTTGCTTTATTGGGAGTCAGGGAGTTCGAAGAAGAGCGAAAGACAGGAGAAAATATAATTTGCCAAGTTAAGAGCATACTAGCAGAGTTTAATGTACTCGATAAAATTACCTCCTCTGTTTTTGTAACTGACAATGGAGCAAATGTAGTCTCCGCATTTAAACAGTTTAAAAGACTATCTTGTGCTTGTCACAACCTTAACCTGGTTATGGATGATGTCATTGAAAAAAACCCCCTTTCGGACATTAAAAGTATGATAGATTGCTCAAAGAAGCTAGTGGAATGCTTCAAGCACTCAGGACTTAATAGCAAGCTGACTAAAACATTGAAACAAGACATTAGAACCAGATGGAACTCAACATACACCATGCTTGAAAGTATTAATAGTGTTCAACACGAAGTCAAAAGCTTATTAGTAGAAAAAAATGAACTACACCGCATTGTCGAACTAAATTTTACGCTTTTGGACTCCCTTTTACAATTCCTCAAAGTATTTAAAGAGTGTTCAGAAAAATTGAGCTCCGACAAAGAGCCTACAATGAGTATATATCCGTTGTGGTATGAAAAATTGATACAAATGTGCAGTGCGAATCAAATTGACTCGGCAGTAATGCTTGAGTTCAAGGAGCAAACCTTGAAATCGTTAATGGTCCGATTTGTACCTACTACTGCTCACTTGGTTGGTCTTTTTCTAAATCCCCCATTCAGGGAGATGCTTTTTTTGTCCGTTGAGAAACGAGAAAACATTGAGTCCACGGTGCGATCAATGCTCACCCAAATTTATAATGAAAATGGAACATCAGCACCTGACAATTTTAATGCGCCCGCTCGCAGTGAACACGAATTTTCACAATTCCTCGACTCCAGTTTTCGCAAGAAGAGGAAAGTTGAGCTGAGTGTTGTTGACAGGGAAATAGACATTTATTTAAAAACACCTGTAAACGAGAAGTGCGTTCTTACGTTTTGGAAGCATGCCAAGGAACTTTTACAGCGCGTTGGCCATGTCTGTCTGGCTATATTGCATCTACCGGTGGTGTGTTGCCACCTTTATTTGCTTCGCGTTCGAAATGCTCGCGAATCTTAAGCTTACAGCTGGCCATGGGCATGCCCAAACCCTCCTTATCCGAGAGGAGGGGCATGGTAGTACCATGTCTTGCCAGCTCATCCGCCCTACAATTGCCCTCGATGCCTTTGTGACCGGGCACCCATATGAGGTAGAGATCGAACTGCTCTGCCATCTCTTGCAGAGATTTGCGGCAGTTTGTGACGGATATCGAGTTCGACGATATCGCGTTGAGCGATTTGATAGCTGCTTGGCTATCAGAAAAGATGCAGATTTTGGCTGCAGAGCGTTCAATTCCTTGTAAGGATTTGAGCGCTTCTTGTATTGCGGTGATTTCTGCCTGGAAAACACTGCAATGGTCAGGTATATTAAAGGAATTATTTATGGACAGTTCTTCGCAGAAGACACCTCCCCTACCCGGTTGTCTAGCTTTGAACCGTCCGTAAAAATTCTAATTGAGTCTGTCGGCCTGGTATCCCTTCTCTCCACTCTTCCCTCGATGGGATAATTGAGTGGAAAGAAGTATTTAGAAACTCCTGAGGGCAGCAGTAGTCAGTTGCTGGGGGAAGAAGCGAGTTTCCATTGAGAATACTTGAGTGACCGTGTGTCTGTGCGGTCCACTGGTTTGTTTCCCTCATGCGAAGTGCTGAGAGGGTTGCTACTAGTTTGCCCATCTGGTCGATAGGCAAAAGATTCAGTATATTATCGAGAGCCTCGTTAGGGGTTGTTCTGAGGGCTCCAGTGGCGGTCAGTCCTGCAGCGCGCTGCACCTTGCCTAGCAAGCGAACTGACTTTTCTTTGAGAGTGTTGGCCACCATACTGATACTCCGTACAGTAGGATTGGCCGAATGATGGCCGTGTACAGCCACAGAGTTATGTGGGGGGCCATGCCCCATTTCAGTCCGATCGACTTTCTGCACGTGTAAAGAGCAACTAGGGCTTTCCTAACACGCTCTTCGGTGTTAAGATTCCAGTCCATTTTGCTGTCTAAAGTGAGCCCTAAGTATTTGGCTGATTTGCTGAAGGTTAGTTCCACCCCGTCAAGGGTGGGCGGCCTAAGATTCGGGATTTTATATTTCCTAGTAAAGAGGACAAGATCAGTCTTCGCTGGGTTCAGTCCAAGTCCGTTTTTCTTTGCCCAAGTGGACAGAGTGCGCAGCACTACGGTCATGCGTTCGCACAGGGTTTGGGGGAATTTTCCCGAGAAAACAATCGCAACATCATCCGCATAGGCAATCACCCTGCAGCCACCTCCCTCAATGGAGCGCAGCAGAGGATTTACTGCCACGTTCCAAAGGAGAGGAGAGAGAACTCCACCTTGAGGGGTGCCTCTGCAGACGGACCTGGAGATTGTCGTGGAACCGAGAGTTGACCTGACGATCCTGCATCTTAGCAGTTGATCGATCAGATGCACAGCACGGTGCCCGACACCCAGATCCGTTAGCGCCTCTGTGATTGCCTCTGGGTTGACGTTGTTGAAAGCACCCTCTATGTCAAGGAAGGCGACTAGAGAATAATCCTTCTGGTGAAGCGATTTTTCCACTGTGGAGATTACAGCATGAAGTGCTGTTTCCGTGGATTTGCCTTTTTGATACGCATGTTGCGCACGGGAGAATTGATGTGTCGGTATCGAATTCCTTAAGTGAAGGCCCAGCACCCTTTCAAAGGTCTTGAGTAGAAAGGATGTTAGGCTTATTGGACGAAAGTCCTTGGGAGTTGTGTGGGAGGCTTTGCCCGCCTTTGGAATGAAGACGACTTTGGATTCAAGCCAGGGCTTTGGGATGAGTCCCGTCGTCCAGACTCCAGTGAAAATTTGTAGGAGCCAGTTTAAGGCAGTCTCACTGCATGCTGCAGTTGGGCTGGAAAGATGCCGTCTGGCCTGGGGATTTGATGGGCATGAAGCTGTTGATAGCCCATGAGATTAATTCTTTAGTCAGGAAGTTTGTGGAAGGTCTATCCATATGAACCCCTGTGTTTGTCTGTGGGATTGCTACTGCTGAGCAGCCCGGAAAATGAGTTTCCATCAAGAGTTCTAAGGACTCAGAGCTGGACGAAGTCCATGAGCCATCTGGTTTTTTGAGAAAACCTACCGATGGGGTGGTTTGAGAAAGAACTTTTCTGAGCCTTGCGGCCTCTGTGGTACTTTCGATATTAGAGCAGAATGTCTGCCATGAGGAGCGTTTAGCTTGTCTGAGTGCCTTCTTATAGGAGGCGAGGCTGGTTTTGTAGAGACTCCATGACTGGTCATCTCCGAGAGACCTAGCTTTATTAAAAAGCTTGCGTGATGTCTTACGCAGCTCACCCAGTTGGGGAGACCACCATGGTGGCTTAGTCTTACCTCTGGGTTTGCTACGGGGGCACGACTCGTTTAGGGCGGACTCGCATGCCTCCGTAAGCTTTTTATAAGTAGGTCTGTGGTTTCAGTAGTGGGGTTTCCCAGTGGGGGGGACTCAGGGACGAGAGTGTTTAAGTGATTTTTGAAAGTGGACCAGTTTGTACGTCTAACATTCTGGTGCCATTTGGGCTTGGGTACGTCGAACGACAAGACTATTTCGATATATCTATGGTCTGAGAAGGAGTGCTCGTCTAGCACTCTCCATCTTGTTAGTTTGCTACAGAGGGAGGTTGAGACTAGCGTAATATCTAGTACTTCTTCCCTGTTCTTTGTAATGAAGGTTGGGTCGTTGCCCGTATTACAAATCATGAGGTTAGTGGACAGAATGTAGTTAAAAAGCAACTCACCCCGTTCATTTGTGTCAGTGCTTCCCCACTGATGATGATGGGCGTTGGCGTCACACCCAATTATGAGGTCGGTGTGCGTGGTTTCGCTGTCGGTCACCAACCCTTGCAGGAGTGGATGTGGGAATGGCCCTTGGTGGTCATGGGCCAAGTATGTTGAGCAAACTCTCACATTCCCAGCCTTCAACTCCAGGCAGACAGCTGTGTTGTCTCCATCGCTGTAGTTAGGGAGCAAAAATATATTTAGGTGTTTTTTTGCTAGAATGCAGGTGCGAATTTTACCTTTATTTGGGCTACTATTAGCTTATAGTCTTTGGTCCCCAGTCCAGTCACCTTGCCACCACAGACCCAAGGTTCCTGGATGAGGACAACGTCTGCTCCACATTGGCTTATGCGGAGCAGCAGAGCGGCCGCCGCCGCTTTGCAGTGGTGGAGGTTAATCTGAAGAAGTCTTAGTGACATCTTCAGGCCGACACTCCACCACTGTCCTGTTCGCTTCCTCGTCCGTGTCATCCAAGTCAAGGGACTCTTCACTGAAGCTCGCTAGCTTGGCCATGTCATGGGCCAATTCAGAGCCCTCTGAGTGGTAGCCGGCCTCCTTCCCATCTGCCGACTCCATACCAGGGTCTTGACGGGGGGCACCATTGTCTGTGGTACCCACTGCTACAGGCCGGTTGACACAATTGTCTGTAGTGTCAACCGGTTTATCAGGGAGCTCCTCGTCTGCTGCCGAGAGCTTGTTGGTGTCGGTTTTATAGACGCGGATAGCTACGGTTTTGAAGCCGTAGTAAGCCGCGCCATCCGAACCCGCTAGTGCCTCCGCCGATCTCTCGTTGATTATGAGGATCACCTGCCTCGAGTTGCCTTCTGGCTCGTCGACTTTGGCGACCCTCCAATCAGCTGTGTCAAGCGTGGGATTGCTCAGCTGGAAGATTTTCAGGACCTTTTCGGGGTCCTCGGGCTTGGCAGAAACCCATACCCTGGCGCGAGGTCTACTGGGCACATCCTTCCAGTCCACCGCCTCCAGTTTCGCGCCAGGGTAGATCTCTCCCAGCATTGCAACCGCCTTCTTATACAGCCCGGCAGATCGCTCATCCTCACAAGCTATTGCTTTAATGTTGCCCTGATGCCAGCCTGCATCAGAGCAACGGGGGGGGGGGGACCCATGAATTCTGTCATGAGGTCGACGAACCTGTCCTGCAGCTCATTTTCGATAATCCCCCACCGATTCCTGGGGATATGACCCTCATTGTGGCCCCGGTCGAGGACCCAAGACAATCTTCTCACTGTGGCTTCGGCGAAAGTTTCCTCACGGTGGGATGAGGTGCGGGGCCGCTGGCGCGGGGCCGACTCAAGGACGCTGGGGGTGGTTGACGGCGAGAAATGGCGGCTGCCTGTCGGACCTACCAGTCCTGGCGGACTGACGGTTGAGAGCGGTGCGCGGCGGTCAGGGACGCTGACGCCCTACGGCCTAAGGACTGTTGTGGTGTTGCCGTTGGTCGCTACCGTCCTGGGTGCCGAGTGTGGCAACCGTTGGTTGAACACCACTTGCACTAGGAGCGGGGCTGGGCAGAACCACCGAAGTGGGATGACGGCTGGCTTCCGTTTTCCACTTATGCGCTGGTGGGCTTGCGGACGTTGCTGGCTTACAGACGGTGGGGGTGTTTCCAAAAATGCCTACAAATTTTAGCAAGAACAATTCTTAATATTCCTGTAAGTTCAGCTACAAGCGAACGGCTTTTTTCTGCATCAGGGCAAATTTTAAATGAAAAAGGAACCAGATTGAAAAGCCAAAACCTAGACAAACTTATGTTTTTGTACAAAAATATGTAAATTTTTTATTATACTCGATACCGAAGGTAAAGAGTATATTGAGTTTGTGCAATGTCCGTCATGGTGTCCGTCCGTCCGTCCGTCTGTCCGTCTGTATGAACGCAACTTTTTTCCACACCCTTCAAGCTAGAGACTTGAAACTTTCCAATTCTTTAAATCCACATATTTCGCACATCCTTACAACTAGAACTACCAAATTTGGTGAGAAGATAGCTACTAGCAACCCCCAAAAAGCTGCATCAAAAATTTTGCAGCCACGCCCACCCATTCCGCCCCCAGCCTCCCTTTCTCCACTTATTACAAATTTCGAGCTAAAGTTACCAAATTTGAAAGGAATATAGCTGGTGGCATCCCCATCTGCATCGGAGAATCTTTAAGGCAGCGTACACCCCTGCCGCATCCGTACCCCTTTGCAATCAGGCCTCTTTTTACCGGTTTTAATACTGGTATCGAGTAACCGCAGTCGGTTGCGTCCGACTGAAACGTTTCCACTTGTTTATATTTAAGCTTGTTAAAAAAAAACATAAAAATATACTAAATTGGAAAAAAAAAATTTATCAGCTTATTGCCCTTTTTAATATTATTATCTGATGTTTTTATGCCGGGCCGGGCCCGGGCCGGGCCGGGCTTTTTTGGAAATAACCCGGGCCGGGCCGGGCCGGGCCTAAAACATTTTCTTCGGGCCCGGGCCGGGCCGGGCCTCTTTTTTGAGGCCCGTGCCCATCTCTACTCTGGACGACTATGCAGCAGGTTCAAGAATGTAGCTGCTGAAGTTTCCTTATTTTAAAAACGCTGCACAAACAATTCTTTGAACTGTTCCCAATTGGTGGCGGGATAACAGATCTGTGCAAGCCACGGTGAAGCACGGCCCGTTATACAACTGCTCAACAGCTGTTCGTCCATAATTATGCTTGGCGTTGCACGCCATTGAGCTGCATCAGCCTTAGTCACATCAGGGTTAAATTTTGGTAAAACCACATGATTTGGCGGACGCAAGGACGCCTGCATAGCTTTGCACATTTCTATGAAATTATCCAAAATAACACGCCACTGATCTGCAGATAATGCAGGAATTGGCACTGATCCCACTTCTGATGTCTGGTTATGATTGGGGTTTTCTTCTTGGTTGTCACACATTATTTATTATTTAATGTTAATTGCCTATGGCGAATAATCTTGAGTGCACTGTTCTCTTTGCTCCCATCTTCAATGCCATCTTGCTCACACGAAATATGTTTGCATAAGTTGTAACATATTATACTGTTATCTCTTTCTTTCTCAGTGACTCAAGATTGCACGCACAACAATTATCTCATGCGTTACTCTTTCTTCAAGCCTCAGTGAAGCATTATTTTGCCACGTACACTACTTAGAGCCTTGCTCAACATTTCTCTTCATCTGCATCGAACTGAGCTGACCATCTGGCGAATAACAGAATAAAGCACAGTCACCAATAGCAAAGAACCTTGAGTAACAAGATATTGCAATTGTTAAGAAAAAGCTTTACAGTTATTTCGTCTCAAGGTTCCGCTCTGTGCGTGTGTTTCCCTTTTTGCTGGGCCTGCTGTCTAGAATTTTGCTATTTTTCATGATGACATAGATAAGTATACAGGGTGGCGGATGAATTTCGCTACATTAAGAAACTCAAATAACTTTTTTCTTAGTGTATGGAATTCATTTTTATTTTTTTTATTTTTAAGCTTATTCAATTTTATTAAATATAGCTTAACTAGTCTTAAAAATAATTGAAATTAAATGGCCGCCACGCTCGTTGACACACGTGCGGCATCTTAACAAAAAGTTGTTCATGACTGCTTGGAGAGTTGAAACAGGAATGCCCGCAATTACTGCTTGAATGGATTGCTTTAATTCTTCCAAATTTGTCGGTTTTACTTTGTAGACTTTCTGTTTACAATAGCCCCACAAGAAAAAGTCTGGTGCAGTAAGGTCAGGTGACCTGGGTGGCCAACGAAAATCGGAGTTTCTTGAAATCAGCTTATTTGGAAATTTTTGTCGCAATTCTGTCATAACAGGCCGGGTTATGTGAGGAGGTGCACCATCTTGTTGAAACCATTCTGATCTGAAAGGAATTCTCCTTCGGCGTAATTCTGGGTAGAAAAAATTTCTCAACATGTTCAAATAACGGTCTCCAGTAACCGTAACGGTCTGACCGTTTTCTTCGAAGAAGTAAGGCCCGACAAGACAGCGCGATGAAACTGCGCACCACACCGTGACGCGAAGTGGATGTAATTCCTTCTCATGGAGAACCTGTGGGTTCTGAGCATCCCATATTCGACAATTTTGTTTGTTCACGTTGCCGTTTAAGTCGAAATGGGCCTCGTCAGACATAAAAAGGCAGTTCAACATGTTTTCGTCCTCATCCACTATTTGAAGCATCTTCTGGCAAAACTCCAAGCGAATCGGCAAGTCTGCTGGATTGTTGTTGTTGTTCATTTTCGTTAAATGTAAAGATCAATCTACAAAATAAAAAAAAAATCATACAGATAACTTAATTAGAAAAAAAATTATAAGCTTTTTTTTTTGTAGCGTCTTTCATCCGCCACCCTGTATATAAAATCAAATTTCTAAAAGAAACCTCGAGAGTATAAGCACAAAACTATTAATCTTGTAACGCTTTATCTCGTTAATAATAGGATCTCATAAATTGTAAAGTCTAAGCAAAAAGAATAAAAATGTAATTGAATTAAAAAAAATTTTAAAGCGAATTTAATTTATAAACTATTGGAAAAGTTGCATTCGGACGCAACCGACGCGTCGGTGTGACTAGTTGTACGCTAACGCAATTTCTGTATTCGGTGCGTACCTGGTAATTTATTTGTATATCCTGTAACTGCACCTGAATTTAGGGACCAGGATTTGACAAATGATCTCAGGTAAGCATTACAGAATGAAAAACAAAAATCAAGTATCTTAACAATAACGAACGAAACAACAACAATAACAAGTAAGAAGGCTCTAGTCGGGAGAGCCCGACTAGAAGATACCCTGAACCCAGTTGCAATAAATATATTTAATTTATATAAGACTTTGGTACACTGGCTTAGCTTCCATCGATTAAGTTCAATATCTCCGGTGTTTCTCAACCGATTTGGACGAAATTTTCAGAAAAGTTCTATCATTATCCATTACTTCAACGCTCATTTTTACATTTTCCAAATTCGATATTTTTTTGTAATCGATTCCATGTGTATATCGGAAACCAGAATAGCTATCGATAATTTGAAGCAAACTTGTTCTGCTCATGGTATAGGAGAACTTAAATACAAAATCAGAAGTCTCTAGCTCTTGTAGTCTCTGAGATCCACGCGTTCATACAGACAGACAGACGGACAGACGGACAGACAGACGGACAGACGGACATGGCTATCTCGTCTCGGCTGTTGATGCTGATCAAGAATATATATACTTTATAGGGTCGGAGATGCTTCCTTCTGCCTGTTACATACTTTTGCACAAAACCATTATACCCTTATTTACCCATTTTATGGGTTAAGGGTATAAAAAAAGGGGCAAAAACGGGCAGCTGAAACTTTTTGCATTAGATAAAGGAATAATCAAAGAAATAAATTTGAAAATATGGCAGATGTAAAATGTGATAATTTTTTTTATATTCCATCAAAGTTGAGAAATAGTGAAAGAGTGGATAGTTGGTAAATATTGATTTGCCTGGCCAAACGCAAAACAAATAGTACAATTTTTTTTAAAAATAGATCTATCAATAGAACCAAAAATAATGACGATCCGTACCTTAGTTTTTGAGATATTGTATCTCAAAGCCGACCAATTTACCTTAAAATTGTGATTTTTATGTAACACAAAAAATCAGACAACTTTGACTTCTATATCTTCTAAACATAAAATCCGGTTACATTAAGGATTGCAGATTTGAAATCGTTGGAAAATTTCCTATAAAGTGGGTTCATTCAATATTTTTTAGAGGCACATGCAATTTTTGATTTTTGACACCTGACTTGTTCTACGGGCGCCACTGTGCGACGTAGCATATGTTGAAACTTTGCCAACTTCGAGCCTTGAACAGCTGATGTTTGTTTTATGTTTGAATTTATGAATTTATAAAGTGAACCAAAATGGAGAAAAAAACAAGCAATTTTACTAGCTTTTAATTCAATAATGACGCAGGCAGTTCTTGCTGCTGCTGCTGTAGTTGAAGAAGAGAAGCCGTACAGAAGTGCTCGACGGTGTTGGGCGTGAGAGCATTTTTTGCAGCGGGATAGGCTTGGGCTATCAACAAAAAACTAGAGCTTAATCAAAAAATATAATTACATTTTAATAAATTTTATTTGTTTTTTATTTTTTACATCTATATTCCAAAGAAAGTTCCATTATTTTTCTTTCAAATTCCTTTGCCTTTGACTTTTCCAATTCGAGGTACATATGCATCTCTAGCAAATGTCAGCACGCCATCGATTGGAGCTGCTGCGATTGCGGCTCCGACAGCAACTCATTATCCTCATCTTGCAACGAAGACTCCTCTTTTGCAGTCGAGCTGCCCCATGCATGCGAATTGCTTACCCTGGAAAATAAATAGTATAATTAATAAATCAATAATAATTACAAATCAAAGGCAGTGCTTACTTTCGTCGCTTGTACGCCTCTTCTAGAAACTCTAAATTCTTAAAAAAAAAAGCCAGTTGGATGGCATACTTGAAGCAGCGCCCCTTTTGCTGTAGACTTTTTTTTCCTTCCACTCTGCTTACAGGTACCATATTCCAGTGGACTATCTAAAAAAACTTTATCCTGCGCCCAATTTCACGGAATCCATACCCCTCTTCAAACAAAGCAAGTATTCTGCCCTTTTCCTGCTCTGTAAGCGCTGTACCACGTGGCATTATTTTAAAATCGCAGTATAATCAAAATAATATGTTATATAGGCTTATTCTTTTCAGTTTCAAACACAATCAACACTTTGAAACTCATTATTGAAAGTGGTTTTATAACTGTGAAACAACCGAAAATCAGTTTTTTCAACAAAACTTATGTACCTTTATCAGAAACGCCGTCTGGCTTGGTACACAATATTTTTTTTTTTTGTAAACCACGCAAATGCGTAGAACATTGTTTTTGAAAACAAGTGCATCATAGTTAATTTTGGCTATGCCAAGACTATGATACCCTTCACACATGGATCATTTTTTTTTTTTTTTTTTCAATTTGCATGGTGGCTATGTCGTAGAATGCTCCTAGCGGGATAAAATTTCATAGTGAACCAACCCGACATGATCTTAGCAATCTGTTAAAGTTCCATCAAGATCGGTTCAGCAGTTTGGCCGGGAATCGTGTTGAAACTGACGGACAGACGGACGGACACGCGGAAATCAATTCCTGAGCTCATCCTGATCATTTTTATAAATAGCTTGTGGGGTCTCCCATCATTCCTTTCAGGCGTTACAGATTCATGACAAACTCAATATACCCTGTTTCACATGTGTGAAGGGTATAAAAATGTACCGTTCAAAAAATATAAGAAAACTTGTGGTGTCATTATATATGTATGTGAAACGCACCTTATGTATATCAATTATATACTGACCTATGTCAATTAAAAGCAGTAAAAGTTGATCTGTTCTACGGTTAAATTGATATGAGATCCTGTAGTTAGCTTCATTGTCTTATTAATTGTGTTAAAGTGCAGTTGCAAATTAAAATGGCAGGCTTAGAAGATATTTTTGCTGATAATACATTAAATGATTTGGAAAGTGTACAAGTGCTAAATGAAATTGATTAACTGTTTTTATTTCTTAGTGAATGGAGAATACAAAGTGCATTTTTTTTAATTTAAATGGTACTTATAAGTATTTTAGAAATATAATTATATAATATTATTATAATAATTATAATTTAAAACATAGTGGCGCATAGTTAATTTTGGCTATGCCAAGACTATGATACCCTTCATACAGCCAAATCAATGCTCCCCCCTCTTATGTTTCTGTGCAGTTGTTGGTAATTTTTCGCTAATATTTTTACTCTTGAGCAACAACAATTGATAGTACGATATGGTAAAATTGTATGGTGGCTATATCGTAGAATAATCCGATCGAAATGAAATTTCATAGTGAACAAACCCGACATGATCTAAGCAATCTGTGAAAGTTTCATCAAGATCGGTTCAGCAGTTTGGCCGGAAATCGTGTTGATATGGTAAATTTGTATGGTGGCTATGTCGTAGATTTCTCCGATTGGGATGAAATTTCATAGTGAACAAACCCGACATGATCTAAGCAATCTGTGAAAGTTTCATCAAGATCGGTTCAGCAGATTGAACGGAAATCGTGTTGAAACAGACAGACGGACGGACGGACGGACAGACGGAAATCAGTTCCTGAGCTCGTCCCGATCATTTTGATATATATAACTTATGGGTTCTCCCATCATTCCTATAAGGGTATAAAAATACCCGATCAATAAGAAAATAATTAAGTAAGAAGGCTCTAGTCGGGAAAGCCCGACTAGAAGATACCCTGAACCCAGTTGCAATAAATAAATTAAATTTATGTAAGACTTTGGTATACTGACTTAGCTTCAATCGATTAAGTGCAATATCTCCGGTGTTTCTCAACCGATTTGGACGAAATTTTCAGAAAAGTTATATCATTACCCATTACGTCAACCCTTATTTTAAGATTTTCCAAATTCGATGTTTTTTGTTATCGATTTTATGTGTATATCAGAAACCAGAATAGTTATCGATAATTTGAAGCAAAATTGTTCTGAAGTCTCTAGCTCTTGTAGTCTCTGAGATCCACGCGTTCATACAGACGGACAGACGGACGGACAGACGGACATGGCTATATCGTCTCGGCTGTTGATGCTGATCAAGAATATATATACTTTATGGGGTAAGAGTTGCTTCCTTCTGCCTGTTACATACTTTTGCACAAAACCATTATACCCTTCTTTACCCTATTTATGGATTAAGTTTATAAAAATACGAAATTTATAAGTGTTCAGGGCAGCAGCTGATGCCGTCTGAGTGCATTGCACTCGCTTTTAAACTGCAAGCGCTTAAAGTAGCGCTGCTCTCTTTTAAGTTATCTCGCCGCTCATTTATAGCTGTAATTCTTTTCTTTTGCTTCTTGCATACCTAACTAAGCCGAACGCTCATGCATCTCCCACTATTGTTTGTTTGTAAGTCATCTGATTCGGTTTTCGTTTTTCGAGCAAACGGAGCAATAAAACATTGTTAATTGCTAAATTACATAAATCGATTGTTAGTTATAGAGAAAGACATCGCGCCCCTCTTGAGAATAAATGTCAGGCGATCTGCATAATAAACGATTAAAAACATAAAGACATTGTGCTGTTCTTCTTAAAATTATTATTGTGCAAAGCAAAATGCCGAAAAAGCTCGGCAGCTCCCAACATTTTGGTGACCCCGACGTGATTTCGCGATTCTTGTTTCGTTTTGTGCGTAATTATCAAGCATTTATTGTACATACATACATACATATTTGCAATTGCGCGTGTTCAAAAACATTTCTGTTTTAAAGTCATAATCTCGCTGTTCGGTGAAAAGAGTGCATACATGCAAACATATATATGTGCGAACATTCACACGCACCGCCCCGCCGTTAGTTGTTTTCGTTTTCGCTTTGGGCTTGCATTTTTCATACAGTGCTACAAAAAAGTAAACGAATTGTGCGCATTACTGCTGCAGTTATTTTTCGTAGCTGCAGTACAGCTTGCTGTACTTTTTTGTATTCTACTTTGTGAACAATACATACAAGCACACCTCAATAGACAAAAGCATTTTATTGCAATTTTTCGCCGCAAAAAAAGCGCAACTGTCGTCGAATGCAGACGTGTTTTCTCATCGTGGTCCGGTTAATTAATTCCCAAACGCAAAAGTGCAGTGATATAGAAGCTTATAAAATATATATTTTATGCGAAAAGACGCTAAGTGCAATGTATCTGCACAAATTGCTTTTTAAAAAATCTGCAATTCAAACAAAACAATTGACTTTTAATAAATAATAACATATAAAACAAAAGGCACTAACAAATTCTTCACCTCGCTTAAGACAATGAGTCAACGCGAGAATTGTGGCCAGCGACCACGCGAGCAAGACGAGCGTCGTCGGCTGAGCAACGCTTACTTTTCCGTAGTTTCAGAGCAGCCCGAGCGGTCAATTACCCCCAACCCGCAAATCGAACTCTCTTACACAGCGCGTGCCAGAGAACGTTCTTGCTCACCGTCTCCGTCCCTGTTATCTATCGAGTCAACGCAATCCGACCGCGCGCGGTCGGCAACACCCAATCCGACAAATGAAGTATTGCACACAGCACGCGACCGAAAGTTTTCGTGCTCCCCGTCTCTCTTAGCAACGACTGCAAGTGCCGCGGCCTCTCTAGGTACCGCAACAGCGACTACAACCACAACTGCACCGATACCTACTTCCCGTTCAACAAGCACAACGACTGCTGCGCCGTCAGCAAATCAAACTGCAAACAGCAAACATGTTAAGCCGGCTACGCAGACTGGTATGGATCGCTACATTTATATCAAAAGAAAGCTAAGTCCGCAAAATTCTACGAATAATCCAAAAACGACCCGTAGCAAATTAAATATACCCTCGAATGATACTACATACAATAGCAATAGATTTCACATCTTGGCAGAAAACACAGATGATCTGCCTTCTGAAGCCGTTGGGGTTGTCACGAAAAAGCCGAAGCCACCCCCAATATATATACGCGAGAAAAGCTCCAGTGCTTTTGTTAACAAAGTTATCGAGCTCATAGGCAAAGATAGTTTCTACATGGTTCCTCTCGTACAGGGTAAAATTCAAGAAATTAAAGTCCAGACAAAGTCGGAAGATAATTACAGAGTTCTCATAAAGTATCTAAACGAAAAAAAAAAGAATTATTATACGTATCAATTAAAAGCTGCAAGGGCCTGCAGGTCGTAATAAAAGGCTTAGAACCTGATGTAACACCAGAAGAAATAAAACAGGCGCTGCAGGAAAAAGGATTTCGAGCAAAAACCGTCATAAACATCTTAAACAGGAATAGGATGCCGCAACCACTTTTTAAAATAGAACTTGAACCAGAAACGAAGATGCGTAAAAAAAACGAGGTGCACTCAATATACAAACTTCAGCTTTTACTTCACCGAAGAATCACCGTAGAAGAACCGCACAAACGAAACGGTCCGGTACAATGTATGAACTGCCAAGAGTACGGCCATACAAAAGCCTACTGTACACTGCGCTCGGTATGCGTATACTGTGGGGAACTGCACAGCCCCGCAAGTTGCCCAGTAAGCAAAGAAGACTCTAGCAAAAAATTCTGCAACAACTGCGAAGGCAAGCATACAGCCAACTACAGAGGCTGCCAAGTCTACAAGGAACTTAAAAATCGTATCCACCAGCGCTGTACCACTGCACGCTCGCAACACGCACCGACTACCTTCACTCCATCGAAACACAACCCAGACGCCTTCTTTTCATCTGCAGCCAGATCCTCACTTGGCCCCGAGTTCTCAACCAATAACGCAACTTATGCAAGCGCCCTAAGATCCGGACTGGCTCTTCCTGCCTCAAACACACCGTACTTACAACCAAAACAAGTGAGCACAAACGCTGCACAGGAGCAGCAACAAAGTAACCTCGAAGCACTCGTATGTACCCTGCAGCAGAGCATGAACGAGTTTATGTCATTCATGAAAACAACTATGAAGGAACTATTGCGTAATCAAAATCTCTTGATACAAATGCTTGTATCACAACAGTCAAAATAATCAATGGCTGAGATACGAATATCTACGTGGAACGCTAATGGCGTCTCACAGCATAAACTTGAATTAGCTCAATTCCTACTCGATAAGCACATCGACGTAATGCTACTTTCCGAAACACACCTTACAAACAAATATAACTTTAACATAAGTGGATACTTATTCTATGGTACAAATCATCCCGATGGTAAAGCACACGGTGGAACTGGTATTTTGATCAGAAGCCGCCTCAAGCACCACTACTATAAAGAGTTTGCTGAAAACTTTCTACAGGCCACATCTCTAAAAATACATTTAAACAGTGGGAACCAACTTACTCTTGCCGCTGTATACTGCCCTCCGCGTTATACCATATCTGAAGACCAATTTATGGAATTTTTTAACTCACTAGGAGAATGCTTTATAGCGGCAGGAGACTACAATGCCAAGCACACACACTGGGGATCTCGTCTAGTGAATCCAAAAGGAAAGCAGCTCTACAATGCAATTATAAAAGCTAACAACAAGCTCGACTACGTTTCTCCTGGCAGACCAACATACTGGCCGACAGATCCCAAAAAACTACCCGATTTGATTGACTTTGCAGTTACCAAAAACATTTCGCGTAGACTGATAAGTGCAGAGTGCCTTTCGGATCTATCATCCGATCACTCCCCAGTCCTAATAAATCTGCAACGACACCCTGAATACATAAATCGACCCAGTAAGTTAACTTCACATAAAACTAACTGGCTCAGATACAAAAAATTTATAAGCTCACACATTGAGCTTAAGCCACGTCTCGTTGATGTAGCTGACATTGACAGTTTTGTTAACACTCTGGAGACTGTCTTCGTCGCCGCAGCTCGCGCCGCTACGCCTCAAATACCAAAAACAATACACAACCAAAGGACAACAAATCTACAAATTGAACAGCTCGTTCTTGAAAAGCGGCGCTTACGACGTGATTGGCAATCGAACAGATCGCCATCGGCGAAGCAAAAACTAAAAGACGCCACACGTAAACTCACCAAAGCGTTAAAAATCGAGGACGAGCGCGCTCAACGCCGTTACATCGAGCAATTATCAACCACCAGTACGAAAAACTCATTGTGGAGAGCTCACCCAACTCTAAGCTCACCAACAGAAACAGTAATGCCTATAAGAAACTTCGCAGGCGGCTGGGCTCGCAGCGATGAAGAAAGAGCTAACACATTTGCTACTCATCTCCAAAAAGTGTTCCAACCTAACGCTGCAACAAATACGTTTGCACTACCGACTTCTTCAAACGGCTCTCAGCTTCAAGATGATCCAATCAAGTTTCGCCCGAATGAAATCGTTAGAATCATTAAAGAGCAACTGAACCCAAAAAAAGCTCCAGGAGGTGACCAAATAACCCCAAAGATGATTATTGAGCTTCCTTACTGTACAATATGCATAATTGCCCAGCTCTTCAATGCTATCACCAAACTTGGCCACTATCCAGACAGATGGAAAAAGTCAATTATAATTATGATACCAAAGCCTGGAAAAGATCACACAGTTCCCACGTCGTATAGACCTATAAGCTTATTACCGTGTCTATCAAAACTTTTTGAAAAATGTTTGCTGTCCCGGATAAATCCATTCCTAAATCTTCATAACATAGTCCCGTCACACCAGTTTGGCTTTCGTGAAAAGCACGGAACAATTGAGCAGGTTAACAGAATAACATCAGAGATACGAAGCGCGTTCGAAAATAGAGAATACTGCACTGCAATATTTCTGGATGTTTCTCAGGCATTCGACAAAGTTTGGTTGGAAGGTCTAATGCATAAGATCAAAGCAATGCTCCCAAACAACACACATAAGCTGCTTAAGTCGTACCTATACGACAGGAAGTTCGCAGTAAGATGTAACACTGCAATGTCTGACGAACACAGTATCGAAGCTGGTGTTCCACAGGGCAGCGTACTTGGACCAACACTGTACGTGCTTTTCACAGCAGACATCCCAATAAGCAGCCGATTGACAACATCTACCTTTGCTGATTATACAGCTATTCTCAGCCGCTCAAGCTGCCCAATACAAGCAACAGCGCAACTAGCCCTTCATCTGGTCAACGTGGAAAAATGGTTATCAGGTTGGCGAATTAAGGTAAACGAACAAAAATGTAAGCAAGTAACTTTCACCCTTAACAGGCAAGATTGTCCACCGCTCACGTTAAACAACACCACACTTCCAAAAACAAACGATGTAACGTATCTGGGCGTACACTTAGACAGAAGACTAACATGGCGGCGACACATTGAAGCTAAAAGAACACATCTCAAACTGAAAGCCAATAGCCTCCACTGGCTCATCAATGCTCGCTCTTCCATTAGTTTGGACTACAAGGTCCTGCTTTACAACTCTGTTCTAAAACCAATCTGGACCTATGGTTCCCAGTTATGTGGAACGCTAGCAACAGCAGCATTGCCATTGTCCAGAGAGCCCAGTCAAAAATATTGAGAACCATTACCGGGGCACCATGGTATGTTCGAAACGAAAACATTCATAAAGACTTAAACATCTCAACAGTCAAGGAGGAAATAGAGGAACAAAAAGTAAAATATCTTATCAAGCTCTCATCGCACACAAATCATCTCGCGAGAGGTCTCACAAGGCTGCGCAGCCGATCCCGTCTTCGTCGTAACGACTTACCAACCCAGCGATGATTTTTAGGGACGCGCACTCAGAATACAGTCAAAAACAAAAATGAACTGTTAGCTAAGATTTATTTATAAGATTTGTATACTTATTGCTAGTTTTCTAATTCAAAACTGTGCAATTAAAAAAAAAAAAAAAAAAAAAAAAAAAAAAAAATTTTTCGCCGCGCTTAACGTCAATGTAGCAAAGACCCACGCGAAAAATCATGGTTGATGAGAACTGCAGTGCTGAGGCTGCTCAATCCAGCCCTCCAACAAACATGAATGCTTCAACTAGTGCTTACATGGATAAAATGTAATTTTTGAAGCTAAAGACGCAGTCAATTTTTAATGGATTGGAAGGTGTGTGCCAGGATATAGATGCCAATAAGCTAGCCGCTCTTGATGAATACGCGCTCAACGCTCTTCTGGACTTGTTAAACAAATTTGAGACAAATTTTGATGCAGCTCATACCAGTTTGGAAGAGATATACTTTGGCGCCATGTTTAGTGATTTGCCAGCAAAGTTTTGCTCCGCTTTGATATAGCTAAGGACTACTATACAACGTAAGCAAACTAAGCAGTCTACCGCACAGTTCAACGATCAAAGCAAACCTTGCCGACACGCAGTCAGTCATCATCATGCCCAATCGTTCTCGTTTGCCACATTTGACGCTACCTAGCTTCGATGGCTCTTATGCTGATTGGACCAACTTTTATTCGCTATTTACAAGCTCGACAAAGAGACCGAGCTCTCGTCTATCGAAATGCTACAGCATCTGCGGTTATGCTTAACTGGTACCGCGTTGAATGCCATACAGTCGTTGGAAATAAATGAGGGCAACTATACTGTTGCTTGGGAAATTCTTAAGAACCGATTATTTAATAACCGCATTATCTTGCATGCACACATCAGAGAGATACATGGACTTGATAAGGTTGATGCGTCTGCGGTAAGGTTACGAGAATTCACCGACAAAATCACCTCTCATCTTTGCGCTTCGGAATCATTCGCATCAAAGGAAGAGATAGCCGACTGCATCATAGTGCAATCGCTTACACAGAAGTTGGATAAGGCATCTCAGGCAAAGTGGGAGGAAGCGTCTTCAAGCAGCGAGTTACCATCTTGGAGCAAACTTAAAGGTTTTTTGCAGATTTAGAGTTTGCAGTGCAAATGGATCATGCTGGTAAGTCAGGAAAAACAGTGAGTTCAACGCAAAGAAAATCGTTCGTTGCTGCCAATGCGCCCGCTGCGTGTTCCTTTTGTGAAAACGCAAGCCATCAGATATACCAGTGTTCACGCTTCGGAAATTTATCGCCAAATTTTGCGACAAAAGGAAGCTAAAAGGCTCTCTCTTTGCCTAAAATGCCTTAAGACGGGGCACCAAGTTCGGGATTGTAAGTCTGGAGGCTGCCGAAAATGCCGGTCAAAGCATAATTCTCTGTTGCATTTCACTCAAACGTCAGCCACCGGCGCCCATTCCACAACTCACGAGCCTACAGTCAGCTCCACACCAGCGTCTTTAACCTCACATCAAGCTCTCGTATCTCACTCAACATCTGATGGCGTGCTACTCGCTACAGCTTTTGTTCTTTTTAAAAATAGCTTTGGCTCATTTGTTCCTTGCCGAGCACTCCTTGACTCCGGCTCACAGCTGCACTTCGTAACCAGTCGTCTCGCAAATCAACTACAACTTCGTAAAATAAAAACACAGGCTGCAGTTTCCGGCATAGGAGATGTAAACTTCAAAACAGAAGGATACTCAGTCGACCTCGTTCTGAAGCGGACTTCAAACATCATCGTCTAGACAATTACTGAAAATCAGCCTCGGATGTACGTGAGCACTTAAAATTGGGAAGTTCCCTCCAACATTCAACTAGCCGACCCTTCGTTTAATATACCTCAGCGTATTGGTCTTCTCATCGGAGCTGGCTTGTTTTCGAGCTGCTTTGCATTGGGCAAATACAGCTAGCGCCAGGTCTACCATTGTTGCACAAGGCACATCTGGGCTGGATTGTATCTGGTGGCGGTCATTGGACCCCAAAGCTCTCTTCGTTCGTCGCTAGTAAAAAATCATCAGATGCCAGATCTCACAGCACTCAGCTGGACGAGCTAGTGCGTAGTTTTTGGGAAGTTGACTTTCAAGTCGAGCATTTTCAAGGCAACAAAAGAAGAGCTCGCGTGCGAATCCCACTTCCAACAGAATGTTGTTCGATTGCCTTCAGGTGAATATCCAGTTCGCCTGCCATTTAAACATGGCACAGAGTCCCTGGGTGATTCTTACATGCAAACCCGGCGCAGGCTTGAAAACCTTGAGCAAAAATTAGTTCGAGTTCCTCTCCTTAAAACGAAATATTCGGCATTCATAAAGAAATGCGTTGAACTCAACCATATGTCGCTGGTGCCGAGCACAGATTAGCACAGGTGTAAATATTTTCTACCTCATCATTGCGTGCTTAAGGAGGATAGCACAACAACAAAGCTCAGAGTTGTATTCGAAGGCTCTGCAACCACAACGTCTGGATTATCCTTGAAACAGATTCTTATGGCAGGTCCTACAATTCAAGATAAGCTGTTTAATATACTTATTCGATTTCGAACTTTTCCTATCGCCCTGAAAGCTGATATTTGCAAGATGTATTGGTGCGTCCGACTCGCTACTCCCGATGACTGGTTCCAATTCATACTGTGGCTTGATTCTCCCGAAGAGGATATAAAATGTTATTAGTTGAATACCGTCACCTATGGCACTAAGCCCGCCTCTTTCCTTGCCATACGCGCTATGCATCAGCTAGCAAAGGACCAAAGCTTGGATTACCCTCTGGCCGCGCAAATCGTTCTGCAGCATTTATACGTGAATGACATGATATCAGGAGGTAGTTCTCTTGAGGAGGTGCGCGGCATAATAGACCAGTCCAACAAGCTTTTGGCTAAGGGAAACTTTCTGCTTCGGAAGTGGTGCTCGAATCGTCAAGACGTTATCAGCGACATTCCAGATAGAGAACGGGAAAGTCTTCTTAAGTTCGACGACAACATTGACGTCACAAAGGCACTCGGTCTTGTATGAGAGCCACGCGAGGATAGCTTCGTGATCACGTTTGCTCTTCATGGTGATAACAAAAGGCACACAGAGCGTTCCGTCTTAGCGACCATAGCAAGGTGTTATGATCCACTTGGGGTAATCGGGCCCACAATGACCAGAGCCAAGATCATATTGCAAAGGATGTGGAGAGAAAAATTAGCATGGGACGAAAGCTTGCCCCAACTCCTTGCCATAGCCTTGACTGGATTCTGTAACGATTTTGTTGAGGTGCGTCATGCAAAATTTCACCCGTACGTGTTACTTCCAAGTGCGGTACTTTAGTTGCAAGTATTTTGCGACGCTAGCTTGGAAGCTTATGGAGACTGCATCTATACTGTTTCTCTGATCGGTAACCAGATGCAGTCTCACCTTTTCTGCTCAAAGGCTCGTATCGCTCCTTTAAAAACCATCACGGTTCCAAAGCTTGAACTATGCGCTGCCCACTTGCTTGCAGAATTGGTGTGCGAAATAGTAAAGATGAAGATTTTAAAATGCAAGGTTCAGACTCATCAGTAGTCCTTTCTTGGTTGCTGGAAGAATCCTCTAAATTCAATGTTTTTGTCGCGAATAGAGTTTGTGCAATACAGGAACTAACAGCTGGTATGGAATGGCGATATGTGCCGACTGCAATGAATCCTGCTGATATTCTTTCCAAGGGAGCATCACCACAAAAGCTGTTGCACTCAGCGCTTTGTCTGCGAGGTCCTTAATTCTTGCAGGGAAATTTGGATCAATGGCCAGCACATTGCTTACCTCAGCTGCAGTTGCCGGAAATTCGAACGAAGATTCTCTTTGTTGCGTATGTTGATGGTGATATGTCGCTCTCATTCAAATACATCAATTCATTTGGAATCGCTCAGCGCATTTTTGGATATGTGCACAAGTTAATCAATCTTCGGACTTCTTCTAAATCGGTGCAGCTCTCGGCAAAAAAATTCGTTCTGGGACATACATTCTTATTCGCATCGTTCAAAGGGCCCATTTACATGAGGAATATAATCAGCTTCAAAGGAAAAAGGTTGTCAGCTCATCAAGTATCATATCATCGTTAAACCCATTCTAGATGACTTCGGCTTAATACGTGTAGGAGGACGCCTTACAAATTCAACACTTGGCTTCGAGGCCCGACACCCAATTTTACTGCCGAAGAATCATCCTTTAACATTAGCTATCATAACTTACTTTCATCGTAAGTACCATCACGCTGGTCCCCAAGCTCTTCTTGCTGCACTACGAATGCAATCTTGGCCGGTTGGCGGCCTAAAAACGGTATCTCGAGCCCTGTACAAATGCATTATTTGCTGTAGAGCACATCCACGTCTTGTTGAGCACATCATGGCAAGTCTACCAAAGGATCGCGTTCAGAGTTCACAAGCATTTACGATCACAGGCGTTGATTACTGTGGTCCCTTTAATTACAGGTCTGAAGTTCGCAACAAGGCTCCTAAAAAAATGCTACATATACGTTTTTGTTTGCTTCGCCGCCAAGGCCGTTTGGTTAGAGCTCGTCAAGGATCTTTCAACCGATAGTTTTCTAAGCGCTCTCAAGCGATTCGTGGCTACTCGTGGCATACCTAATTGCATCTGGTCTGACAATGCGACTGAATTCGTTGGTGGAAAAAATGAGTTACTGGAGCTGCGGAACTTGCTCTTAAACGGAAAGCATCTTGAGACAATCTATGCTTAGTGCTTGAGCAATGGATTCGACTGGAAGTTTATACCACCTCGATCGCCCCACTTTGGCGGCCTGTGGGAGGCCGCAGTTAAACTGGCCAAGCATCATTTATATCGCTCAATGGGATCTTCGCTTCTTGGATTCGATGAATTACGCACCTTGGTGTGCCAAATTCAAGCAATAATCAATTCACGTCCTCTTGTATCGCTTTCAGAAAATCCAGCAGACCTCGACTTTTTGACACCTGGACATTTTCTTATTGGTAGGCCACTGGTTGCACTTCCTGAGCCAGATCTTACATCGTTGAACTGCAGCCATCTCGATCGCTGGCAGCACGTTGCTTACATCCAACAACTCTTCTGGAACAGATGGAAGGAGGAATACCTTTCTCTTCTTCAGCAGCGTGTAAAGTGGAGGATTTCACAAACCCCTCTCAAGGTGAATGATCTCGTTTGCATCAAGGACGAAAATCTCCTTCCATTAAAGTGGCCCCTAGCTCACGTCGAAGAGACCATACACGGCGATGATGGCGTTGTACGCGTAGTTGTCTTGCGCACCCCCACTGGAACAACACGTCGAGCTGTCAATAAGTTGGTCATTCTTCCCGTTCAGGATCCTGTTGAAAACCATGGGTTTTTCAACGGTGGGGAGGATGTTCAGGGCAGCAGCTGATGCCGTCTGAGTGCATTGCACTCGCTCTTAAACTGCAAGCGCTTAAAGTAGCGCTGCTCTCTTTTAAGTTATCTCGCCGCTCATTTATAGCTGTAATTCTTTTCTTTTGCTTCTTGCATGCCTAACTAAGCCGAACGCTCATGCATCTCCCATTATTGTTTGATTGTAAGTCGTCTGACTCGGTTTTCGTTTTTCGAGCAAACGAAGCAATAAAACATTGTTAACTGCTAAATTACATAAATCGATTGTTAAATTATAAAGAAACACATCGCGCCCCTCTTGAGAATAAAAGTCAGGCGATCTGCATAATAAACGAATAAAAACATAAAGACATTTTGCTATTCTTCTTTAAATTTTTATTGTGCAAAGCAAAATTGCCGAAAAAGGTCGCCAGCTCCCAACAATAAGCAAGTATATAAAAAAAAAAAAATGTGGAAACGTTGCAGTCGGACGCAACCGACTGCGGTATATTCGATACCTGTATTAAAACTGGTAAAAACAGGCCTGATTGCATAGGGGTTAGGATGTGGGAGGGGTTAACGCTGCCTCAAAAATTTTCTTATGTAGATGGGGATGCCGCCAGCTATCTTCCTACCAAATTTGATGACTCTAGCTCAAAGTTTGTAAGAGGTTTAGAAAGGGGGGCGTGGGGCGGTATGGGTGGGCGTGGCACTCATATGTGTGCTACAGATCTTTGTGGTATGCCACCAGCTAACTTCCTTCCAAATTTGGTGACTCTAGCTCAAAGTTTGTAAAAGATGGGGGAAAGGGGGGCTGTGGGGGGCATGAGTGGGCGTGACATCCAAATTTTCGATGCAGATCTTTGTGGTATGTCAAGCAGTAGTCCAAAATGCAAATCAAAATAATGGCTATCATAATAATTATAAAAATAAATCAAATAAATCCAACAAAAAATATTCAACCGTTCAGCAGTTTTTTATTATAATTATTTTTTATTCTCGATACCGAAGGTAAAGAATATATTGGTTTTGTGCAATGTCCGTCATGGTGTCTGTCCGTCTGACCGTCTGTCCGTCTGTATGAACGCAACTTTTTTCCACACCCTTCAAGCTAGAGACTTGAAACTTTCCAATTCTCTTTACATATGGGATAGTAAATTAAAGTGTCAAGATTTGGGTTCTACGATAACTAGGGGGCTGGCAAATCGATAAGTTCGATAACTTAAAAACGATAAGTCCGCATATTTCACACACCCTTACAGCTAGAACTACCAAATTTGTTAAAAAGATAGCTACTAGCAACTCCTAAAAAACTGCATCAAAAATTTTGGAGCCACGCCCCCCATTCCGCCCCCAGCCACCGCATTTTAAAGTCAAAAAAGCCTATATCTCCCACAGTTTTTGAGCTAGAGCCACCAAATTTGGTGCCAAGATAGGTGATGATGACCCCCAAAAAAATGCATCAAAAGTTTGGATGCCACGCCCACCAATACCGCCCTAGCCGCCCCCAGCTGCCCCAACGCTTCGCCGAAAACGAGAATGCGCGTATCTTCCAAATTTGTGGAGCTAGAGCCACCAAATTAGGTAGGAAGACAGCTGGTAACGAACCCCAAAAAACTGCATCAAAGTTTTGGAGTCATGCCCACCCATTTCGCCCCCAGCCCCCCCGCATTTTAAAATCAGAAAAGCTTATATCTCCCACAGGTTTTGAGTTAGATCCATTAAATTTGGCGAGCCCGACTAGAAGATAACCTGAACCCAGTTGCAATATATTAATTAAATTTATAATTGAATTAAAATTCGATATCTCCAGTGTTTCTTAACCGATTTGGACGAAATTTCCAGAAAAGTTCTATCGTTACCCATTACTTAAACCCTCATTTTTACATTTTCCAAATTCGATATTTTTTTGTAATCGATTCCATGTGTATATCGGAAACCAGAATAGTTATCGATAATTTGAAGAAAATTTGTTCTGCTTATCGTATAGGAGAACTTATATCCAAAATCTGAAGTCTCTAGCTCAGACGGACATGGCTATATCGTCTCGGCTGTTGATGCTGATCAAGAATATATATACTTTATGGGGTCGGAGATGCTTCCTTCTGCCTGTTACATACTTTTGCACAAAACCATTATACCCTTATTTACCCATTTTATGGGTTAAGGGTATAAAAAAGAATTTGTTTATTAATAATAGCCTTTTAGATGATGTAAAACCAGTTGATGAATTATGTGAAGCTTGTTTATACGGAAAGCAAGCCATATTACATTTCGAAAACTATAAAAAAAATAATATATAAAAAAACTTTTTTTTTTAGTAGATTGGGTTTTATGTGGCCCAATACCTCCTACTTCTGTTGATGACAAAATTTAATATTCTATTTTTGTTTATAATTATAAACATTATTGTGTAACCTTTTTGATGAAACATAAATCAGATGTGTTCTCAATGTTTAAAGATTATGTTGCAAAAAGTGAGTCATATTTTAATTTAAAGCTGTAAACCTTTATATTGACAACGGTAGAGAGTATTCGTCAAATAATATGCGGGAATTTTGTGTTGAGAGAGGAATAAGTTACCATTTAACAGTACCATATACTCTACAGCAAAATCATCAACACCGAAAAAGCTCGTGGCATGGTAATTTATGCACAATTAGAAAAATAATTCTGGGGGAAGCTGTACTGACTGCAACCCATTTAATCAATAGAATTCCAATAAAGCAACAACACCATACGAAATGTTGCACAGTAGAAAACCTTATCTAAAATACCTAAAAATATTTGGTTTAACTGTTTATGCTCATAAAAAATAATAGAAGAAGGAAATTTGAAGAAAAATCATTTAAAATTATAACAGTGGGTTATGAACCAAACGAAAAATTTAGTATTGCACGGAATGTGGTTATAATCGAAACTAATATGATCAGATCAACAGATATAAAAAATTGAAATGAATTCCTGAATGAGAGTAAGAAATGTGAAATCCTGAACGAGAGTAAGGATCGTATTCAATCTAAAATCAATCCTGAATGAGAGTATTTGATCAATCAGAACTCCTGAATGAAAGTAAGTATGATAAGGAAAAGTTTCAGGTTGAAAATAAGAAAAATGCACATCATGGCAAGTCTACCAAAGGATCGCGTTCAGAGTTCACAAGCATTTACGATCACAGGCGTTGATTACTGTGGTCCCTTTAATTACAGGTCTGAAGTTCGCAACAAGGCTCCTAAAAAAATGCTACATATACGTTTTTGTTTGCTTCGCCGCCAAGGCCGTTTGGTTAGAGCTCGTCAAGGATCTATCAACCGATAGTTTTCTAAGCGCTCTCAAGCGATTCGTGGCTACTCGTGGCATACCTAATTGCATCTGGTCTGACAATGCGACTGAACTCGTTGGTGGAAAAAATGAGTTACTGGAGCTGCGGAACTTGCTCTTAAACGGAAAGCATCTTGAGACAATCTATGCTTAGTGCTTGAGCAATGGATTCGACTGGAAGTTTATACCACCTCGATCGCCCCACTTTGGCGGCCTGTGGGAGGCCGCAGTTAAACTGGCAAAGCATCATTTATATCGCTCAATGGGATCTTCGCTTCTTGGATTCGATGAATTACGCACCTTGGTGTACCAAATTCAAGCAATAATCAATTCACGTCCTCTTGTATCGCTTTCAGAAAATCCAGCAGACCTCGACTTTTTGACACCTGGACATTTTCTTATTGGTAGGCCACTGGTTGCACTTCCTGAGCCAGATCTTACATCGTTGAACTGCAGCCATCTCGATCGCTGGCAGCACGTTGCTTACATCCAACAACTCTTCTGGAACAGATGGAAGGAGGAATACCTTTCTCTTCTTCAGCAGCGTGTAAAGTGGAGGATTTCACAAACCCCTCTCAAGGTGAATGATCTCGTTTGCATCAAGGACGAAAATCTCCTTCCATTAAAGTGGCCCCTAGCTCACGTCGAAGAGACCATACACGGCGATGATGGCGTTGTACGCGTAGTTGTCTTGCGCACCCCCACTGGAACAACACGTCGAGCTGTCAATAAGTTGGTCATTCTTCCCGTTCAGGATCCTGTTGAAAACCATGGGTTTTTCAACGGTGGGGAGGATGTTCAGGGCAGCAGCTGATGCCGTCTGAGTGCATTGCACTCGCTCTTAAACTGCAAGCGCTTAAAGTAGCGCTGCTCTCTTTTAAGTTATCTCGCCGCTCATTTATAGCTGTAATTCTTTTCTTTTGCTTCTTGCATACCTAACTAAGCCGAACGCTCATGCATCTCCCATTATTGTTTGATTGTAAGTCGTCTGACTCGGTTTTCGTTTTTCGAGCAAACGAAGCAATAAAACATTGTTAACTGCTAAATTACATAAATCGATTGTTAAATTATAAAGAAACACATCGCGCCCCTCTTGAGAATAAATGTCAGGCGATCTGCATAATAAACGAATAAAAACATAAAGACATTTTGCTATTCTTCTTTAAATTTTTATTGTGCAAAGCAAAATTGCCGAAAAAGGTCGCCAGCTCCCAACAATAAGCAAGTATATAAAAAAAAAAATGTGGAAACGTTGCAGTCGGACGCAACCGACTGCGGTATATTCGATACCTGTATTAAAACTGGTAAAAACAGGCCTGATTGCATAGGGGTTAGGATGTGGGAGGGGTTAACGCTGCCTCAAAAATTTTCTTATGTAGATGGGGATGCCGCCAGCTATCTTCCTACCAAATTTGATGACTCTAGCTCAAAGTTTGTAAGAGGTTTAGAAAGGGGGGCGTGGGGCGGTATGGGTGGGCGTGGCACTCATATGTGTGCTACAGATCTTTGTGGTATGCCACCAGCTAACTTCCTTCCAAATTTGGTGACTCTAGCTCAAAGTTTGTAAAAGATGGGGGAAAGGGGGGCTGTGGGGGGCATGAGTGGGCGTGACATCCAAATTTTCGATGCAGATCTTTGTGGTATGTCAAGCAGTAGTCCAAAATGCAAATCAAAATAATGGCTATCATAATAATTATAAAAATAAATCAAATAAATCCAACAAAAAATATTCAACCGTTCAGCAGTTTTTTTTTATAATTATTTTTTATTCTCGATACCGAAGGTAAAGAGTATATTGGGTTTGTGCAATGTCCGTCATGGTGTCTGTCCGTCTGACCGTCTGTCCGTCTGTATGAACGCAACTTTTTTCCACACCCTTCAAGCTAGAGACTTGAAACTTTCCAATTCTCTTTACATATGGGATAGTAAATTAAAGTGTCAAGATTTGGGTTCTACGATAACTAGGGGGCTGGCAAATCGATAAGTTCGATAACTTAAAAACGATAAGTCCGCATATTTCACACACCCTTACAGCTAGAACTACCAAATTTGTTAAAAAGATAGCTACTAGCAACCCCTAAAAAACTGCATCAAAAATTTTGGAGCCACGCCCCCCATTCCGCCCCAGCCACCGCGTTTTAAAGTCAAAAAAGCCTATATCTCCCACAGTTTTTGAGCTAGAGCCACCAAATTTGGTGCCAAGATAGGTGATGATGACCCCCAAAAAAATGCATCAAAAGTTTGGATGCCACGCCCACCAATACCGCCCTAGCCGCCCCCAGCTGCCCCAACGCTTCGCCGAAAACGAGAATGCGCGTATCTTCCAAATTTGTGGAGCTAGAGCCACCAAATTAGGTAGGAAGACAGCTGGTAACGAACCCCAAAATCTGCATCAAAGTTTTGGAGTCATGCCCACCCATTTCGCCCCCAGCCCCCCCGCATTTTAAAATCAGAAAAGCTTATATCTCCCACAGGTTTTGAGTTAGATCCATTAAATTTGGCGAGCCCGACTAGAAGATAACCTGAACCCAGTTGCAATATATTAATTAAATTTATAATTGAATTAAAATTCGATATCTCCAGTGTTTCTTAACCGATTTGGACGAAATTTCCAGAAAAGTTCTATCGTTACCCATTACTTAAACCCTCATTTTTACATTTTCCAAATTCGATATTTTTTTGTAATCGATTCCATGTGTATATCGGAAACCAGAATAGTTATCGATAATTTGAAGAAAATTTGTTCTGCTTATGGTATAGGAGAACTTATATCCAAAATCTGAAGTCTCTAGCTCAGACGGACATGGCTATATCGTCTCGGCTGTTGATGCTGATCAAGAATATATATACTTTATGGGGTCGGAGATGCTTCCTTCTGCCTGTTACATACTTTTGCACAAAACCATTATACCCTTATTTACCCATTTTATGGGTTAAGGGTATAAAAAAGAATTTGTTTATTAATAATAGCCTTTTAGATGATTTAAAACCAGTTGATGAATTATGTGAAGCTTGTTTATACGGAAAGCAAGCCATATTACATTTCGAAAACTATAAAAAAAATACTATATAAAAAAACTTTTTTTTTTTTGTAGATTGGGTTTTATGTGGCCCAATACCTCCTACTTCTGTTGATGACAAAATTTAATATTCTATTTTTGTTTATAATTATAAACATTATTGTGTAACCTTTTTGATGAAACATAAATCTGATGTGTTCTCAATGTTTAAAGATTATATTGCAAAAAGTGAGTCATATTTTAATTTAAAGCTGTAAACCTTTATATTGACAACGGTAGAGAGTATTCGTCAAATAATATGCGGGAATTTTGTGTTGAGAGAGGAATAAGTTACCATTTAACAGTACCATATACTCTACAGCAAAATCATCAACACCGAAAAAGCTCGTGGCATGGTAATTTATGCACAATTAGAAAAATAATTCTGGGGGAAGCTGTACTGACTGCAACCCATTTAATCAATAGAATTCCAATAAAGCAACAACACCATACGAAATGTTGCACAGTAGAAAACCTTATCTAAAATACCTAAAAATATTTGGTTTAACTGTTTATGCTCATAAAAAATAATAGAAGAAGGAAATTTGAAGAAAAATCATTTAAAATTATAACAGTGGGTTATGAACCAAACGAAAAATTTAGTATTGCACGGAATGTGGTTATAATCGAAACTAATATGATCAGATCAACAGATATAAAAAATTGAAATGAATTCCTGAATGAGAGTAAGAAATGTGAAATCCTGAACGAGAGTAAGGATCGTATTCAATCTAAAATCAATCCTGAATGAGAGTATTGATCAATCAGAACTCCTGAATGAAAGTAAGTATGATAAGGAAAAGTTTCAGGTTGAAAATAAGAAAAATGCACATCATGGCAAGTCTACCAAAGGATCGCGTTCAGAGTTCACAAGCATTTACGATCACAGGCGTTGATTACTGTGGTCCCTTTAATTACAGGTCTGAAGTTCGCAACAAGGCTCCTAAAAAAATGCTACATATACGTTTTTGTTTGCTTCGCCGCCAAGGCCGTTTGGTTAGAGCTCGTCAAGGATCTATCAACCGATAGTTTTCTAAGCGCTCTCAAGCGATTCGTGGCTACTCGTGGCATACCTAATTGCATCTGGTCTGACAATGCGACTGAACTCGTTGGTGGAAAAAATGAGTTACTGGAGCTGCGGAACTTGCTCTTAAACGGAAAGCATCTTGAGACAATCTATGCTTAGTGCTTGAGCAATGGATTCGACTGGAAGTTTATACCACCTCGATCGCCCCACTTTGGCGGCCTGTGGGAGGCCGCAGTTAAACTGGCAAAGCATCATTTATATCGCTCAATGGGATCTTCGCTTCTTGGATTCGATGAATTACGCACCTTGGTGTACCAAATTCAAGCAATAATCAATTCACGTCCTCTTGTATCGCTTTCAGAAAATCCAGCAGACCTCGACTTTTTGACACCTGGACATTTTCTTATTGGTAGGCCACTGGTTGCACTTCCTGAGCCAGATCTTACATCGTTGAACTGCAGCCATCTCGATCGCTGGCAGCACGTTGCTTACATCCAACAACTCTTCTGGAACAGATGGAAGGAGGAATACCTTTCTCTTCTTCAGCAGCGTGTAAAGTGGAGGATTTCACAAACCCCTCTCAAGGTGAATGATCTCGTTTGCATCAAGGACGAAAATCTCCTTCCATTAAAGTGGCCCCTAGCTCACGTCGAAGAGACCATACACGGCGATGATGGCGTTGTACGCGTAGTTGTCTTGCGCACCCCCACTGGAACAACACGTCGAGCTGTCAATAAGTTGGTCATTCTTCCCGTTCAGGATCCTGTTGAAAACCATGGGTTTTTCAACGGTGGGGAGGATGTTCAGGGCAGCAGCTGATGCCGTCTGAGTGCATTGCACTCGCTCTTAAACTGCAAGCGCTTAAAGTAGCGCTGCTCTCTTTTAAGTTATCTCGCCGCTCATTTATAGCTGTAATTCTTTTCTTTTGCTTCTTGCATACCTAACTAAGCCGAACGCTCATGCATCTCCCATTATTGTTTGATTGTAAGTCGTCTGACTCGGTTTTCGTTTTTCGAGCAAACGAAGCAATAAAACATTGTTAACTGCTAAATTACATAAATCGATTGTTAAATTATAAAGAAACACATCGCGCCCCTCTTGAGAATAAATGTCAGGCGATCTGCATAATAAACGAATAAAAACATAAAGACATTTTGCTATTCTTCTTTAAATTTTTATTGTGCAAAGCAAAATTGCCGAAAAAGGTCGCCAGCTCCCAACAATAAGCAAGTATATAAAAAAAAAAAAATGTGGAAACGTTGCAGTCGGACGCAACCGACTGCGGTATATTCGATACCTGTATTAAAACTGGTAAAAACAGGCCTGATTGCATAGGGGTTAGGATGTGGGAGGGGTTAACGCTGCCTCAAAAATTTTCTTATGTAGATGGGGATGCCGCCAGCTATCTTCCTACCAAATTTGATGACTCTAGCTCAAAGTTTGTAAGAGGTTTAGAAAGGGGGGCGTGGGGCGGTATGGGTGGGCGTGGCACTCATATGTGTGCTACAGATCTTTGTGGTATGCCACCAGCTAACTTCCTTCCAAATTTGGTGACTCTAGCTCAAAGTTTGTAAAAGATGGGGGAAAGGGGGGCTGTGGGGGGCATGAGTGGGCGTGACATCCAAATTTTCGATGCAGATCTTTGTGGTATGTCAAGCAGTAGTCCAAAATGCAAATCAAAATAATGGCTATCATAATAATTATAAAAATAAATCAAATAAATCCAACAAAAAATATTCAACCGTTCAGCAGTTTTTTATTATAATTATTTTTTATTCTCGATACCGAAGGTAAAGAGTATATTGGGTTTGTGCAATGTCCGTCATGGTGTCTGTCCGTCTGACCGTCTGTCCGTCTGTATGAACGCAACTTTTTTCCACACCCTTCAAGCTAGAGACTTGAAACTTTCCAATTCTCTTTACATATAGGATAGTAAATTAAAGTGTCAAGATTTGGGTTCTACGATAACTAGGGGGCTGGCAAATCGATAAGTTCGATAACTTAAAAACGATAAGTCCGCATATTTCACACACCCTTACAGCTAGAACTACCAAATTTGTTAAAAAGATAGCTACTAGCAACCCCTAAAAAACTGCATCAAAAATTTTGGAGCCACGCCCCCCATTCCGCCCCCAGCCACCGCGTTTTAAAGTCAAAAAAGCCTATATCTCCCACAGTTTTTGAGCTAGAGCCACCAAATTTGGTGCCAAGATAGGTGATGATGACCCCCAAAAAAATGCATCAAAAGTTTGGATGCCACGCCCACCAATACCGCCCTAGCCGCCCCCAGCTGCCCCAACGCTTCGCCGAAAACGAGAATGCGCGTATCTTCCAAATTTGTGGAGCTAGAGCCACCAAATTAGGTAGGAAGACAGCTGGTAACGAACCCCAAAAAACTGCATCAAAGTTTTGGAGTCATGCCCACCCATTTCGCCCCCAGCCCCCCCGCATTTTAAAATCAGAAAAGCTTATATCTCCCACAGGTTTTGAGTTAGATCCATTAAATTTGGCGAGCCCGACTAGAAGATAACCTGAACCCAGTTGCAATATATTAATTAAATTTATAATTGAATTAAAATTCGATATCTCCAGTGTTTCTTAACCGATTTGGACGAAATTTCCAGAAAAGTTCTATCGTTACCCATTACTTAAACCCTCATTTTTACATTTTCCAAATTCGATATTTTTTTGTAATCGATTCCATGTGTATATCGGAAACCAGAATAGTTATCGATAATTTGAAGAAAATTTGTTCTGCTTATGGTATAGGAGAACTTATATCCAAAATCTGAAGTCTCTAGCTCAGACGGACATGGCTATATCGTCTCGGCTGTTGATGCTGATCAAGAATATATATACTTTATGGGGTCGGAGATGCTTCCTTCTGCCTGTTACATACTTTTGCACAAAACCATTATACCCTTATTTACCCATTTTATGGGTTAAGGGTATAAAAAAGAATTTGTTTATTAATAATAGCCTTTTAGATGATTTAAAACCAGTTGATGAATTATGTGAAGCTTGTTTATACGGAAAGCAAGCCATATTACATTTCGAAAACTATAAAAAAAATAATATATAAAAAAACTTTTTTTTTTGTAGATTGGGTTTTATGTGGCCCAATACCTCCTACTTCTGTTGATGACAAAATTTAATATTCATTTTTGTTTATAATTATAAACATTATTGTGTAACCTTTTTGATGAAACATAAATCAGATGTGTTCTCAATGTTTAAAGATTATATTGCAAAAAGTGAGTCATATTTTAATTTAAAGCTGTAAACCTTTATATTGACAACGGTAGAGAGTATTCGTCAAATAATATGCGGGAATTTTGTGTTGAGAGAGGAATAAGTTACCATTTAACAGTACCATATACTCTACAGCAAAATCATCAACACCGAAAAAGCTCGTGGCATGGTAATTTATGCACAATTAGAAAAATAATTCTGGGGGAAGCTGTACTGACTGCAACCCATTTAATCAATAGAATTCCAATAAAGCAACAACACCATACGAAATGTTGCACAGTAGAAAACCTTATCTAAAATACCTAAAAATATTTGGTTTAACTGTTTATGCTCATAAAAAATAATAGAAGAAGGAAATTTGAAGAAAAATCATTTAAAATTATAACAGTGGGTTATGAACCAAACGAAAAATTTAGTATTGCACGGAATGTGGTTATAATCGAAACTAATATGATCAGATCAACAGATATAAAAAATTGAAATGAATTCCTGAATGAGAGTAAGAAATGTGAAATCCTGAACGAGAGTAAGGATCGTATTCAATCTAAAATCAATCCTGAATGAGAGTATTTGATCAATCAGAACTCCTGAATGAAAGTAAGTATGATAAGGAAAAGTTTCAGGTTGAAAATAAGAAAAATGCACATCATGGCAAGTCTACCAAAGGATCGCGTTCAGAGTTCACAAGCATTTACGATCACAGGCGTTGATTACTGTGGTCCCTTTAATTACAGGTCTGAAGTTCGCAACAAGGCTCCTAAAAAAATGCTACATATACGTTTTTGTTTGCTTCGCCGCCAAGGCCGTTTGGTTAGAGCTCGTCAAGGATCTATCAACCGATAGTTTTCTAAGCGCTCTCAAGCGATTCGTGGCTACTCGTGGCATACCTAATTGCATCTGGTCTGACAATGCGACTGAACTCGTTGGTGGAAAAAATGAGTTACTGGAGCTGCGGAACTTGCTCTTAAACGGAAAGCATCTTGAGACAATCTATGCTTAGTGCTTGAGCAATGGATTCGACTGGAAGTTTATACCACCTCGATCGCCCCACTTTGGCGGCCTGTGGGAGGCCGCAGTTAAACTGGCAAAGCATCATTTATATCGCTCAATGGGATCTTCGCTTCTTGGATTCGATGAATTACGCACCTTGGTGTACCAAATTCAAGCAATAATCAATTCACGTCCTCTTGTATCGCTTTCAGAAAATCCAGCAGACCTCGACTTTTTGACACCTGGACATTTTCTTATTGGTAGGCCACTGGTTGCACTTCCTGAGCCAGATCTTACATCGTTGAACTGCAGCCATCTCGATCGCTGGCAGCACGTTGCTTACATCCAACAACTCTTCTGGAACAGATGGAAGGAGGAATACCTTTCTCTTCTTCAGCAGCGTGTAAAGTGGAGGATTTCACAAACCCCTCTCAAGGTGAATGATCTCGTTTGCATCAAGGACGAAAATCTCCTTCCATTAAAGTGGCCCCTAGCTCACGTCGAAGAGACCATACACGGCGATGATGGCGTTGTACGCGTAGTTGTCTTGCGCACCCCCACTGGAACAACACGTCGAGCTGTCAATAAGTTGGTCATTCTTCCCGTTCAGGATCCTGTTGAAAACCATGGGTTTTTCAACGGTGGGGAGGATGTTCAGGGCAGCAGCTGATGCCGTCTGAGTGCATTGCACTCGCTCTTAAACTGCAAGCGCTTAAAGTAGCGCTGCTCTCTTTTAAGTTATCTCGCCGCTCATTTATAGCTGTAATTCTTTTCTTTTGCTTCTTGCATACCTAACTAAGCCGAACGCTCATGCATCTCCCATTATTGTTTGATTGTAAGTCGTCTGACTCGGTTTTCGTTTTTCGAGCAAACGAAGCAATAAAACATTGTTAACTGCTAAATTACATAAATCGATTGTTAAATTATAAAGAAACACATCGCGCCCCTCTTGAGAATAAATGTCAGGCGATCTGCATAATAAACGAATAAAAACATAAAGACATTTTGCTATTCTTCTTTAAATTTTTATTGTGCAAAGCAAAATTGCCGAAAAAGGTCGCCAGCTCCCAACAATAAGCAAGTATATAAAAAAAAAAAATGTGGAAACGTTGCAGTCGGACGCAACCGACTGCGGTATATTCGATACCTGTATTAAAACTGGTAAAAACAGGCCTGATTGCATAGGGGTTAGGATGTGGGAGGGGTTAACGCTGCCTCAAAAATTTTCTTATGTAGATGGGGATGCCGCCAGCTATCTTCCTACCAAATTTGATGACTCTAGCTCAAAGTTTGTAAGAGGTTTAGAAAGGGGGGCGTGGGGCGGTATGGGTGGGCGTGGCACTCATATGTGTGCTACAGATCTTTGTGGTATGCCACCAGCTAACTTCCTTCCAAATTTGGTGACTCTAGCTCAAAGTTTGTAAAAGATGGGGGAAAGGGGGGCTGTGGGGGGCATGAGTGGGCGTGACATCCAAATTTTCGATGCAGATATTAGTGGTATGTCAAGCAGTAGTCCAAAATGCAAATCAAAATAATGGCTATCATAATAATTATAAAAATAAATCAAATAAATCCAACAAAAAATATTCAACCGTTCAGCAGTTTTTTATTATAATTATTTTTTATTCTCGATACCGAAGGTAAAGAGTATATTGGGTTTGTGCAATGTCCGTCATGGTGTCTGTCCGTCTGACCGTCTGTCCGTCTGTATGAACGCAACTTTTTTCCACACCCTTCAAGCTAGAGACTTGAAACTTTCCAATTCTCTTTACATATGGGATAGTAAATTAAAGTGTCAAGATTTGGGTTCTACGATAACTAGGGGGCTGGCAAATCGATAAGTTCGATAACTAAATAACGATAGGTCCGCATATTTCACACACCCTTACAGCTAGAACTACCAAATTTGTTAAAAAGATAGCTACTAGCAACCCCTAAAAAACTGCATCAAAAATTTTGGAGCCACGCCCCCCATTCCGTCCCCAGCCACCGCATTTTAAAGTCAAAAAAGCCTATATCTCCCACAGTTTTTGAGCTAGAGCCACCAAATTTGGTGCCAAGATAGGTGATGATGACCCCCAAAAAAATGCATCAAGAGTTTGGATGCCACGCCCACCAATACCGCCCTAGCCGCCCCCAGCTGCCCCAACGCTTCGCCGAAAACGAGAATGCGCGTATCTTCCAAATTTGTGGAGCTAGAGCCACCAAATTTGGTAGGAAGATAGCTGGTAACGAACCCCAAAAAACTGCATCAAAGTTTTGGAGTCATGCCCACCCATTTCGCCCCCAGCCCCCCCGCATTTTAAAATCAGAAAAGCTTATATCTCCCACAGGTTTTGAGTTAGATCCATTAAATTTGGCGAGCCCGACTAGAAGATAACCTGAACCCAGTTGCAATATATTAATTAAATTTATAATTGAATTAAAATTCGATATCTCCAGTGTTTCTTAACCGATTTGGACGAAATTTCCAGAAAAGTTCTATCGTTACCCATTACTTAAACCCTCATTTTTACATTTTCCAAATTCGATATTTTTTTGTAATCGATTCCATGTGTATATCGGAAACCAGAATAGTTATCGATAATTTGAAGAAAATTTGTTCTGCTTATGGTATAGGAGAACTTATATCCAAAATCTGAAGTCTCTAGCTCAGACGGACATGGCTATATCGTCTCGGCTGTTGATGCTGATCAAGAATATATATACTTTATGGGGTCGGAGATGCTTCCTTCTGCCTGTTACATACTTTTGCACAAAACCATTATACCCTTATTTACCCATTTTATGGGTTAAGGGTATAAAAAAGAATTTGTTTATTAATAATAGCCTTTTAGATGATGTAAAACCAGTTGATGAATTATGTGAAGCTTGTTTATACGGAAAGCAAGCCATATTACATTTCGAAAACTATAAAAAAAATAATATATAAAAAAACTTTTTTTTTTAGTAGATTGGGTTTTATGTGGCCCAATACCTCCTACTTCTGTTGATGACAAAATTTAATATTCAATTTTGTTTATAATTATAAACATTATTGTGTAACCTTTTGATGAAACATAAATCAGATGTGTTCTCAATGTTTAAAGATTATATTGCAAAAAGTGAGTCATATTTTAATTTAAAGCTGTAAACCTTTATATTGACAACGGTAGAGAGTATTCGTCAAATAATATGCGGGAATTTTGTGTTGAGAGAGGAATAAGTTACCATTTAACAGTACCATATACTCTACAGCAAAATCATCAACACCGAAAAAGCTCGTGGCATGGTAATTTATGCACAATTAGAAAAATAATTCTGGGGGAAGCTGTACTGACTGCAACCCATTTAATCAATAGAATTCCAATAAAGCAACAACACCATACGAAATGTTGCACAGTAGAAAACCTTATCTAAAATACCTAAAAATATTTGGTTTAACTGTTTATGCTCATAAAAAATAATAGAAGAAGGAAATTTGAAGAAAAATCATTTAAAATTATAACAGTGGGTTATGAACCAAACGAAAAATTCAGTATTGCACGGAATGTGGTTATAATCGAAACTAATATGATCAGATCAACAGATATAAAAAATTGAAATGAATTCCTGAATGAGAGTAAGAAATGTGAAATCCTGAACGAGAGTAAGGATCGTATTCAATCTAAAATCAATCCTGAATGAGAGTATTTGATCAATCAGAACTCCTGAATGAAAGTAAGTATGATAAGGAAAAGTTTCAGGTTGAAAATAAGAAAAATGCTCAAACAAATTTCCAGAATGAAAGTACGGAATGTAGCTATGGATAAAAAGAACCTAGTGAAATGATATTTGAGAAAATTAATGTAAGTCCGGCATCGACTGGAGGTAATGATTTGTATTGAGATAAAGTGATAGATTAAAGAACATGCCAAATAAATCATGTAATGAAGATGAAATTTCAATGGATAGTTGTATATTAAATGTCCAATAAATCATCTGTTATTAGACACAAAGTATGTGATTATGTTCTATTGAAAAATTAAGAGCGGCATCAGACCAAGTTGAATGCAAAGTTTAGAGGACCACATTTGGCTAGTGAAGTTTTAGAAGGCGACAGATACATTTTGAAGTCATTGCATAATAAAAGAACGTATAAATATTGCCATGAGGATTTGAGAAACATGCCGGTTGGATGTAAATATTAATCTGTAGTCGGGCCTAACCAATTCGCACACTCATGCTTGACATGTCTGGCTGCATTGCTTAGCTCGCCGGATGGGGAGTGGGATCTTAATGTGAAATAATTGTTGCCACATTTTGCACTACGCAAGGATTTCAAACCACAATAAATAACTTAAATACATGTCAAGACTGAAGGTTGGTTGCCGAATTATCTTACTAACATTTGCCAAAACTAGTTATCCCAAATAGATGATATAATGGGGATACACGCTTTTTGTTCCCACCCTATACACTGCTTGTATGAAGCAACGCCATGACGATCTATGCGTGCTGAAATTTTATAGGTCGTCCCTGATTGTCTAGTTAGCCAATTAGCTGCTCACCATAACCTGTCTCAGTGCCACCTGTATGCCAAAATAATAATTAATTTAGCACTTCATATTCATAATATCAATCTAAACATTGATTATATTTAATTCATTTTCGTCATTCATTTTCTTTGCCATTGTTTCAAAAATTTGGTAATTATTTATAACTTAAACTATGAATCTAGTGTACTACAAAAGAGATTTCCACTACATGTGAATTTTTATCAATGTCTAACTTGTTTGAATTTAAAGTTTAAATACTTTACGAATTGCTTACTTTTTTGTCAACACTAAAATATTGCAATTGGCTACCAATACAACTTACTTGAGTTCCTTGTAAGATTTGTGAATGGGAGAGGGAATGGGATACAGTTTAATCAGTACTGCATGATGATGATGATCCGAGCTCAAACCAGCAAAATCTGTAAAATAAAGACGACTTTAGTATAAATTACAAACACTTATCATGATTACTCATTGGAGCAGCGCAATAGTTTTAGGCCTTGACATAATTAATATTATAAAAATTACAAAATCAAACTGACTTTATTACTTTAATAAACGGATTATTATCCGGAAATGTCGCTTCTTTTTCAATATGACTTTTGCCAAAAAAAAAATTATAAAATAAAAATAAAACAAGTAAGAAGGCTCTAGTCGGGAGAGCCCGACTAGAAGATACCCTAAACCCAGTTGCAATAAATATATTTAATTTATATAAGACTTTGGTATACTGGCTTAGCTTCCATCGATTAAGTTCAATATCTCCGGTGTTTCTCAACCGATTTGGACGAAATTTTCAGAAAAGTTCTATCATTATCCATTACTTCAACCCTCATTTTTAGATTTTCCAAATTCGATATTTTATTGTTATCGATATTATGTGTTTATCGGAAACCAGAATAGTTATCGATAATTTGAAGCAAACTTGTTCTGCTCATGGTATAGGAGAACTTAAATACAAAATCAGAAGTCTCTAGCTCTTGTAGTCTCTGAGATCCACGCGTTCATACAGACGGACAGACGGACAGACAGACGGACAGACGGACATGGCTATATCGTCTCGGCTGTTGATGCTGATCAAGAATATATATACTTTATAGGGTCGGAGATGCTTCCTTCTGCCTGTTACATACTTTTGCACAAAACCATTATACCCTTATTTACCCATTTTATGGGTTAAGGGTATAAAAAAACCACATGTTCACTCAATAGTGATTCCAAAACTGTGCTGTCGCTTCGCTGTGTTTCGCGGTTGCTCCGTTGTAACGCCGCTATCGCTTAGCTGCAGCTGCGCTAAAGCTGCGCTGTTGCTGTGCAGTCGCTGCGCGGTTGTTGTACATGCACTTGAAGGTGTCGATGATCACGCTGCCACTGTGTTTGTTTTGCCTTCAGCACGCTGCTGAATAACGTCACGCTGCCACGAGCGTTTTGCCTTAGGCTCGTCTGCTATCCACTGAAGATCCACTAACGTTTTATGCGCGGCCAGCATCCATGTGCAGCCCAGCGAGGTGCTCTCCGCGTGCTATTTGCCCAGCCCAAGCTATGCAGACCGTAAGCGGTCGCCTTGCAAGCGCCGGTGGTAAAAATTGGCACTTAAGCAGCTGGCACTTCCTGCGTTACACTTATGCAAGATCACTTTGTAATAAAAACGTGTCTGCACTATTGGAGGTTATAATTACATTTTTGTGTAGGCTATCGGCACGTCTGGCTCTTTTCAATTTTAATCCGGGAAATTCTTGCACGCGTGTCTGAAAAATGCTTCTACCCACGCTTACAAGAAAAGCTCTTCTTCAAACGGGACTATTCCAAAGCATTTACATGTGTCCCTGCCAACTCGCTTCCTTAACTTTTTAACTTTTCAAAGATGCCATTATGGCAAATAAACACCGAATCGATCAGCTGTTTAATATTTACTTAAATAGCTAAAGCCAAATTATTTACAAGGCAGCCGTAACACCACCTTCTTTGTAGGCTACAAGACCGAAGAAAAGGAAAAAAGGGTTGGCTTGCGAATGTTTTTATCTTTCGTGGGGCTCGACCACAACCTGAGTTAAAGCCGGGCACCTTTACATCGCCTTCAAATCTTTCGCGTGAAATTTACCAACATATTTGCCTTTGCATATTTTCTATTTCATACAGTGCTGTGCCTACTTTTTTTCGTACTCGTCATTTTATATATGATGGCAACAATTTAGCATTAATTCCTTTGGCTGCGTTACTCTGCATAAAATTCCTTCTAAACAACTCTTGTCCTACTCTGTAGTTTACATCTCTAGTTCTCTTATTATACACTCGCTCACCTTTTAAATGAGCATTTAACAAATTATCTCTAATCTTATCGTGTATCAACTGCATTTTACTGTTGTGAGGTATACAGGGAAGTTGATTATCCTTAATAGCTAATAATTTTTGAAGCAATTTATAACTGTCTCCATGTCTAATCATATGTTGACCAAATAAACTAAAATATGGAGTACATCTTAACGCTTCATGAAAATCGGTTCTCAATACATTACATATTTCGGATAGGTGTCTGTCCCACTGATCATTTTTCTCTTTAATTAAAATACGCATTTTCACAAGTATTTCTCTGTTAACTCGCTCACTTGCGTTTGCTTGCGGAGAATAAAACCCTGTCAGAATTTGCTTAATACCATATTTATCTAAGAAATCTTTCATTTGTGTTGATACAAACTGTTTTCCATTATCAGTGTGAATAAACTGAGGTACTCCGAATATGTGAGAGACCTGTTCTTCTAAATACTGTGCAATGATAAGGCTATTTGAGGCTATTTCAAAAATACAAACTTAGTAAAGTGGTCAACTGCGATAAATATCATTGAATTTCCAGCTTTGGTCCTTGGGTATGGCCCAAGCAAGTCCATATATAACCATTGAAAAGGCCTATCTGTAATTAATTGGTTTCCCATAGGTGGCCTTTGTGACATATTAGTTGGCTTCACTGTCTTGCATATCTCACAGCTGTCAGTGAACTCTTTAATTTCTTTACACATACTAGGCCAATAGTACTTCTCTCGGATTCTTGCTAATGACTTAGCGAAGCCTGCATGACAGCCTATTCTCTCATGATTGCTAATCATGATCTGATGACGCAACTCAGTAGGTACCCACAATCGCCAACGGCTGACTTCGTCCACAAATTCCCCTTTTCGGAATTGCACTCTTTGATACACGAAATTATCGGATACACATGTATCTGGTAAGGCATCTTTATTTTCCTTAACTCGATTTCTTAATTCCTCATATTCGGACGTATGAAAGTACTCACTATCTAAATCTATATCTCCTAGTCTCGCTGGAGCGTTTACTGACTCTAGATATCCTCTTGACAAGGCGTCTGGAACCGTGTTCAGTGAGCCTTTACGATATTCTATCTTAAAATCGTACTGCTGTAACTTTAAACTCCACCTTCCAACTCTGCCTGCTACATATTTTTGCGTCATTTAAGACTAGCGTGATCAGTTATTATTTTAAAAGGTAGGCCCTCTACATAAGGTCTGAATCTTTTTAAACAAATGATTGCAGCTAAACATTATAGCACTGTCACTGTATAATTTTTCTCTTTTCTTCAGTTTCTGAGATACGTAAGCGATCGGGTGCTCTTAAGCGTCTTCATGATATGGATGGGTTAATACACCTACTACACCTGAACGAGATGCGTCGCACTGGATTGTGAACTCCTTCTTAAAATTTGGCTGGACTAAAACTGGCGCAGACACAAGCGCCTCTTTAAGTTTATGCACAGCTTCGACTGCCTCAGAAGATATTTCAAACTTCGGAGACTTTTGTAAACTATCAGTTAAGGGTGCGGCTATTTCTGCAAAATTATGAATAAACTGCCGATAATAACCGGTCATTCCCAGAAATCGTCTAACTTGCCGCTGAGTCTTCGGTGTTGGAAATGTAACAATATCCTCTACCTTGCTTCCGTCAGTCTTTAGTGTCCCTTGTCCTACAATATACCCAAGATATTTAATTTCGTGTTGCCAAAACTTGCTTTTCTCTACATAAATAGTAAGACCTGCATTCTTCAGACAATTTGCTACTTGACGCAATGTGGACATGGCTATTGAAATCGGAATTGCAAACTAGTAAATTGTCAAGATATACGAATACGTTCTCACGCAATGATCCTGGGATCACTTTATCCATTAGCCTGCTCATTCTTTGTGCGGCATTGCACAGACCGAATGGCATAACCGTGAAGTTATATAAAGGTCTACCTGGTATAGCGAAAGCAGTTTTTTCTTTAGACTGCTCATCCAGTGGAATCTGCCAAAAGGCATCCTACAGATCGATCCCTGATGAAATACGTATCTTGTATCTACTCAACAGGCCATTAATATGCGGTAATGGATATGCATCCTTTTTGGTAATTAGATTAAGACGACGTGAATCTATGCATAACCTAACCTTGCCAGGCTTTCTTACTAGGACCATTGGGATACTCCAAGGCGAGTTACTTTCCTCTATTACACCCAAAGGTAACATTCGAACTAGTTCCTGAAAGACTTATTTTTGCCTGGGCGGTGACAAAGGATAGTGTTTCATTTTAAACGGCTCCGAAGTACCAGTGTCTATATTGTGAGATTCTAACTGTGTGCGACCTAATCCAAGTTTGCAAAAGGATGGAAACTCTTCTATGACTTCATGTAAACGGGTTATTTGATTGCATGTCAGGGTTTTACTTTTGACCACGGATAAAGCTTCTGGTGCCACTGCTATTTCTGAAATCAGATTCGGAGCTATAGAAAACTCTTTCCAGAAATTAACACCTAAATAAGCCTCTTGCTGCAACCCAGGTGCCAAGTAAAAAGCTATAATTTTATTCATTCCGTTGTAATCAACTGGTGCTTCAATAAATCCCACAACTTCTTGCTTAGTTCCACAAGCTGTGCTAACTGAACTATTTATTTTCTTAACCTTAGCATTTATTCTCTTAACTAACTCTAGACAATTCTTACCTAATACACTGACTGAAGCACCAGAATCCAGCAAGCCGAATAATTCTTGTGTACCTATTTGAATCCTTACGTAAGGTCTATTATCTCCTGGCTTGAAATTTGTGATTGATTCTATTTGCTTACGAAACTTCAATCTTTCCTTAAACCTACTTCTACATTTCAAAATCTTATTGGAAAATTTTGCTGTACTTAGCTCCTTTTTGAACTGATTTAAGCGTAGCATATGTATCATACCTAAATCAGTATCTTCTCTACTTATCGTGCTGCTTAAGTCTGATGGTTTTTGCTCGAGCGAGCTGTCGACTTGCTCAGCTTGCTCGACTACTTGTTTTCCTGATGCTTGGTACACATGAGTGAGGTTACATTTTTCTCACCGCATCGGTAGCAAAACAGTGTTCTCGTTTCAGAAGGGCAGTCATAAAAAGAATGTCCAATTTGGTCACAATTCCAACTTTTATATTTGGAAGTGTCTACGGACTTCCTTACTTTCTTAACGCGAAATGCTGCTACCTCTTCCTCCACTTCCTCATCTGACTCCTCGTTTTCAGCAACGCCAACTTCATTAACCAACTTGCGTGTACCTTGTTGTAAGCGTCGGTTGAACTTCTTTTCCAAGAACTTTTCAGCACCACGAGCTTCTTCAAGGAGATGATCTAAGCTGCAAATGCTCTTTGCAAACAAGAGCCCACCCAAGGATTCCCTAACGTTTTCTTTTATGATGTTAACAAGCTTATCATCATTTAATGGTTCCTTAAGCCGAGAATTTAATGTCACTACATCAGTAAAGAATTCATCAAATGATTCCTTAAACTGCTGTTGCCTACCGAGTATTCGCAACAATCTCTCTGACTCGCTTTCTGAGGATCCAAATTTTCTAGTTATTGCAACTCTTAAATCTGTGAATGAAACTTCTGGTTCCTGTTTCAGGAAAAACCAATACCATTTCTCTGCTTTGCCCCGTAACAATACATGAAAATCCGCTAACATTCTAGACTCAGAACAGTTGTGCCTTCTCATCAGTGTGTTTATTTTGAACAGAAACTCTTGAATATCGCCACTACCATCGTAAGTGAAATTCCATTTATCTATGTACACTCGATCTTGAGCATTAACTGAACTGGACTGCACGTTATTTAGATTGCGCGATTGATTTCGACTAGATACTCCATTATCATTATGTGTTGGAATTAGCATCTCTAATAACATATCTATATCGATAGTTTGATGGTATATGCAAAAGCAACTCTGCTCATATACTCGATCTCGTACATGAGTTCAGTTCATATGAACGATTGGTTCTTATTCTGTATGCAAGCGATCAAAGTGGCAAGACGTGTTTAAAGAAAAGAATAAAATACAAGATATATAAAACTAAAATATATTGTGTGCATTTACTTAAAACTACTGACTGATTGATTGATTGGATTATACAATATTGTGTGGAGTTGCTGCTGTTGTGTTGGGTTTGGATTGTTCTGGATTACGCCGGTCTGAGCGTCAGTCACACACACATACAAAGCCTCGTGTATTATTTTATAGGTTATGGGCCCAGACGTGCCATAACTGCAGCTAAGTAAATGTATCATTTATTCTTTTCTAGATATTAACTATGGATAAAGCAAATAAACGAAACATAAAACCATTTGATGGCGAAAAATATTCCATTTGGAAATTTCGCATAAGAGCACTTTTAAATGAAATAGATGTGTTGAAGGTTATAGACCAAGAAGAAGAAGAGGACACAGTTGAATGGAAGAAAAAAGAAAAATGCGCAAAAAGTGTGATCATTGAGTATTTAAGTTACTCGTTTTTGAGTTTTGCTAAAAGTGAAGACACTGCAAAACAAATTTTGCAGAACTTAGATACCATATATGAAAGAAAGAGTTTGGCGTCACAATTGTCTACACGCAAGCAACTACTTTCATTAAAGCTTAGAGGAGATACTCATTTATTAAGCCATTTTACTATGTTTGATAATCTCTTTGCCGAATTGCAAGCATCTGGTGCAAAGATGGAAGAAATGGACAAAGTGTCGCATTTATTGCTTACGTTGCCATCATCGTACGATGGAGTTATAACAGCGATCGAAACATTGGCAGAACAAAATTTAACTTTGGCGTTTGTCAAAAACCGACTGTTGGATCACGAGATCAAGTTAAGGAATATTAGTAAAGACACTAGTCTAAAGGTCATGCACACTGTAAAGAAAGACTTTAAATTTCAATACCCCCATAAGAAAAATATTAAAAATGCATCAAACAAAATCTCAAAAAATCCAAAGAAATGCTTTCATTGTGGCAAACTTGGTCACATCAAAAGGGATTGTTTTTCTCTAAAAAGATATAAAGAAAATAATGCAAATGGCAAACAAGCACAGATGACATCTCTGCAAGCGCAAGCAGATCACCAAGGAATTGCATTTATGATGAAGCGTGCAAATAGTATTAAAAGTATTGGGTTCTTATTAGACTCTGGTGCCTCTGATCATCTAGCAAATAATGAAAATTTGTTTACAGCAATCACGGAACTTAGTGAACCTATTAAAATTGCGGTTGCCAAGAACGATGTCTTTATTTATGCAATTAAGAAAGGCTCAGTTGAATTATTCACAAATTCCAATAAAAGAATTGAGCTTAAGGATGTATTATATTGTCCAGACATACCAGAAAACCTTATATCTGTAAAAAGGATGCAGGAGCCAGGCCTTACAATTGTATTTCATCCAGGAGGTGTAACGGTTAGAAAAAGTAATGTTGATATAATGAATGGAAATTTATATGGAAGTGTTATAATTATAAATTTCTTCTCTAATAAATTAGCTTATGTTGCAAATGCAAACAAAAGTAATAATTATAGTTTGTGGCATGAAAGATTAGGTCATATGAGTAAGGGAAAATTCTTAGAGTTAAAAGCTAAAGACATGTTTGATGATACGAATTTATTAAATAACATACAGCCAGAAAATGAGATATGTGAAGCTTGTGTTAAAGGGAAGCAGGCGAGATTGAGTTTTGAAAATTTTAAAAATAAAGACCATATAAAGCGACCATTATTTGTTGTACACTCTGATGTGTGTGGTCCGATTACACCACATACAGTTGACTCTAAAAACTACTATGTTGTCTTTATTGACGATTTTACGCATTATTGCGTAACGTATCTGTTAAGTTTTAAGTCAGATGTTTTTGCTGTATTTCAAGACTATGTAGCAAAAAGTGAAACTCTATTTAATTCAAAATTGGTCAATTTATATATTGATAATGGTCGAGAGTATCTATCGAATGATATGAAAGAGTTTTGTGTTCAGAGAGGCATAAGCTATCATCTAACTGTTCCACATACTCCACAACAGAATGGTGTATCCGAAAGGATGATTAGATCTATAACGGAAAAAGCTCGCGCTTTAGTTATAGGGGGCAAAATCCAGAAGTCTTTCTGGGGTGAGGCTGTGCTAACAGCCACATACTTGATAAATAGAAGCCCAACTAATGCATTACGTGAATGCAGAAAAACACCATATGAAATGTGGCACGGTAAAAAGTCATGTCTCAAGTACTTGAGAGTTTTTGGTTCGACAGTGTACGTTCTCAATAAAATGAAAAAAAGAAAGTTTGATGAAAAATCATGGAAAGGTATGCTTGTCGGATATGAACCAAATGGATATAAAACATGGGATTTGGATAACAAAAGATTTGTTACCGCAAGAGATGTTGTGTTTGACGAAAAGTCTAGAGCTGTGGTTGTTGATAACAACATAAATTTCCACAATCAGGTGGAAAATATTGAACCAGTTTTTCAAGACTATAGTCTGGTGGAAATGGAAATGGTTCAGGAAAAGTCTAATACAGAAGTATTAGAAGTACAGCCTAGTGAAGTGGAAAATGCTGATTCAGAAATATCTGGAATTTTAGTTTATAAAGAATCAAGTAACTCTGATACACTTATTAGGCAAAGCGATAGAATAAAAGAAAAACCAAAATTGTCGTATAGAGATATGATAAAGAACTGTGTCATGCATGCACATACTTTTATTGGTACTGCCCCAACATCTTTTGATGAAATTAATAATAGAAGTGATAAAGTACAATGGGTAGAAGCTATTAAAGATGAACTTAAATCTCATGAGGTAAACAAAACATGGTCACTAGTAGAAATGCCTGAGAATAAGAATATAGTTGATTGTAAATGGATTTTTACAATTAAACAAAATGAGTTTGTTAAACCATTGAAATATAAAGCACGGCTCGTAGCACGTGGATTCACACAAGAGTATTTAATCTATTATGATGAAACATTTGCTCCTGTGGCTAGAATTTCAAGTTTCAGACTAATAATGACTTTTTCAAACCAATACAGCTTGAGAGTGCATCACATGGATGTGAAAACTGCCTTTTTAAATGGCAATTTAAAGGAGGAAATATATATGAGAATTCCTCAAGGGCTGTCTTGTAATAGCAGCCAAGTATGTAAATTGAACAAAGCAATTTATGGTCTCAAGCAGGCAGCGAAGTGCTGGTTTGATGTTTTAGAGAAAACTTTAAATTTATAAATGTGAGCATAGTACTTTTGAGGAGGTGTGTTGGAATTAGCATCTCTAATAACATGTCTATATCGATAGTTTGATGGTATATGCAAAAGCAACTCTGCTCATATACTCGATCGCGTACATGAGTTCAGTTCATATGAACGATTGGTTCTTATTCTGTATGCAAGCGATCAAAGTGGCAAGACGTGTTTAAAGAAAAGAATAAAATACAAGATATATAAAACTAAAATATATTGTGTGCATTTACTTAAAACTACTGACTGATTGATTGATTGGATTATACAATATTGTGTGGAGTTGCTGCTGTTGTGTTGGGTTTGGATTGTTCTGGATTACGCCGGTCTGAGCGTCAGTCACACATACATACAAAGCCTCGTGTATTCTTTTATATTATGCATATCTAGATGGTTGTTAAAATTATCCAGCGACTGTCTAGGACCTCTCTCGCGCAACGTGTCGGCTAAATGACGTTGCATATTACCCAATTCTCTCATCATAGTGTTCTGATTAATGGTAAGGACTCTTTCCAAAACTGCTCCTAAATTTTCTTCTTGACCCTCAGCCATGTTGTTTGTGCTTGGACTATAATTCAAAATTCTTGCCTGTAAATTGGGACTTAGACTTCGCGTTCTTCTTCTTCCCTTTTCAGGAACTTCTACTTCGTCATCAATTGTAAGTTCTACCTGAGCTTGTGTATTCCGCGCATTTTTGGTCTTGCGTCGTTTTGTACTCATGGCCTAACTTCAAATTGTTGAGGACAGCATTAAATTATTTTTTTAAACTTCAGATTAACCACCGATAATTTTTTCTTCTTACAATTTTACTTACAATTTTTCAATTCTTACAATTTTGTTGGCATGCAGGTGTAACTAAGTGATCTGGTTGCGAGACTACTAGCTAGAGTGGCATTGTATTAGTTAAACCTTGCTAAATGACAAGACAATGATTGTGCTGCTCACATGGCAACTATAAATTCGGATTTAGCCCAAATCAATAGGACTCATGCTAGCACACAAGATCTTAAATGAATTGAATCGCTACAATCACATCTACTATGGTAGAACTGTGATGGACATATTCAATAAACATACACACTTGCCGCCTATCTGTTGTCGCAATAGAGTGAAAGTGTATGCCACTTTCTTCTCTAGACTTACAACTTCCTTGCGAAAAGGATTTTATACACAAACTGTGCCTGCTATACGTACAATCGCTACAAGCGTAAGCTCCAAGACAGCTAACTTACTACTTGGACTTACTTCGGTATACAGACTAAATAACATTTTACAAAAGGAGACATAGTTGCATTTTAAGTCGTTATTTAACTTACATAGTCGGACTTAAACTGCAACACTGCCACAAGCGTTGGGCGCCATATTTGTTATGGTTGGATGTAAATATTAATCTGTAGTCGGACCTAACAAATTCGCACACTCATGCTTGACATGTCTGGCTGCATTGCTTAGCTCGCCGGATGGGGAGTGGGATCTTAATGTGAAATAATTGTTGCCACATTTTGCACTACGCAAGGATTTCAAACCACAATAAATAACTTAAATACATGTCAAGACTGAAGGTTGGTTGCCGAATTATCTTACTAACATTTGCCAAAACTAGTTATCCCAAATAGATGATATAATGGGGATACACGCTTTTTGTTCCCACCCTATACACTGCTTGTATGAAGCAACGCCATGACGATCTATGCGTGCTGAAATTTTATAGGTCGTCCCTGATTGTCTAGTTAGCCAATTAGCTGCTCACCATAACCTGTCTCAGTGCCACCTGTATGCCAAAATAATAATTAATTTAGCACTTCATATTCATAATATCAATCTAAACATTGATTATATTTAATTCATTTTCGTCATTCATTTTCTTTGCCATTGTTTCAAAAATTTGGTAATTACACCCAACTCTTTTTTTACACGGTAGATACGTTCCTCAGAAATCCGTGTAAAAAAAACCGTGTAAAAAAAGAGGCGTTTCCTATAGTAAAATGGGGGATACGTTCCATGTCAATTGAAAACCGTGTAAGATGAAATAAAGAACTATATTTACTTCGAAAAACCGAGTAAAAAAATTTTCAAAACTTTAAAATTTCAGATATGCCCACAAATTGTATGGTCATTTTATTTTTATTGAGCATTACAACTTAAAATTCATAATTCATACAGGTGGAAAAATTCATACAAGCAAAAAACCAAAGAAATCTGTTAATCCAGAATTATAAACAGAAAAATTTGAATTGAAATAGAAAAAAATTTATCAACATAACATAATTAGTCGTCGCTACTTGATAACAAGCGCAATTGTTTGCGACGAACTGGACTAAAATCGGTATCATCACTGGAGATATCCATCAAATTATCCAATGGTGACTTTCGTCCGGTAATAGAGTTTTGAGCTAACGGACTACTTTCCTACAGGTCTTGCGCCGTCGACTTTTTTATTAAAAATTCTTTAATGGAAAGTTGAACTTTTGGTTTTTAAGTTCTTTATACAACTCTTCATACTCAGCAATACAATTATTAATGTCTCGTTCGAATTTCAGGGCACGTTCCATATTAGGATCATTTTTTAAGAAATTTGCAGCTAAAAGAAACACAAAAATGTTTAGTAGCACATACAATTTTTTATTTGCCAAGTGTGGTAAAAACAAACAAAACAAGATGATGAAAATTTTTTTTTCAACCGTGTTACTTCAAAACCGTGTAAAAAAAAACCGTGTAAAAAAAGAGTTGGGTGTATTTATAACTTAAACTATGAATCTAGTGTACTACAAAAGAGATTTCCACTACATGTGAATTTTTATCAATGTCTAACTTGTTTGAATTTAAAGTTTAAATACTTTACGAATTGCTTACTTTTTTGTCAACACTAAAATATTGCAATTGGCTACCAATACAACTTACTTGAGTTCCTTGTAAGATTTGTGAACGGGAGAGGGAATGGGATACAGTTTAATCAGTACTGCATGATGATGATGATCCGAGCTCAAACCAGCAAAATCTGTTAAATAAAGAAGACTTTAGTATAAATTACAAACACCTATCAAGATTACTCATTGGAGCAGCGCAATAGTTTTAGGCCTTGACATAATTAATATTATAAAAATTACAAAATCAAACTGACTTTATTACTTTAATAAACGGATTGTTATCCGGAAATGTCGCTTCTTTTGCAATATGACTTTTGCCATTTAAACAAATCTTAAATTAATTACACTCTACATTAGTCTTGTCAGAGTGCAAAAAAAAAAACTATAAAATAAAAATAAAAAAAAACCACATGTTCACTCAATAGTGACTCCAAAACTGTGCTGTCGCTTCGCTGTGTTTCGCGGTTGCTCCGCTGTAACGCCGCTATCGCTTAGCTGCAGCTGCGCTAAAGCTGCGCTGTTGCTGTGCAGTCGCTGCGCGGTTGTTGTACATGCACTTGAAGGTGTCGATGATCACGCTGCCACTGTGTTTTTTTTTGCCTTCACCACGCTGCTGAATAACGTCACGCTGCCACGAGCGTTTTGCCTTAGGCTCGTCTGCTATCCACTGAAGATCCACTAACGTTTTATGCGCGGCCAGCATCCATGTGCAGCCCAGCGAGGTGCTCTCCGCGTGCTATTTGCCCAGCCCAAGCTATGCAGACCGTAAGCGGTCGCCTTGCAAGCGCCGGTGGTAAAAATTGGCACTTAAGCAGCTGGCACTTCCTGCGTTACACTTATGCAAGATCACTTTGTAATAAAAACGTGTCTGCACTATTGGAGGTTATAATTACATTTTTGTGTAGGCTATCGGCACGTCTGGCTCTTTTCAATTTTAATCCGGGAAATTCTTGCACGCGTGTCTGAAAAATGCTTCTACCCACGCTTACAAGAAAAGCTCTTCTTCAAACGGGACTATTCCAAAGCGTTTACATGTGTCCCTGCCAACTCGCTTCCTTAACTTTTTAACTTTTCAAAGATGCCATTATGGCAAATAAACATCGAATCGATCAGCTGTTTAATATTTACTTAAATAGCTTAAACCAAATTATTTACAAGGCAGCCGTAACAAAGGTTATGTTCCGGAAGAATTGGAGTACCCGACTGAGACTTGATTTGATTTGATTTATTGCTTGTTGTGTTAGTTTCAATTGAGTTGCAATAACCTTGGACATGTCAATTTTTGTGAATGGCCGAATACCATAGAGATGGTGTTTGAGAATTCGATTGGAAATAACCTGGCGAATGTATAATTGATGCATTGTTGTGACATGGTAGTATTTGGTCGATATTTGAAAAAAATATGGTTGTGACATTTGAGATACATGCTTAATTTGGCAAGCACATGTGAAAAAAAGGTGAATCATGGCGTGTGGCGCTCTTGAGGGAACCATGCTCATAATCAAAAGGAAAACCCCGTGTCGGGTTTAAATTTGTGGACGACACTGTAATAGAAGATTCATGTGACTATTGGTGACTGCTCTTTGCTCCGCTATTTGCCAGATAGTCAGCTCAGTTCCATGTAAATGTAGAGAAATGTTGAGCAAGGCTCTAAGTAGTGTACGTGGCAAAATAATGCTTGACTGAGGTTTGAAGAAAGAGTAACGTATGAGACAATTGTTGTGCGTGCAATCTTGAGTCACTGAGAAAAAAAGAGATAACAGTATACTCTGTTACAACTTATGCTAACAGAATGCGTGTGAGCAAGGTGGCATTGAAGATGGGACATTTACGTTTTGACAAGCAACGAGAACAGTGCACTCAAGACTATTCGCCATAGGCAATTGACCATTTTTAATGACAACCTATCATAGCCCGACATATTTAATTGTCGACGTCACAGACCGATTCTGGCAATTGGAAGCCCACTTGGCCAGTGGAAATCCTCCTGCGTGCAATATGTCACCGTCCTGGCTCCAAATGGTGTCCAGTTCTTTTAAACTGTTTACACCTGCCAGCATACCGTCAACATAAAAACAATTTTTAATCACATCCGCGCCAATGGGGTATGATTGTGATATTTGCCAATTCAAACAAACAACGTACAGCCAAAAACGGTGCTGACGCTGTACCATATGTACAAGTATTCAATCTGTATGCCTGTAAATTTTGAGAAGTGGCTTCTCTCCACAAGACAAGTTGAAAGTCTCTGTCTTCCTCAGAAACATTTATCTGCCTATACATTTTTGAAATGTCTGCAGGTACGGCATAGTTGTTCAACCGAAAGTTGACCAACGTTGAATACAACTCCCTCTGAATAGTTGGCCCCACCATTAGTGTTTCGTTGAGCGAAACTGCTGTTGATGTTTTTCTAGAAGCATCAGAAACAACTCGAAGCTTGGTTGGGGTACTCTCAGGTCGCAGAACGCATTGATGAGGAATGTAATACTGCTGTTCTCGAGGAGCAGACTTCAGAATGGACATATGTCCCAAATCCAAATACTCTTCCATGAAGTCTTGATACATATTTCTAAGAGTGTCATTTCTTGACAGTTTGCGCTCAAGTTGCAGAAGACGCCTTTCAGCAGTTTGAAAGGACAGGCCAAGAACTTTGGGATTGGTTTTAAAGGGAAGATTTACTTGAAAGCGACCGCAAGATAACCGTTGTATGGTTTTCTTGAAATGCAGTTCACATGCCTGCTGTTCAGCTGTTTGGCGACCAGCCTTCGACTCGATTGGACATTGATCCAATTTCCAAGAACGATTAACTACGGAGCCGAGAGAACAAAAAGAAACTTGAGCTGCTGAACTCTTACTATATTGTTTCCGAGGCACTTGTCCAGTATATTTGCCCGCTACAATCCAGCCGAGCAATGTTTTTTGCATTATGGGCAGCTCGGAATGTAATTTTATTTGCCCAACGCACAATAAACCATAAAACAATTCAGCTCCCAATAACACATCTACCTTAGCTGGCTTATAGAACTTGGGATCTGCCAACTGAATATTTTTTGGTATTTTCCAGTTCAATATGGACAGAGCCTGTCCAGGCTGAGATGTGGATATCGACTTAAGTACCCAACACTCAGCGGAAAATGTGTGGGAATTCAAACGAGATTCAATTAATGCACAAACCTTAGTTTTGCTATCAGTGGTTGCACCACCTACCATTGAGATAGCAAGGGAAGTTGGCTCACGTTTAAGACGTAGCCTCTGTGCCATTCTCTCAGACATCAAATTTATCTGCGAGCCACTATCGAGCAAAAATCGTGCTGGATGCAACTGTCCAAATCTATCTTTAATGTTCACGATGGCGGTAGCAAGAACAACTTGATCCGCAATAAGCACGTGACCTACATATGCCTCAGAAGTTGAAGCTTGAAGTGCCGCTTCCTCACTTTGTACTGGTGAATTAAACCTATGAAGCAAAGAGTGATGAGGCTTTGAACACACACGACACTTCGACGCCTTGCAGTTCGAAACAATGTGTCCCACGGTCAAACAATTAAGACACATTCTTTGAGATTTTACGTACTCAAATCGTTGCATAACCGAAATACCACAGAATGCGGGACAAACATATATATTGTGATCTGCAGACTTGCAATAAGTACATGCAGACGACGACCTTTGACCTGCATTAGCACAGGCAAATGAAGATTTTTGTTGAGGCTTTCTCACTTCATTGCCCACTTTTGACTTGTCACGAGTGGACTCCTCTGCTGTCAAGTATTGATACCTCCTATTCAACTGTTTAGCACAATCTTTCCAAGATGGCAGCTTTTCATAGTCAAGCTGCTCCTCAAAACGAGATTTGGTCATATGGTCTACCTTAGCCATGACCATATGAATAATCATTGCATTAGCAATGTCTTTGTCGTCACCCAAAGACAACAGCGATGCATATATAGCAGACACTGTATCTATTATCGATCTTAAACTCGACGCAGATGGTTTGGTCATGCTTGGCAAATCAAACAATTGAGCAACTGTATCAAAAAATATAAGGCATTTATTGTCGTAAACTGACTTTAGACTAGCAAGGGCCTTAGGGTAACAATCTGTTAGCTGATATGGCTTAACTACACCCAATGCTTCATCTGACAAACAAGAAACTAAATGGTTAAATTTTTCAACGTTTGTTAATGACGCATCGTCATCCACGAGACTCTCGAAAAGGCACATAAAGTTTCTAAACTCCGAATGTTTACCACTAAATTTCGGTAGACGCATTTTAGGCAGTTGAGATCGCTGGCTCGAATTCATTGAGCAATCATGTTGTACCTGTGTGTCGAATCGTGGCTTAATTGCATTCATAAACAACGCTTTTGTTATGACACACAAATCCTCTAGCGGCCCTCTGCTTTCGTTAGCTGGATTTAAACTGTCCAGCTCTGCCTGTAAATTCATAGCCTTTTCAACATACCCTTCTAATCATTCTAATCGACATTCTAACTCTGTTTTGTCGGATGAGATTTTTTTTAATTTAAAGGCGGTTTGCATGCGAGCAATGTCAGCACTAACTTTATCAAACTTCTGCAAACATAATGTTAACTTAACATTAGACTTAGATGCTGCTGGCTTTTCGAGTGACAGTTTATCTGATTCAGACCTATTTAAGCTGACTAAAAACAACCTTTAACAAACGCAGAAAAAAGTTCGGCACACTTGGTGAGCTACCCTAACGCACGCACTGTGAATATTTAGCAAAACGCCACTTGCTTATTAAACACACACACACTCTTGGCGATATGTGAACAAACAAACGAAAACGGTCCAAGCGACTGAGAATAAGCAAGTCAAGCAGCCACTTTGTTGTACAGCTGTAAAATATGCGGGGTGCGGGGGGTTAAACGAAGTAAAGAGATAAATTGGAGCGAACGCGCGCACAAAAACGAACTGACGATCAAGCCAAGCTTGATCCGCAAGCAAAGCGGGGATGGAAAGAACAAGCGGCAAAATTTGGCGCGAGAGCACGCATAGACAAACCAATGTATAGAATAAATGCAAGCGCAAGCAAAGAGCGAAGAAAGGTTAACGAACGAGCGAACAATCAGAGGTTAATGCACAAAAATGTTTAACAAAAGTTGTGTGTATGTGCGAGTGCAAACATATGTTTTAATGTATGTACATTTATTGTTACTTAGCGATTAGTTGAGAAGCGAAAACAAAAAAAACACTTTGCAGTTGCACAAACACACGAACTATATGAAACGCAATAATAGACCACCGTTTGAAACCTTAATTTTGTTTCTTGTATTGAATTTTTATTTATTCACTTTTATATATATGTATGAAAATATGTTGCCGTTTTGTTTACTTAAATCAAATACACAAAGTGCCAGAAATTGAGCTGTTTCTACGTGTATGAACGTATTTACATACATAATACATATTACATATTTTATTCAAAAATAAACTTTATCCTACTCTAAAATAAATAATACATATTTGGAAACAAATTAAAAATATACGTTACATATGTTCGTAAAGAATCTTTTGTTTTCTAAAGTCAGAGCATTGTTTTTCAAAAGCATCATTTTTTCCTCTCTTTTGAGTATTTTCCAGCTTTAATTGTTGAAAATAAGAAAAATGCTCAAACAAATTTCCAGAATGAAAGTACGGAATGCAGCTATGGAAGAAACAGAACGACTGGAGGTAATGATTTGTATTGAGAAAAAGTGATAGATTAAAGAACAAGCCAAATAAATCATGTAATGAAGATGAAATTTCAATGGACAGTTGTATATTAAATGCCCAACAAATCATCTGTCATTAAACACAAAGTAGGTGATTATGTTCTATTGAAAAATTAAGAGCGGCATCAGACCAAGTTGGATGCAAAGTTTAGAGGACCACATTTGGCTAGTGAAGTTTTAGAAGGCGACAGATACATTTTGAAGTCATTGCATAATAAAAGAACGTATAAATATTGCCATGAGGATTTGAGAAAGATGCCAGAAGGTTATGTTCTGGAAGAATTGGAGTACCCGCCTGAGACTTGATTTGATTGATTTGATTTATTGCTTGTTGTGTTGGTTTCAATGGAGTTGAAATAACCTTGAACATGGCAATTTTTGTGAATGACCGAATACCATAGAGATGGTGTTTGAGAATTCGATTGGAAATAACCTGGCGAATGTATAATTGATGCATTGTTGTGGCATGGTAATATTTGGTTTACATGCGTAATTTGGCAAGCACATGTAAAAAAATTAGTTGGATCATGGCGTGTGGCGCTCTTGAGGGAACCATGCTCATAATCAAAAGGAAACCCCCGTGTCGGGTTTAAATTTGTGAACGACACTGTAATAGAACATTCATGTGACTATTGGTGACTGCGCTTTGCTCCGCTATTTGCCAGATAGTCAGCTCAGTTCCATGTAAATGTAGAAAGAAAGAGTAACGTATGAGACAATTGTTGTGCGTGCAATCTTGAGTCACTGAGAAAAAAAGAGATAACAGTATACTCTGTTACAACTTATGCTAACAGAATACGTGTGAGCAAGGTGGCATTGAAGATGGGACATTTACGTTCTGAAAAGCAACGAGAACAGCAGAGCACTCAAGACTATTCGCCATAGGCAATTGACAATTTTTAATGACAACCTATCATAGCCCGACATATTTAATTGTCGACGTTACACAAGGGCGCCATTTGACTTTTTCTGTTGCAAAAATCTTAACTTTTGAACCAAACAAGAAAATCGTTCAACTTAAAAAGCTTCTGAAAGATAATTAATCAACCAACAAAATGAGCATTTGAAATGAATCCTACGATTTTTAGGTGCCTATTTAGGGGTATGCAAAATGGAAATTGGTGAAAAAATCAATCTTATGGGAAGGAACAATTTTTTTTTGCAAATTTTTGATATATTTTTAATGTTTTGAAAAAATAATTTTTTTTAAAGCTTATTTTTATACTCGATACCGAAGGTAAGAGACTTGAAACTTTCCAATTATCTTTATCTATGGGATAGTAAATTAAAGTGTCAAGATGGAGGTTCTACGATAACTGGGAGCTGGCAATTCGATAAATTCGATAACTCAAAACCGATAAGTCCACATATTTCACACATCCTTACAGCTAGAACTACCAAATTTGGTGGGCAGATAGCTACTAGTAACCCCCAAAAAACTGCATCAAAAATTTTGGAGCCACGCCCACCCATTCCGCCCCAAGCCCTCCGCAATTTAAAGTCAAAAAAGTTTATTTCTCGCACAGTTGTTGAGCTTGTGATGAGCCATTTTTACCTATAGCGCCTCACAGAATGCGTTTACATCAATAGCCGCAACCAAACCTGAGTTACGGCGAATTCACATGCTGTCTCGCTCTGACACAGGATGTCAGCGCTAAGGTACGTGTTTGGCACATGGGAGCCGCAAAACACGTACCGTAAAAGTCGTGGAAAAGTGCCGTTGGTGTGAGAGCGGCGCATCCACGGGATATAGTGATCACCGTCACACCAGCGGCAGGCGTGATCAGCAAGGAGGAAAACCGTTGTTGCTATGCAAAATTTACTGGAACGATCACGACACCTTTGCCCTTGGGGTGACATTGGCAGCGCTGACAGGCCCCGGTCCAGCGAGGCAGTAGAAGAGTATAAAAGGAGCCGCCTGTGACAGAGCGATAAGTCAGTAAGAGTGGAAACCTAAAAGTGAACAACGTAGTGTCGTACAAAGTCGGAATGCAGGAATCCACGTGAAATATCAGTGAACAGCAAAATCCAATCGCCGCGAAAAGAATAATATAAGAGTTAAAAGGACACATAATAAAATCAAAGAACTCATATCGCAATAAAGCCGTGTCAAATCGTGTCCTTAACGATTACCAAAATCTTTTGCTAAGAAATCAGTACGCGTAAATTTACCAAGCCTTGTGTTGTGTTGCATTTGCAAAGCAACCTCAAGTTAAAACCAAGTATCAGACTTAGTGAGCCTGGTGAAGGATAGGTGAAGCTAAAGCCAGAGCCTGAGAGTAGGAGAGACTTTTGGCGAAAATCCTTGTGGTGACAAGGAGGCCATAGTAGAGCCTGGCGAATTTCAGGCGTTGCTAGCTTAAACCTCGTTTAGTAGGCGAAACATTAGCTCTGATTATTTGGTGCGACTAGAGCGCCAGTATTGCAATTAAAACCACGACACAAGATTCGTACGATTTCATAAACTCTACTAATATTTATCACTTAAGTGTACGAATAAATTGTAAAAACCAAACTTGAACTAGCAGAGAGTGCAGTTAAATATATGTATAAAATTTAAAACAAATCTGTGTCATCATTTTCGTAGCCGCCACAAATATAAATTTGTTGGCACGTACCCTCAGCACCGCCAGAGTTAGCCCAGCTAAAACCGCGTGACAACGTCGTGACGTTTTCGATTCGACGGACTATCGAAGCCTCTCGAATTTTTGGAGCAAGTGGAATGGTCGGCAGATACGTACGGACTAAACTTAAATTTGATTCCAAGAGCATTGTCGGAGTTGCTAAAAGGAATGGCACTTAAGTGGTACGTAGCTAACAACAGGCATTGGACTACATGGGTGGATTTTGTCGACAGTTTTCAAGAATATTTCTTACCACGAGATTATTTTGAAACTATGTATGACGAAGTACGCAGACAGCGGCAAGCTTTGAATGAGCCTTTTAAAGTCTATATGGTAGAAATGCAGACTTTGATGAGACCCCTGCGGTTCTCAACAGAGAAGGAAGTGCGCACCATATACAGCAACAGCCTTCCTGACTTACGCGGATACGCACGGCCAAACCAATTCTCGACATTGACCCAACTGATGCAACTGGCAGAAGAGTTCGAAGAATTGGAAAAGGATAGGCTGAAACTGAGACTACAAAGTGCTACAAGCCAACAAACTCCACAGCAACAATACAGCCAACATCAACAACAGCCTCAACAACACCGAGACACGCAGCAAAATGGACGCGACCACAATCAGAGTCGTGCCAATCGTACGCGATTTATGGCCATGGAGGAGCAGAACCAGCACACCGGAGGAATAGACGGACGGCCAATTCCAACACCTAGGACCCAGAAAAATCTTGCCAGGACGCACATAAACAACCCAGTTAGGGCATGTCGCGTGTGTGGACAGGAGGGACACTGGGCGATAGAGTGCCGAAACCCAATGCTGGAGTTCTGCTGGGTTTGTGGCAGAATCGGGCAGCGGACAGCACTTTGTTGTCAGTCGGGAAACGGCCAGCGGCGTCCGCCATCGAGGGGCGAGCGGGAGCCGCCAAGGTCCGCCCCGAGACGCTAGTCGGTCACCTAAAGGACGAAGGGACGCGGTTGACTGCCACCGTATGGATCGGTGATTGTCAGCATAAGGCTACAGTCGATGCAGGGGCTACAAGCAGCTTTGTTAGCGAAAAGCTAGCATGTAGACTGAACACTGTAGGCCGGAGAAGCGTCGCAAGCAGTTAGGTGAATTTAGCAGACGGACATAGCAGCAGGACAACAGAACAAATAACGGTCGAAATAAGACTCGGGCATCGCAGTTTGGAAATAGCGTTGCTAATTATGCCTGGTGTGATAGACGATTTGGTGCTGGGCTGGGATTTTCTGACTAGCATGGGCACAGTGCTGCAGTTTGCGGGACTGGTGGTCACCATCCCAGCACGACGGCACAAGGTTGGAAAGCTGGAAGAGAGACTTTCGGTGGCAGTTGTCCAGAATACAACCGAACAAGACAAAGCATTACATGACTTCCGAAACCCACCTATTGAAAGCAAAAAACTACACGAAGACCAAGAAATAAATGAATTTCTATTGCGGGAAGTCGCAGCCTTCGAACACCTAAAGGGCACATCACAAATTACGGAACACAAAATTGTGATGAGCGACGACAGGCCTATAAAGCAGCGTTATTTTCCTAAAAATCCAAAAATGCAAGCGGAAATTAACCAGCAAGTAGAGGAACTCCTTGCGAAAGGTTGCATAGAGCCATCAAACAGCCCACACAGCGCACCAATCGTGATGGTGAAAAAGAAGAATGGCAATTGGCGACTGTGCGTGAATTTCAGGCAACTCAACAGCCGATCCATTAAGGACGCGTATCCATTACCAAGAGTGCACCACATTTTAGACCAGCTACGTGAAGCTTGGATCTGAAAGATGGGTACTGGCAGATCCCAATGGAGAAAGCGAGCCGACCACTGACAGCATTTACAGTCCCAGGCAAAGGATTATATCAGTGGAAAGTATCGCAATTTGGGTTACACTCGTCACCGCCAACTTTTCAGAGGGCTTTGGATCGCGTTATTGGACCAGAAATGATGCCACACGCGTTTGCATATTTAGATGACATTATAGTCATCGGAAGAACGCGCGAAGAGCATATGGAAAATCTCAAGGAGGTATTTCAGCGGCTGCGGGAAGCAAATCTGCGCATCAACGTGGACAATTGTGATTTCTTTAAAAAGGAGTTGAAATATTTGGGCCACAGAGTCACAGAGGAAGGAATTCGCACAGATTCAGAGAAAGTTACTGCAATCGCAGAATTGAAGGCGCCAAGCAACGTTAAGGAGTTACGACAATACCTGGGCGGGGCATCATGGTACAGGCGCTTCGTAACAGATTTTGCGACGAAAGTAGCACCTCTGAACGCATTGATGAAAAAAGGCGATGGGAGTGAACTGAGGAGCGGCAAGTAGCTTTTGACACAGTCAAAGAGAAGCTGACTCAGTCCCCAGTATTGGCATGCCCGGATTTCTCAAAAACATTTTGCTTGCAGACGGATGCAAGTAACTATGGCCTGGGCAGTACCACTTCAACCTCCGAAGAGAAAAGACGTGTTACAACAGAGTCATCAACCGCGACAATCAGAAAACAAAACCAAACACCACCGAGTGCAACAAACTTCAAACACCAAACGCAAACGAAAAACCACAACAACAAAAACAGCATCAACAGTTACCGCGGGCGACTGCCCAACAATAACAAACATGCACGAACCACCTGACATAAGAGCATACGGAGTAAAATCCAACAACACAAACGCCGGCGAACCGAAATACATTACGATAAGAAGAAACGACAACAAAAACTTCGACAACGTTTCTCCGTTCATAATCAAAAAAACCATAGACTACACTTGCGATGGGGAAGTCGAGACATGCAAGAAAACAAAAGACGGATCACTCTTAATCAAAACAAAAAACACAATACAAGCCATAAAACTACTGAAGCTAAAACAAATGACAAACATAGAAATCACTGTCACTGAACACAAAACACTCCACCAAGGGAGTCATATACAGCAACGATTTGCGAAACATAAGCGAATCCGAAATCCTACTAGAACTCAAAACACAAAATGTAACAGAAGTCAAACAAATACTTTAAAAACAACCAACAAACACCTACACCGAAGATAACAACACCACGCTCACAGAAACCGGACTCATAATAATAGCTTTTGGAACACACCAACTCCCCGAAAAACTAAGAATAGGCTACGAAACAGTACGCGTCCGCCCATACATCCCACTACCCCTGCGGTGCAGAAAATGCCTCCGTTTTGGTCACCCAACTCCAGCCTGCAAAGGCATAGAAACATGCATAAACTGCTCGAGCGAAAAACACACAATCGAAAATGTAAAATGCTTTAACCAAAAAAGCTGCTTAAAATGCAGCAACAACCCGGACATCGACCACCAACACAGCCCCGTCGGCCGCAAGTGCCCCGCGTTCTTAAAACAACAAGAAATAACAGCCATTAAAATCACAGAAAACGTAGACCACAAAACCGCACTCAACATTTACCAGAACCGGCACGGACAACATGCGAGAACATCTTACGCCAAAACCCTAACCAATGCAACACAACAATCAACCAAAACACAAGCACCAAACATACACCTGCCTACAAACACACAGCTGAACACCCAACCTACAACCTCACCTAGAGCTACACATTTACAACACCAAACGATCATAACTATACCATCATCCCACAGACAAGGCACACTCAATCCAACAGCTCACACAACACCATCAACATCATCCGCACACCGATCCGAACCAGAAGAAATGGATACTGACAACATCAACCTCACCAGCACAGCAAACAAACCATACAACGCACTCCTAACCGAAGACGTAAAAATTAAAATATACTCCAAAGATAAATCCAACAATCTCACCACCTCTCTCAAAGCCTCTAAAACTAACACAAAAACAAGTAAGAAGGCTCTAGTCGGGAGAGCCCGACTAGAAGATACCCTGAACCCAGTTGCAATAAATATATTTAATTTATATAAGACTTTGGTATACTGGCTTAGCTTCCATCGATTAAGTTCAATATCTCCGGTGTTTCTCAACCGATTTGGACGAAATTTTCAAAAAAAGTTCTATCATTATCCATTACTTCAACCCTCATTTTTAGATTTTCCAAATTCGATATTTTATTGTTATCGATATTATGTGTATATCGGAAACCAGAATAGTTATCGATAATTTGAAGCAAACTTGTTCTGCTCATGGTATAGGAGAACTTAAATACAAAATCAGAAGTCTCTAGCTCTTGTAGTCTCTGAGATCTACGCGTTCATACAGACGGACAGACGGTCAGACGGACAGACGGACAGACGGACAGACAGACGGACAGACGGACATGGCTATATCGTCTTGGCTGTTGATGCTGATCAAGAATATATATACTTTATAGGGTAGGAGATGCTTCCTTCTGCCTGTTACATACTTTTGCACAAAACCATTATACCCTTATTTACCCATTTTATGGGTTAAGGGTATAACAAAAACCAAAGCCTCAAAAAAGTCCAAAAACTCAAACAACAGCGATAGCGACTCTATTTAAAAAGGAAATTCCAAATAACTGTAGTTATTTTATTTCACTCGTAAAACATAACAAATACTTACTCTTCTCTCAATTTTGATATATTGTCTTTAAAAATCATTCAATGGAACATCAACGGATACTCAAATAACTACAGTGAACTACAACTTATAATAAAAAACAAGTGGAAACGTTGCAGTCGGACGCAACCGACTTCGGCATACTTGATACCAGTATTAAAACAGTTAAAAAGAGGCCTGATTGCAAAGGGGTACGGATGGGACAAGGGTGTACGCTGCCTTAAAGATTCTCCGATGCAGATAGGGATGCCACCAACTATCTTCCTTCCAAATTTGGTGACTCTAGCTGAAAGTTTGTAAGAGCTGTTGAAAGGGGGGCTGGGGGCGGTATGGGTGGGTGTGGCATCCAAAGTTTTAATGCAGATCTGTGTGGAATTTCAATTGATATCTTTATACCAAATTTGGTGACTCTAGCTAAATGTTTGTAAAAGGTGGGGAAAGGGGGGCGAAATGGGTAGGCGTGGCTCCAAAACTTTGATGAAGATTTTTGGGGGTCGTTGCCAGCTATCTTCATACCAAATTTGGTGACTCTAGCTCGAAAATTGTTAAATGTGGGGAAAGGGGAGCTGGGGGCTGTATGGGTGGGCGTGGCATCCAAATTTTTGATGCAGATCTTTGTGGAATGTCTATTGCTACCTTCATACCAAATTTGGTGAATCTAGCTCGAAGTTTGTAAAAGGTGGGGAAAGAGGAGCTAGGGGCGGTATGGGTGGGTGTGGCATCCAAATTTTTACTGCAGATCTTTGTGAAATGTCAATTGCTATCTTCATACCAAATTTGGTGACTCCAGCTCGAAGTTTGTAAAGAGTGGGGAAAGGGGGGCTGGGGGCAGTATGGCTGGGCGTGGCATCCAAATTTTGGATGCAGATCTTTGAGGAATGTCAATTGCTATCTTCATACCAAATTTGGTGACTCTAGCTCGAAAATGGTTAAATGTGGGGAAAGGGGGGCTGGGGCGGTATGGGTGGGCGTGGCATCCAAAGTTTTGATGCAGATCTGTGTGGAATGTCAATTGCTATCTTTATACCAAACTTGGTGGCTCTAGCTCGAAGTTTGTAAAGAGTGGGGAGAGGGGGGCTGGGGGCGGTATGGGTGGGCTTGGCATCCAAAGTTTTGCTGCAGATCTATGTGGAATTTCAATTACTACCTTCCTTCCAAATTTGGTGACTCTAGCTCGAAGTTTGTTAAATGTGGTGAAAGGGGGGCTGGGGGCGGTATGGTTGGGCATGGCATCCAAATATTTGATGCAGATCTGTGTGCAATGTCAATTGCTATCTTCATACACAATTTGGTGACTCCAGCTCGAAGTTTGTAAGGAGTGGGGAAAGGGGGCTGGGGGCAGTATGGCTGGGCGTGGCATCCAAATATTTGATGCAGATCCTTGTGGAATGTCAATTGCTACCTTCATACAAAATTTGGTGACTCTAGCTCAAAGATTGTAAAAGGTGGGGAAAGGGGGTGGAAGGGGTGCGCGTGGCTCCAAAACTTTGATGCAGTTTCGTGGGGGTCACTGCAAGCTATATTCCTGCCAAATTTGGTGGCTCTAGCTCCACAACTCTGGAAGATACATGCATTCCCGTTCTTGACGAAGGGTTTGGGCAGCTGGGGGCGGCTAGGACGGTATTGGTGGGCGTGGCATCTAAACTTTTGATTCAGTTTTTGGGGGGTCTTCATGACCTATCTTGGCACCAAATTCGGTGGCTCTAGCTCAAAAGCTGTGGGAGATATAAGCTTTTCTGATATTAAAATGCGGGGGGCTGGGGGCGGAATGGGTGGGCGTGACTCCAAAACTTTGATGCAGTTTTTTGGGGTTCGTTACCAGCTATCTTCCTACCGAATTTGGTGGGTCTAGCTCCACAAATCTGGAAGATACGCGCATTCTCGTTTTTGACGAAGCGTTGGGGCAGCTGGTGGCGGCTAGGGTGGTATTGGTGTGCGTGGCATCCAAACATTTGATGCAGTTTTTAGGGGGTCATCATCGCCTATCTTGGCACCAAATTTGGTTGCTCTATCTCAAAAACTGTGGGAGATATAGGCTTTTTTGACTTTAAAATGCGGGGGCTGGGGGTGGAATGGGGGGGCGTGGCTCCAAAACTTTTGATGCAGTTTTTTGGGGTTTGCTAGTAGGTATCTTCTTATCAAATTTGGTAGTTCTAGCTGTAAGGGTGTGTGCAATATGCGGATTTATCGTTTTTGAGTTATCGAATTTATCGATTTGCCAGCCCCCTAGTTATCGTAGAACCCCAATCTTGACACTTTAATTTACTTTCCCACATGTAAAGAGAATTGGAAAGTTTCAAGTCTCTAGCTTGAAGGGTGTGGAAAAAAGTTGCGTTCATACAGACACAAAACATACAGGCACAAACCCAATATACTCTTTACTTTCGGTATCGAGTATAAACACACACCTAACATAATCTCCCTACAAGAAACACACATAAAATGTACTAATCACTTACCCATTCCCATCAACTACACACTAATAACAAACAAGTGGAAACGTTGCAGTCGGACGCAACCGACTGCGGTATACTCGATACCAGTATTAAAAATGTTGATGCCCATCCATGTGGGATGTCAATTGCTATCTTCATACCAAATTTGGTGACTCTAGCTCAAAGTTTGTTAAAGTGGGGAAAGGGGGACTGGGGGCGGTATGGTTGGGCGTGGCATTCAAATTTTTGGTGCAGATCTACGTGGGATGTCAATTGCTATCTTCATATCAAATTTGGTGACTCTAGCTCGAAGTTTGTATAAAGTGGGGAAAGGGGGGCTGCGGGCGGTATGGTTGGGCGTGGCATCCAAATTTTTGCTGCAGATCCTTGAGGAATGTCAAATGCTACCTTCATAACAAATTTGGTGACTCTAGCTCAAAGTTTGTAAAAGTGGGGAAATGGGGGCTGGGGGCGGTATGGTTGCGCGTGGTATTCAAATTTTTGGTGCCGATCTATGTGGGATGTCAATTGCTATCTTCATACCAAATTTGGTGACTCTAGCTCGAAGTTTGTATAAAGTGGGGAAAGGGGGGCTGCGGGCGGTATGGTTGGGCGTGGCATCCAAATTTTTGCTGCAGATCCTTGTGGAATGTCAAATGCTACCTTCATACCAAATTTGGTGACTCTAGCTCAAAGTTTGTATAAAGTGGGGAAAGGGGGGCTGCGGGCGGTATGGTTGGGCGTGGCATCCAAATTTTTGCTGCTGGTCCTTGTGGAATGTCAAATGCTACCTTCATACCAAATTTGGTGACTCTAGCTCAAAGTTTGTATAAGGTGGGGAAAGGGGGGCGGAATGGATGGGCTAGGCTCCAAAACTTTGATGCAGTTCTTTTGGGGTCGTTACCAGCTATCTTCCTACCAAATTTGGTGGCTCTAGCTCCACTACTCTGGAAGATACACGCATTCCCGTTTCTGACGAAGCGTTGGGGCAGATGGGGGTGGCTAGGGCGTTATTGGTGGGCGTGGCATCCAAACTTTTGATGCAGTTTTGGGGGGTCATCATCATCTATCTTGGCACCAAATTTGGTGACTCTAGCTAAAAACTGTGGGAGATATAGGCTTTTCTGACTTCTAAATGCGGGGGGGCTGGGGCGGGATGGGTGGGCGTGGCTCCAAAACTTTGATGCAGTTCTTTTGGGGTCGTTACAAGCTATCTTCCTACAAAATTTGGTGGCTCTAGCTCCACTACTCTGGAAGATACACGCATTCCCGTTTTTTACGAAGCGTTGGGGCATCTGGGATGAGCTAGGGCGGTATTGGTGGGCGTGGCATCCAAACTTTTGGTGCAGTTTTTGGGGGGTCATCATCAGCTAAATTGGCACCAAATTTGGTGGCTCTACCTCAAAAACTGTGGGAGATATACCTTCGGTATCGAGTATAAAACACCTCCAATTCCTACGGAGGAGTTGCTCTGCTAATTCACAAATCCATACAAGCCAGAGAAATCAACCTTAAAGACGACTTCGACGCAATATGTGCAGAAACCACGTCAAAGCTCAAATTTAGAATAATATCAGCCTACATTGCTCCAAACCAAGCATTTTCGGTTAAAAATCTTAACTCTGTGCTAGAAGCGTCTAATGTACCTACCGTAGTCACAGGTGACTTTAACGGCTGGCACAGAAGCTGGGGCTCAAAAACAAATAGTATTAGAGGCACAACACTCGACAAATTCATATCCCAATCCAACTACACCCTACTAAACAACGGATCACCAACACACCTGAGCACACACAACACACTAACAAATATCGACTTTACATTAACAAGCCCAACCCTTTATATCGACAGCACTTGGAACACGGAAGACGATCTCTTTGGCAGCGACCACTTCCCCATTATTATCACCCTCTTCAAATCCAACACACCACACGCCACAACCCCAAGACCACACTTCATCACCGAAAAATCCAACTGGAAACTCTTCTCTGAGCTAACAGAAAAATACACAACACAGCTACAAACTAGCACAAATATTAACCGAAAAGCAGCCACCATTCACAAAATAATCATATCCAGTGCCCACAGATCAATCCCCACAACACAGGCAAACAAGGTTCCTTGGTGGAACAAAAACCTTCAAAGGTTACGAAACGACAAAATGAAAAAGTGGCACAATCTTAAAAACAACATCTCAACCGAAACAAGTGGAAACGTTGCAGTCGGACGCAACCGACTGCGGTATACTCGATACCAGTATTAACAAGTGGAAACGTTGCAGCCGGACGCAACCAACTGCGGTATACTCGATACCGGTAAAAAGAGGCCTGTTTGCAAAGGGGTGCGAATGCGGCGGGGTTTTACGCTGCCTTAAAGATTCTCTGATGCAGATGGGGATGCTACCAACTATTTTCCTTCGAAATTGGGTGAATCTAATTCAGAGTATGTAAAAGGTATGGAATGGGGGGCTGGGGGTGGCATGGGTGGGCGTGGCATTCAAATTTTTGCTACAGATCTTTGTGGGATGTCAATTTCTATCTTCATACTATATTTGGTGAATCTAGCTCAAAGTTTGTTAAAAGTGGTTCATTAAGTAATGAACAGTCGTACAGTCGTTGTTTGTACTATATGTGTGAGTGGGGGTGGCGACATATCTCCGACGACGTATCTCCGCTGTTGCACAAACGACATGTGTCGTCTCAAATGTCATCTCCGCTCGGAGATATGTCGTTTGCGAAAGTGCGGAGATATGTCGTTTCAAAACGTCATATTTTTATTTTTTATTCATTTGATTATTGTCAACTATATCAGCTGACATTAAATCCAAATTAATTTAAATTTAAATAAAATTAAAAATTGAAATTAAAATTAAGTTAAATACAACACGTTTCCAACGTTGCTTTGCCATCGTTCCGTTTTGCCATCGTGCTTTTGCAAAGTCAATTCTCGTTTCACACCCAATGTTGCCCGCATATAATTTTCGTTCGAGTTTCACTCAAGAGCGATTTGTCCAGTCTATAGGTATACTTCGTCTATGGCGTGAGCAGATAGAACCGCAATTACGTCGGTCAAGAGCGGACAAGAGCGGGAGAGGTGCTGGAGAGCGAGAGTGAGAGCCAGAAAATAGATAAGCTGCTTGTTGTTAGCGGACGAAAATCGTAAAATATGCAAAGCACAATATGCAAGCCAATATACCGTATGTATGTATGTTTGTTTTCTATATTGTTAGGCACTGCAGCGTCAGTTTGACTGCGACTTAAAATCAGTAATTTTTCGGCAAAATAAGAATCCGCACACGTAAATTAAAAACTCGGTGGCAACTGGTAATTATGACATTTGCTGTGGCGGCGCAATCCGTACCTAAAATTTGAAATATTTATATATATATCTGTTCAGAACATGTTAATTTAAATAACTGCCTTACGTTCAAAATTGAATTTAATGAATATATATGGAATATCGTTATGTTAATGCCTGAATAGGAACTTTCAGTGTAAAAGTCATCTAAATAAATTACTTACATCAACAAGAAACTAAATAAATTCAAGAGGAATGAAAGCGGTAAACATTCTTAAAAACAAGTAAATCAAAAAAAATTTTGAAGACATGCTTTTATACGCTTTCTTGCATACATATGTAATCGATAGTTTAAAATGGTTTATATAATAAAAAATAACATAAAAAAAAGTATGTCTCGGTCGGAGATCGAACCCATGACCTTCGGCCTGTGAAGCGGCAGTTTTCTCTCTATGCCACCAAAGCTCGTCAATTATGTAAGTCAATTTAGTAATTTAAGCAAAAGGGAAAACTGATTTGAAAACGGTTTTTACATGATATTACTTATTTTATCGTGCCAAAAACTTTAAAAACATGTATTGTCATCTGAAACACATCTTTGGTGAAAAATTCAGAGCTCTAGCTAGTCGGGAACTTGGTGAAAATTTGCTTACAAGATTCCGGTACAAACATACAGACAGACAGACAGACAGACAAGTCAAGTTAAACAAGTAAATCAAAAAAATTTTGAAGACATGCTTTTATACACTTTCTTGCACAAATTTGTAAAGTTAAGCACAGGTGGGAAGTTAAGTCCAGTTGTGAAGGTTTAATACAATGCTCAGAAGGCTAGAGCCAGTTGAGAATTTTAAGCCAAAAAAAAAAAATATAGCTAACCATCATCAAACAAAACAATTGACTTTTAACAAATAATAACATATAAAACAAAAGGCACTAACAAATTCTTCACCTCGCTTAAGACAATGAGTCAACGCGAGAATTGTGGCCAGCGACAACGCGAGCAAGACGAGCGTCGTCGGCTGAGCAACGCTTACTTTTCCGTAGTTTCAGAGCAGCCCGAGCGGTCAATTACCCCCAACCCGCAAATCGAACTCTCTTACACAGCGCGTGCCAGAGAACGTTCTTGCTCACCGTCTCCGTCCCTGTTATCTATCGAGTCAACGCAATCCGACCGCGCGCGGTCGGCAACACCCAATCCGACAAATGAAGTATTGCACACAGCACGCGACCGAAAGTTTTCGTGCTCCCCGTCTCTCTTAGCAACGACTGCAAGTGCCGCGGCCTCTCTAGGTACCGCAACAGCGACTACAACCACAACTGCACCGATACCTACTTCCCGTTCAACAAGCACAACGACTGCTGCGCCGTCAGCAAATCAAACTGCAAACAGCAAAAATGTTAAGCCGGCTACACAGACTGGTATGGATCGCTACATTTATATCAAAAGAAAGCTAAGTCCGCAAAATTCTACGAATAAACCAAAAATGACCCGTAGCAATTTAAATAGACCCTCGAATGATACTACATACAATAGCAATAGATTTCACATCTTGGCAGAAAACACAGATGATCTGCCTTCTGAAGCCGTTGGGGTTGTCACGAAAAAGCCGAAGCCACCCCCAATATATATACGCGAGAAAAGCTCCAGTGCTTTTGTTAACAAAGTTATCGAGCTCATAGGCAAAGATAGTTTCTACATAGTCCCTCTCGTACAGGGTAAAATTCAAGAAATTAAAGTCCAGACAAAGTCGGAAGATAATTACAGAGTTCTCATAAATTATCTAAACGAAAAACAAGTGGAAACGTTGCAGTCGCACGCAACCGACTGCGGTATACTCGATACCAGTATTAAAAATTTTGATGCCCATCCATGAGGGATGTCAATTGCTATCTTCATACCAAATTTGGTGACTCTAGCTCAAAGTTTGTATAAAGTGGGGAAAGGGGGGCTGGGGGCGGTATGGGTGGAATTGCATCCAAATTTTTGATGCAGATCTTTGTGGAATGTCAATTGCTACCTTCATACCAAATTTGGTGACTCTAGCTCAAAGTTTGTATAAAGTGGGGAAATGGGGGCTGGGGGCGGTATGTTTGGGCGTGGCATCCAAATTTTTGGTGCAGATCTATGTGGGATGTCAATTGCTATCTTCATACCAAATTTGGTGACTCTAGCTCGAAGTTTGTATAAAGTGGGGAAAGGGGGGCTGGGGGCGGTATGGTTGGGCGTGGCATCCAAATTTTTGCTGCAGATCCTTGTGGAATGTCAAATGCTACCTTCATACCAAATTTGGTGACTCTAGCTCAAAGTTTGTATAAAGTGGGGAAAGGGGGGCTGGGGGCGGTATGGTTGGGCGTGGCATCCAAATTTTTGCTGCAGATCCTTGTGGAATGTCAAATGCTACCTTCATACCAAATTTGGTGACTCTAGCTCAAAGTTTGTATAAAGTGGGGAAAGGGGGACTGGGGGCGGTATGGTTGGGCGTGGCATCCAAATTTTTGCTGCAGATCCTTGTGGAATGTCAAATGCTACCTTCATACCAAATTTGGTGACTCTAGCTCAAAGTTTGTATAAGGTGGGGTTAGGAGGGCTATGGGGCTTGGGGCGGTATGGGTGGGCGTGGCATTCAAATTTTTGCTGCCGATCCATGAGGAATGTCAATTGCTATCTTCATACCAAATTTGGTGACTCTAGCTCGAAGTTTGTAAAAAGTGAGAAAAGGGGGGGGGGGGCTGGGGGCGTTATGGGTAGGCATGGCATCCAAATTTTTGATGCAGATCTTTGTGGAATGTCAATTGCTATCTTCATACCAAATTTGGTGACTCTAGCTGAAAGTTTGTAAATGGTGGGGAAAGGGGGGTAAAATGGGTGGGCTTGGCTCCAAAACTTTGATGCAGATTTTGGGGATCGCTACTAGCTATCTTCCCACCAAATTTGGTGGCTCTAGCTCCACAACTCTGGAAGATACACGCATTCCCGTTTTTGACGAAGCGTTGGGGTGGATGGGGGCGGCTAGGGTAGGATCGGTGGGCGTGGCATCCAAACTTTTGATGCAGTTTTTAGGGGGTCATCATCACCTATCTTGGCACCAAATTTGGTGGCTCTAGCTCAAAAACTTTGGGAGATATAGCCATTTCTGATTTCAAAATGCGGGGGGGCTGGGGGCGGAATGGGTGGGCGCGGCTCCAAAACTTTGATGCAGTTTTTTGGGGATCGCTACTAGCTATCTTCCCACCAAATTTGGAAGCTCTAGCTGTAAGGATGTGCGAAATATGTGGATTTATCGGTTTTGAGTTATCGAATTTATCGATTTGCCAGCCCCCCAGTTATCGTAGAACCCCCATCTTAACACTTTAATTTACTATCCCATAGATAAAGAGAATTGGAAAGTTTTAAGTCTCTAGCTTGAAGGGTGTGGAAAAAACTTGCATACATACGGACGGACAGACGGACAGACGGACAGACACCATGACGGACATTGCACAAAACCAATATACTAGTTACCTTCGGTATCGAGTATAAAAATTTTGATGCCCATCCATGTGGGATGTCAATTGCTATCTTCATACCAAATTTGGTGACTCTAGCTCAAAGTTTGTATAAAGTGGGGAAAGGGGGGCTGGGGGCGGTATGGGTGGAATTGCATCCAAATTTTTGATGCAGATCTTTGTGGAATGTCAATTGCTATCTTCATACCAAATTTGGTGACTCTAGCTCAAAGTTTGTATAAAGTGGGGAAATGGGGGCTGGGGGCGGTATGTTCGGGCGTGGCATCCAAATTTTTGGTGCAGATCTATGTGGGATGTCAATTGCTATCTTCATACCAAATTTGGTGACTCTAGCTCGAAGTTTGTATAAAGTGGGGAAAGGGGGGCTGGGGGCGGTATGGTTGGGCGTGGCATCCAAATTTTTGCTGCAGATCCTAGTGGAATGTCAAATGCTACCTTCATACCAAATTTGGTGACTCTAGCTCAAAGTTTGTATAAGGTGGGGAAATGGGGGCTGGGGGCGGTATGTTTGGGCGTGGCATCCAAATTTTTGCTGCAGATCCTTGTGGAATGTCAAATGCTACCTTCATACCAAATTTGGTGACTCTAGCTCAAAGTTTGTATAAGGTGGGGAAAGGGGGGCGGAATGGATGGGCTAGGCTCCAAAACTTTGATGCAGATTGTTGGGGGTCGTTACCAGCTATCTTCCTACCAAATTTGGTGGCTCTAGCTCCACTACTCTGGAACATACACGCATTCCTGTTTTTGACGAAGCGTTGGGGCAGATGGGGGTGGCTAGGGCGGTATTGGTGGGCGTGGCATCCAAACTTTTGATGCAGTTTTTGGGGGGTCATCATCAGCTAAATTGGCACCAAATTTGGTGGCTCTAGCTCAAAAACTGTGGGAGATATAGCCATTTCTGATTTCAAAATGCAGGGGGGCTGGGGGCGGAATGGGTGCGCGTGGCTCCAAAACTTTGATGCAGTTTTTTGGGGGTCGTTACCAGCTAGCTTCCTACCAAATTTTGAGGCTCTAGCTCTGCAACTCTGGAAGATACACGCATTCCCGTTTTTTACGAAGCGTTGGGGCATCTGGGGGCGGCTACGGCGGTATTGGTGGGCGTGGCATCCAAACTTTTGGTGCAGTCTTTGGGTGGTCATCATCAGCTAAATTGGCACCAAATTTGGTGGCTCTAGCTCAAAAACTGTGGGAGATATAGGCTTATTTGACTTTCCAATTCGGGGGGTCTGGGGGCGGAATGGGGGGGCGTGGCTCCAAAATTTTTGATGCAGTTTTTTGAGGGTTGCTAGTAGCTATCTTCTTACCAAATTTGGTAGTTCTAGCTGTAAGGATGTGCGAAATATGTGGATTTATCGGTTTTGAGTTATCGAATTTATCGATTTGCCAGCCCCCAGTTATCGTAGAACCCCCATCTTGACACTTTAATTTACTATCCCATAGATAAAGAGAATTGGAAAGTTTCAAGTCTCTAGCTTGAAGGGTGTGGAAAAAACTTGCATACATACGGACGGACAGACGGACAGACACCATGACGGACATTGCACAAAACCAATATACTCTTTACCTTCGGTATCGAGTATAAAAATCATAGATTTCAAAAGAGCAAACGCGCTTTTTAGACGCACCCTCCGAGAAGCAAAAAAAGAAAGCACCCAAAAGTTCACCTCACTAATAGCCCCTGTAACCCCCTCCAAAACAATCTGGCACAACATAAGGCGCCTTTGTGGACTCAAACCAATTAAACATACTCACAGCATCCTAAACCCATCCACCAACCAATTCACCACCAACAAACCTGAAATTGCAGAGCTGTTTTGCTTCATCTGACACCAACTTTTCACCAATCTGCATAAATGCAAAACACGCATCACTTACAAACAGCCATAACCACACCTACACACCTAGAAAAAAAGCAATAGAAATAGAAAATGAAATATCCTACATTGAATTTTCAGCAACACTCCACTCTCTAAAAGGAAACACCCCAGGACTAGACAGAGTAAACTACACAATGATAAAAAATCTTGACATAAAAACCAAACTCCGAATTATAAAACTACAGAACGCAATTCTTAAGAACCACATCCCACAAGCTTACAAAACCAGCATAATAATCCCAATTCTCAAACAAGACTCAAACAAAACCACACTTAACGCATACCGCACATATCCCTTAACCCTTGTTTGTCCAAAGTCCTTGACAAAATAATAGCCAAACGACTGTGGTGGTTTATCACAAACGATAAACTTATCCACATCAGTCGAACAGGATTCAAGAAGGGGATATCGGCTATAGACAGTCTATTACTTGTAGACCATCTTATAGCCAGAGCTGTCTCCAGAAGAAAACACACCTCAATCATCTCACTAGACTTTGCAAAAGCTTTTGATAGAATAGGAATACACTCAATTCTAGACCAACTAACAGAATGGAAAACAGGCCCAAAAATAATTAACTACGTCAGAAATTTCATGTCAAACAGAAAAATAATAGTCCGCATACACTCAGCATACTCCTCTTTCCAACCCATTTACAATGGCATTCCTCAGGGATCTCCACTATCGGTGGTTCTCTTTGTCATAGCCTACAACAAACTAACCACATTGATAGTCCAACACCCAAATATCAGTCTATGCGCTTAGGCTGTCGACTTCAATCTCAAAGTCAACGTAAAAAATAGGAAAAACATTAACATCAACCTCCAGCCAATATTTGAAACAATCTCAAACTGGTGCAACTACTCAGGTGCACAACTTTCAACCACCAAATGCAAACACATGCATGTGTGCAGAAAACACAACTGCAGATGCACCGTGACGACAGGAAACTTCCAGCTCCAAGACGTAACGTCGCTAAAAATACTAGGATTACACTTCAACAACAAATATAGATGGCAATCACACACAGAACAACTAACACTAGCACTCAAGCGGAAAACAAACATAATAAAATGCCTTTCAAGTCCCAAATTCAATTGCAACACAACTTCCCTCATCAACGTCACAAAATCCATCATAACCGCAAAAGCAGACTACGCCCTTCCTATTTTCGGCTCTTGCCCAAAAACCACAATTCGCCCAATAAAATCAGCAATAAACACAGCTTTTAGACTAGCCCTTGGAGCATTCAGAACAACACCAACAAACAACATCCTTTACGAAGCCCGAGCTGCCTCTATCAAAGACAGATGCGAATTACTAACAGCAAACCTCTTTAAATCCCTGATTACAGCGAGAAACTCTCCTATTTCCAAAATACTCAAAACATACACACCACCAAAACATCCCCAATACAAATCAATAATAGACCGAACCATCGAACTCTGTTTACAACACAGCTTACCTTATCAACCCACAGCCATAGTGACACAAGCGACACCCCCTTGGAACCTTAAGCAAACCTCAATAGACACATCCCTTCGGCACTCCAGTAAAAAAAACACCCCACACGAAATATACCGATCAAAATTCATAGAAAAACAGAATGAACACCACAACTACACTTTTATATATACAGACGGATCACAATCTAACGGAACCACGACCTTTGCTATCACAACGGAACAAGAATCCCTAAAGACATGTCTTCTACCACACTACTCCTCTGTATTCTCTTCCGAAATTATTGCAATCGTCGAAGCTCTGCTACTTTTAAAAAATAAAAGTGGGACAGATACTCACAAAATCGTCTCCTAAATTCAAACTCCTATGGGTACCTGGACACACAGGTATAATAGGGAATGAATTAGCCGACGCCACGGCGAAAAATGCAGCTAACCATCCGAGCCCAGTTGATGAAAACATAAGCATACAAGACATAAAAAAATACATAAAAAATACCCACCTAACCAAAGTCCAATCCAATTTAAACAAAACATCTAACTGGTACCAAAACATAAACCCAAATAAACTCAACTCGTATAACCTATTCAAATGCAACCCACAAAACTCCTCCCGAATGGACCAAATTAAAATAACCCGACTTAGACTTGGACACACAAAAATCACACACTCACACTACTTAGATAAAAGCCCCAATATATGTACCGCCTGCAACAACCAACTATCAATACAACACATACTTTACTCATGCACCACACACAGCACCCACAGACAAAGTATCCTCGGCAGCAACAACTCACTACAACACCACCTGTAAATACACTCCTGTAAATACAAAACCCAGAGCTGAAGGCCTCACTTGCCAATGCTCCGTAACTCTAAGCGTGCCTGTAATTTTACATTATACGATAGCTCTACATAAATAAATAAATAAAAAAAAACTATGGCCTGGGTGCGATATTGACCCAACCTTCGGAGCAAGGTGGAAAGAGAATGTGACTTAGGATATGGTGGAGATGGCGCAGGGCGCGAAAAATGTATTACTTACCATGCCTTTTAGTTTCTTTTCAGCAACAACAAAACAATTGCAAAGTGCAAATTAAATGTCATGGCCGAAAAGTGTTGGGTAGTTGCGTGTTGAAATATCGATCTGGCCACATCGCAAACATCGATTAGGCCGTATCACCAAGTAAAAAGATTATAGAGCAATCATTGCGTATGGGACTTGTTGGGAACTCGTATGCTGCAAGGCATACTTATATAGGTATGCCTTGCTCCGGGCCATGATGGAATAACTATAAGGTGGTCTCGTCGGCAGCCTAAGCTAGCACGATTGAAGGACTTAGCTTCAGTGCGTTCGTGCTTGTTAAAGAGAAAGGTTGTGTGCGGACGATTTTTTTCGGAGCACTTAACCCTTAAGCGAACACAAAAATATGAGCTATTGCAAATTTTGCCGCAAGTGTGTGCTTGGTGTAAAATTTGTTCATGCACCAAAATGTGTTGTAAAGCGCAAGCGAAAATATATAACAGGTATGACAACATTAAAATAATCAATTTACAATCAATTCATTGTAATAATAATAATTGTCAAATGTTTAGCTTTATGTTTCAGCAAAGTTTTGAACGTGAATGTTGGTAGTTATGTGTTTTTGTTTATGTTTTTTGTTATGCGTAAAACATTACCCCATTTAAATAATTCTTTTTATTTTGTTTAGCCAATAATACAGAAATTTTATCTAGTAATGGAAACGTTGAAGACAGCTTTGAAAATTGGCTTAACCTAGATCTAAGTTCTGTAGTTACGGCATGCAAGGAAAATGAACCAGAAGAGCTTGCGCTAGAAGTAGCAAACAACCTACCTCAAGAAATTAACATCGAAGAGTTGACTTGCGATGCTATTGAGTATATAGCTGGCTATGTTATTAAAAAGCTAAAACTATCTAACAAGAGCTCCGCAAATTCGACATTTACATATGTACTTGGATGTAATATCACATGGCGGTCTTATAAAACCAAGTGACCAATTTACGGATAAGCTCCAACAGCTAGAAGCAATTTTTTTATCTTATGTGAGAGAACATTTTAATTTAACTAAAAATTTTAAAGAAAAATTAGTAATGGCTGCTGCGCACGTGGACATTAATATTGATGTAAAAACTTTTTATTTTAAAATTTGAATATATTTTAGAATTAAGAATTTAAACAAAAAACTTTTTATACAAAACCAAAAACAATAACTTTTAGCCAACTCAAAATTATTGAAAATTAAACTAAAAAAACAAACTTCACTTCTTTGTATTATAAAAGGCACCACGGACCAGTCAAGGGTTAATCAACATACTCAACAGTCGTTTCATTTACACTCATTGTTAAGTGTGCGTTTCACTCGCACTTACTGCTAGCATACGCAAAGGCTGTGCTTTTGCCGACAAGACCACCTTATAGTTACTCCATCATGCCCCGGCAAAAACCGACTCAAAATGAAAAAAGTATAACGTGTTCTATTTCTGCTCTTTTTGAGTCGGTTAAATTTGTACCACGAACCTGTTTATGTAAAAAAGGCGTTTTTGGTATTTTTTAGTAATTGTTGGCAAAAAATAATGTAAACAAACTTATATATATAAGGAAGTGTTACCAGATTGTGTAAGTGATGGGATTTTGAATTTAACAAATAGTGTGGGTGCTAGATATGGCAGATGCTGGTGTCTATCCGAGATGTGAGTACATCTGGTGTTATATCGTACTCGATACTCTTAAAAAAATTTCTGTTATGCTCGATAAATTTTTTATCGGCATGGTGACACAACTAGTCAAATAATTACTGGAAATTGAGACTCAAAATGGCAAACGGCTAAAATTAAATTTATTTTGTTTTTATTATGCTATACAATATAATTCTTTGCAACTATAATTGCAGATATTATTCGATTTGTATGGAGTGGCCTCTTCACGTATTGCTAGACCTCTGAGAAGAGAACATCAGTGGTTTCCGAGGCCTTCCGCGAATGTCTGTGAAGTTAGCACAGCTATTTTTGAATATTTAAGAATTGAAAGCTGTGCTGAATTGTGCTTGAGTTGTCCTCAGTTGTGCCCTTAACAAAAATAAAATAGGGGCTACTTTGAAAATTTGGGGCGGGGGCTAGCACCAGTCCAGACAACTGAGCTACCAGCATTTCGAAAACTTTCCTCTCACACCAAAAACTTTCTTTGAAGAACTCGTTCAAGTTCCTCGGCACATCCCGCTCTCAAAAATTTCCAAACCGAGTCTATATTATAAAATTGCTTTTCATAAAATAATATAAAAAACAAGTGGAAACGTTGCAGTCGGACGCAACCGACTGCGGTATACTCGATACCAGTATTAAAAATTTTGATGCCCATCCATGTGAGATGTCAATTGCTATCTTCATACCAAATTTGGTGACTCTAGCTTGAAGTTTGTTAAAGTGGGGAAAGGGAGCTGGGGGCGGTATGGTTGGGCGTGGCATCCAAATTTTTGCTGCAGATCCTTGTGGAATGTCAAATGCTACCTTCATACCAAATTTGGTGACTCTAGCTCAAAGTTTGTATAAAGTGGGGAAATGGGGGCTGGGGGCGGTATGGTTGGGCGTGGCATCCAATATTTTGCTGCAGATCCTTGTGGAATGTCAAATGCTACCTTGATACCAAATTTGTTGACTCTAGCTCAAAGTTTGTATAAGGTGGGGAAAGGGGGGCTATGGGGCTGGGGGCGGTATGGTTGGGCGTGGCATCCAAATTTTTGCTGCAGATCCTTGTGGAATGTCAAATGCTACCTTCATACCAAATTTGGTGACTCTAGTTCGAAGCATGTAAAAGGTGGTGAAAGGGGGGCTATGGAGCTTGGGGCGGTATGGGTGGGCGTGGCATTCAAATTTTTGCTGCCGATCCATGTGGGATGTCAATTGCTCTCTTCATACCAAATTTGATGACTCTAGCTCGAAGTTTGTATAAAGTGGGGAAAGGGGGGCTGAGGGCGGTATGGTTGGGCGTGGCATCCAAATTTTTGCTGCAGATCCTTGTGGAATGTCAAATGCTACCTTGATACCAAATTTGTTGACTCTAGCTCAAAGTTTGTATAAAGTGGGGATAGGGGGGCTGCGGGCGGTATGGTTGGGCGTCGCATCCAAATTTTTGCTGCAGATCCTTGTGGAATGTCAAATGCTACCTTCATACCAAATTTGGTGACTCTAGTTCGAAGCATGTAAAAGGTGGTGAAAGGGGGGCTATGGGGCTTGGGGCGGTATGGTTGGGCGAGGAATCCAAATTTTTGCCGCAGATCCTTGTGGAATGTCAAATGCTACCTTCATACCAAATTTGGTGACTCTAGCTCGAAGTTTGTATAAAGTTGGGAAAGAGGGGCTGGGGGCGGTATGTTTGGGCGTGGCATCCAAATTTTTGCTGCAGATCCTTGTGGAATGTCAAATGCTACCTTCATACCAAATTTGGTGACTCTAGCTCAAAGTTTGTATAAAGTGGGGAAATGGGGGCTGGGGGCGGTATGGGTGGGTGTGGCATTCAAATTTTTGCTGCAGATATATGTGGAATGTCAATTGCTACCTTCATACCAAATTTTGGTGACTCTAGCTCAAAGATTTTAAAAGGTGAGGAAAGGGAGGTGGAAGGGGTGCGCGTGGCTCCAAAACTTTGATGCAGATTTTTGGGGGTCGTTGCCAGATCTTTTTACCAAATTTGGTGGCTCTAGCTCCACAGCTATGGAAGATACACGCATTACCGTTCTTGACGAAGGGTTTGGGCAGCTGGGGGCGGCTAGGACGGTATTGGTGGGCGTGACATCCAAACTTTTGATGAAGTTTTTGGGGGGTCATCATCACCTATCTTGGCATCAAATTTGGTGGCTCTAGCTCAAAAACTGTGGGAGATATACGCTTTTCTGATTTCAAAATGCGGGGGGGCTGGGGGCGGGATGGGTGGGCGTGGCTCCAAAACTTTGATGCAGATTTTTGGGGATCGTTACCAGCTGTCTTCCTACGAAAGTTGGTGGCTCTAGCTCCACAACTCGGGAAGATGCACGCATTCTCGTTTTTCACGAAACGTTGGGGCAGCTAGGGCGGTATTTGTGGGCGTGGCATCCAAACTTTTGATGCAGTTTTTGGGGGGTCATCATCGCTTATCTTGGCACCAAATTTGGTGGCTCTAGCTTGTAACGAACCTAAAATAGTCACGCGGTTTTAGCTGGGCTAACTCTCGCGGTGCTGAGGGTACGTGCCAACAAATTTATATTTGTGGCGGCTACGGAAATGATGACACAGATTTGTTTTAAATTGTATACATATAATATACATATATACATATATATACATATTTAACTGCACTCTCTGCTAGTTCAAGTTTGGTTTTACAATTTATTCGTACACTTAAGTGATAAATATTAGTAGAGTTTATGAAATCGTACGAATCTTGTGTCGTGGTTTTAATTGCAATACTGGCGCTCTAGTCGCACCAAATAATCAGAGCTAATGTTTCGCCTACTAAACGAGGTTTAAGCTAGCAACGCCTGAAATTCGCCAGGCTCTACTATGGCCTCCTTGTCACCACAAGGATTTTCGCCAAAAGTCTCTCCTACTCTCAGGCTCTGGCTTTAGCTTCACCTATCCTTCACCAGGCTCACTAAGTCTGATACTTGGTTTTAACTTGAGGTTGCTTTGCAAATGCAACACAACACAAGGCTTGGTAAATTTACGCGTACTGATTTCTTAGCAAAAGATTTTGGTAATCGTTAAGGACACGATTTGACACGGCTTTATTGCGATATGAGTTCTTTGATTTTATTATGTGTCCTTTTAACTCTTATATTATCCTTTGCGCGGCGATTGGATTCTGCTTTTCACCGATATTTCACGTGGTTTCCTGCATTCCGACTTTGTACGACACTACGTTGTTCACTTTTAGGTTTCCACTCTTACTGACTTATCGCTCTGTCACAGGCGGCTCCTTTTATACTCTTCTGCTGCCTCGCTGGACCGGGGCCTGTCAGCGCTGCCAATGTCGCCCCAAGGGCAAAGGTGGCGTGATCGTTCCAGTAAATTTTGCATAGCAACAACGGTTTTCCTCCTTGCTGATCACGCCTGCCGCTGGTGTGACGGTGATCACTATATCCCGTGGATGCGCCGATCTCACACCAACGGCACTTTGCCACGACTTTTACGGTACGTGTTTTGCGGCTCCCATGTGCCAAACACGTACCTTAGCGCTGACATCCTGTGTCAGAGCGAGACAGCATGTGAATTCGCCGCAACTCAGGTCCGGTTGCGGCTATTCATGTAAACGCATTCTGTGAGGCGCTATAGGTAAATATGGCTCCTTACACTCCCCTCTTTCTCCGGAAGTGGAAGCCTTCCACATAAATGCACAGTTTTTAAACCGCGCGCCTCCGTTTTGAACCTTGCGCCCGTTAGCAATTTCGCTGTAGCGATCAGCTGGTTGTCGCGTAACGCCATCTAGTGGTGCGTTGCGCAATAGCAGCCAGCTTCGCATCGCCCGGCGTTGCTCGATACGGCCACCAAGTAAAAAGATCATAGAGCAATCATTGCGTATGGGACTTGTTGGGAACTCGTATGCTGTACATTTTTACGAAAAACTTTTTGAGTGCTCCCATAGCACTTCGGGTTCGAGCCGAATGGAAGCTCTCGCGTTCTAGCTCAGAATTATTTTTGTTTGCGCTTAATTGCAGAGAGGCAGTCGAATGAGAAGGTAGGTCCACGCAGCTCTGCTGTTTATATGCGCGTGATGGTATTGTTATTTTTGCGTGTGATTGTTTTGTTATTTTTGGGTGGGATTTTTAAATTTGAACAGCGCTTGAATGTGTGCGCTCACATTTATGCATTAATGGTTATTTGTATGCATGTCATGTGTACAAGAACCTGTGACAGTTTTTAAGATATTTTTATTTATTTTACAGGTGTATATATTTAAGACTTTCTTATTTTGTTTATTAAAAAGCACATATGAAATAATTTAAAAATTTTGCCATATTTTTTATTTATTTAATTATATCTATGATTGATGATTACATAATAAATTTCTTATTCTATTAACATATAATTAAGTCATATTAAAACAATACATTTAAGCATTTTTCACAAGCAGCAACAAAAATGTGTAAACACCCAGAAATCTATGAATTCATTTTTGTATGCCCACAAACAGCAACACAAGAAAATGCTATTGCGAAGAAGCTTATTTGCTACACTATCAAGTTTGCCGCTCGAAGAGTTAATAACATCAAAATATGTTATTTTATTAGACTACTTTTAGCAATTTCTCAATTGTTAGCTTAGTGCCAACTTACTATAATCAAAATATACAACTATAACAAATATGTTATTAAATTACATATCAACAATAGCACTAATATTATATTAGGGTATCCAACACTCAACATTCGTCTGTTCATACTCTTATTCAACATGTTCGCTATTTAAGTCTATTAGTGTGCGTGTGTGTATTCACAAAAGAAGCAATACAGAACTGCCGCACAAAATATAAAATCGACAATTTCAGACTTCTGCTTGAATCTGCTTTATGCAGTTCAACTTGGGAGGGTAGTATAAACTTAATATGAACTTTGTCAAACTTGATAGCAAAACGTGAGATACTTTAATATTATTTATGTACATATTTTTTATTTATATATCGAAAATAAACTATATATATATAAAAAATAAAGATTTGAGTTTTAAATTACTATTATTGAAAATTGGTACAAAGGGTATTTTTACTTCGTGCATTTTGTGTTGAAGCACTGGTTTTGTTATTTTGGAAGTGGCTGAGAAGAACGAATTTCGTTTGAATGCGCTGTGTGCGTGCACATGAATATACATATATTATGCGTATGAATGTGTGCGCTTTGTTGATCTGCTGGTGGCCGTCAATAGCAAAACCTGACCTTTCTCAACATCTTCAATATGATTTTTTACATGTACATACATTTGCATGCTGGTGCAGGGCTTTTGGGTGGGCAACTATATTTATTATTAATTATGTTAAATAATATTAGATATATACATATGAACATATGTATATAAATACTATGATCGCCGCTCATATTGGCTCCCGAATCACATAAATAGTCAATCGGTACCCAGGGAACACCACGAGGAGGCCATTACAAATGTAATGGGGTCATATTTGAATATGACCTATGAGTCGACTGGATATGACTCTATTTAAAAATTTAAATTAATTAAAAATAACAATGAAGTCATATCCATGTTCCCCACTTAAACTACCTTATTCCTTAAACGCATAAGTATTAAAATGCATACGTAAACTTAATTTATAAATTATTATTTTTTTTTGTATATTTTGGATTTTGTTTTTTTTTTTGTGTTTTTTGTTTTATTTATTTTTTTGGAATGCATACTTATTTATTGTTTCATTATTTTGAGTTTTTTCTTATATGCTGTTGAATGCTTAATAGCTGTAAGTTTGTCAGTGAGCCACTTACAGTTTTTTCTAATCAAAATAAGAATAAACTCATTAACCAGGTTATACCTATGTTCAAAGCATTTATCGGACTTATTAAACCAGTCTGCATATGTGTCGAAATGAGATGTTATGATAACGCATTTTTGTACAATTAATTTTTTTAAGTGGAACTTGTGAGACTTTGTCTCGAAATAGCGTTTGAAAATGTCAAAATGTATTTTTATTAAATTAAAGAAATAATCAGACGGTGCTTTGAGCTTAAGGTTGCTATTTACATAGCCAACATTTTTATTGAGTATTAAATACTCAGAAGAACATTGGACTTCATCGGACGGTTTCAAAAGATTAGCACACTCCTTGCAGTCGTGCTTTCTCAACAGCTTATGTAATAAAAATCCCGCAAAATAACGCAATGCATTCTCATTAAATGCGTCTTCAATACTTAAATTTGTTGCTTCTATTGAAAGTTCTAACTCTGCTTCCTCGTCAGAAAAAAATCAAGTCATCGTTATCGTCATTGACACTGCCAAATTTCGATGTTGATTGATTGATTGTTGAACCATTATTATTACTGATGTTAATTAACATGGAATCTTCATCCGGAGCGCAGTTCCCAGCTACTACTGCAGACGTTAGAATTTTCATTGACAGCATTTTTGATATAATTACGTTAAACTCGAACATTGTGGGATTACTATTCGTTACCTGATAAGGTAAAACAAATTTTCTAATGGATCCTGGTTTAATTTTGACGTCGCAATGTAAAATGCATCCTGACTTTCACTCCAAACATTTTGTGCCAAAGAAAGTATAGATGTTATTGTTAAAATAATTCCCTTAATACAAAAAACTTTTTGTGGATATTTAACTGCCTCAAAGTAAGTTCGCATATCTAAAAGCGTTTTATGAATTAAATTACCGTGAACAAGAGCACATCTAAATGGATTTTTATCATATAGAACAAAACTATTGAGGCAGTCAAATAGTCTGTTAACTTTTTCAATAAATGCTGCCGTTGATTTCGCTACTTCTTTGCAATTTAAAAAGCCCCCAGTATCAATCATTGTTTTTATTGCAGCGGCTACACTATGGCTAAAAATTTGGGTGGCATATTTTACTTTCATTTTTTCAAAGTCGTTCGGATGCACGTGTTTTGTTGTTAATTTGGGGCAGAGTCGTGTTGAGTTTTTGGTATCTACTTCAAATAACTCTTCTATAACTTTCCATGAAACAACACCATCAGGCGAAATTAGATTACGTTTCATTATAATATTTCGCAGGGATTTTATTAAATGTGGGACGTCGTACATTGCACTTATTTCTTTACCATTAACGCAAAAACTTGGTTTGGTGGCATCAACGCCCAATCTTTTAAAAACAGCTCTATTATTTGAGCCCTGGTCGCAAATAGCTGCTCTAATATTAAGGCCTATAGCTTGGGCATGTTCAATATTTGCCATTACTTTGTCTAAAAGGGCATCGTGCTTTATACCGCTTGCAGAAACAGTATAGCTTAAAACATACTTCCAGTTTTCATAAAGCCCCTTTAACATAAATACACACACTTGCTGCCCCAACACGCATTTTGTTTTTTGACCATCATTTTCATAGCCTTGAATTTCATCCAGAGTACTATTGTATTGAAGCCCCCTTTTAATCTTTATCTCGTCATATAGAATGACTGCTTCTTTACCCTTAGCACTCATCTCGCTTACAATTTTCTGCAAATTGATAAGCAAATCAGGGTTGAAGCCGGGTCTCATGTTTTTTAGCACAGCCCACCGCGTTAATGAAACCTTCGACGGCAGTTTTAATTTCAGCACGTCTCGAAGATAATCATATGTTCTTGCCGAGTAAAAGTTTATATTTTGTGCAATAGTTTTTTCAGCTTGAGTATATATACATTTTTTCTTTAAAAGCATAATGCATATTGTTTTTGCTTCCTCTGAGACATGTGACATGCTGGCAATAGCTGAAAGCACATTTGGTTTTGTTTTCTTTAACATTTTACAACGCCGATTTTTACTATATATGGATTTTTTTAACAGTTTAAAACTTCTGTTCAATTTTCTATAATTTTCTTTTGCTTTTTTCAGCTCCCCCAGTATCTCAAACCAATTTTTTCTATAGTATGCCTCGTTTTGCTCTATTTTTAAGCAATTATGGCAAAATTCTGAATATTCGGCCTCAATTATTTCGTCATTATTTACTTCGGACGTTGATACAAAAATATAATTAGCTGGTCTTTCTTCTTCAGCTCTAATATAGGGAACTATCGGTGCGTTGTCTTCAAAATTGTCCGAGAATTCATATTCATTACATACAACAGCATTTATTGACGTCAACAGGGTATTTTCACTCAAGTTTAATGTGGGAATTGCACCAGACTTTAAACGAAGCTTACCTAAATATTTGGCCTCAAAATGTTTGTCGCAAATACGTGACTTTTTATTAATATTTACCCTATCCAAATAGCAAGCCTCAACCCATTTTTTAAAAAGAGATGCATTAGATGGAAATGAAAATAACCTAACCGGAAAATCTTTTGAACATTTCCTATAGTTTCTATTGCAAGATTTAATAATGGATTTACTACTTGCAAGTCTAATATCTTTTTTCTTAAGAGCAGCCATTATCAGACAGACGCATACACTCACAGATAATATATGTAAGTAGTTTACAAATTCAGCTTTTACCTTATTACTGCCACTTGCACTTCTGCAATCACACACAACACCGATAGAAAATTGCGCCAAAATATAATTGAGTGGCTCTTGCTGATTTAACTAAATAAAGTCACTAAATCACTTATCACTGGCTTTTTTGAATTGCTTAAGTAACACTAAGTTTAGTTGAATAAATTTAAAGTGATATACTTAATATTAGTTGGTAATATTAGCAGAATGGGGATAATTTGTGGCACGGCTTAAGAAAAACAATAGTCGGCAATAAAATATCGAACCATTCTAATCAAAGTTTCGCGCGCTTTCATGCACATGCATATATGTATGTGTGTGTGTCTTTTTCTCTGTGCTTCTTAACATATTTTTTTATGCATGTACATACATAAAATGAAATAAAATGTTGTAAGCAATTTAATTTTTTATTTTATTTATTTAATATTATTTAACATAATTAATAATAAACATAGTTGCCCACCCAAAAGCCCTGCACCAGCATGCAAATGTATGTATGTACATGTAAAAAATCATATTGAAGATGTTGAGAAAGGTCAGGTTTTGCTATTGACGGCCACCAGCAGATCAACAAAGCGCACACATTCATACGCATAATATATGTATATTCATGTGCACGCACACAGCGCATTCAAACGAAATTCGTTCTTCGCAGCCACTTCCAAAATAACAAAACCAGTGCTTCAACACAAAATGCACGAAGTAAAAATACCCTTTGTACCAATTTTCAATAATAGTAATTTAAAACTCAAATCTTTATTTTTTATATATATATAGTTTATTTTCGATATATAAATAAAAAATATGTACATAAATAATATTAAAGTATCTCACGTTTTGCTATCAAGTTTGACAAAGTTCATATTAAGTTTATACTACCCTCCCAAGTTGAACTGCATAAAGCAGATTCAAGCAGAAGTCTGAAATTGTCGATTTTATATTTTGTGCGGCAGTTCTGTTTTGCTTCTTTTGTGAATACACACACGCACACTAATAGACTTAAATAGCGAACATGTTGAATAAGAGTATGAACAGACGAATGTTGAGTGTTGGATACCCTAATATAATATTAGTGCTATTGTTGATATGTAATTTAATAACATATTTGTTATAGTTGTATATTTTGATTATAGTAAGTTGGCACTAAGCTAACAATTGAGAAATTGCTAAAAGTAGTCTAATAAAATAACATATTTTGATGTTATTAACTCTTCGAGCGGCAAACTTGATAGTGTAGCAAATAAGCTTCTTCGCAATAGCATTTTCTTGTGTTGCTGTTTGTGGGCATACAAAAATGAATTCATAGATTTCTGGGTGTTTACACATTTTTGTTGCTGCTTGTGAAAAATGCTTAAATGTATTGTTTTAATATGACTTAATTATATGTTAATAGAATAAGAAATTTATTATGTAATCATCAATCATAGATATAATTAAATAAATAAAAAATATGGCAAAATTTTTAAATTATTTCATATGTGCTTTTTAATAAACAAAATAAGAAAGTCTTAAATATATACACCTGTAAAAATAAATAAAAATATCTTAAAAACTGTCACAGGTTCTTGTACACATGACATGCATACAAATAACCATTAATGCATAAATGTGAGCGCACACATTCAAGCGCTGTTCAAATTTAAAAATCCCACCCAAAAATAACAAAACAATCACACGCAAAAATAACAATACCATCACGCGCATATAAACAGCAGAGCTGCGTGGACCTACCTTCTCATTCGACTGCCTCTCTGCAATTAAGCGCAAACAAAAATAATTCTGAGCTAGAACGCGAGAGCTTCCATTCGGCTCGAACCCGAAGTGCTATGGGAGCACTCAAAAAGTTTTTCGTAAAAATGTACAGCATACGAGTTCCCAACAAGTCCCATACGCAATGATTGCTCTATAATCTTTTTACTTGGTGGCCGTATCGAGCAACGCCGGGCGATGCGAAGCTGGCTGCTATTGCGCAACGCACCACTAGATGGCGTTACGCGACAACCAGCTGATCGCTACAGCGAAATTGCTAACGGGCGCAAGGTTCAAAACGGAGGCGCGCGGTTTAAAAACTGTGCATTTATGTGGAAGGCTTCCACTTCCGGAGAAAGAGGGGAGTGTAAGGAGCCATATTTACCTATAGCGCCTCACAGAATGCGTTTGCATGAATAGCCGCAACCGGACCTGAGTTGCGGCGAATTCACATGCTGTCTCGCTCTGACACAGGATGTCAGCGCTAAGGTACGTGTTTGGCACATGGGAGCCGCAAAACACGTACCGTAAAAGTCGTGGCAAAGTGCCGTTGGTGTGAGATCGGCGCATCCACGGGATATAGTGATCACCGTCACACCAGCGGCAGGCGTGATCAGCAAGGAGGAAAACCGTTGTTGCTATGCAAAATTTACTGAAACGATCACGCCACCTTTGCCCTTGGGGCGACATTGGCAGCGCTGACAGGCCCCGGTCCAGCGAGGCAGCAGAAGAGTATAAAAGGAGCCGCCTGTGACAGAGCGATAAGTCTAAGTACAAGTAAAAGTACTTATAAATTACTGAGCTAGTCACATTTTACACTTGCTATATAGACATACAAAACATTATTATTATTTTAATTATTGTAAACAAAATGACTTTAATACTACTTATGTAATAAACATTAAAATATAAATTAAAAAACAAAAGTATAAGCTCAAAGACAAAAATATATCCATTAACCTATGACCCTTATTGTTGTTGTCATTAATACCATCATAAATCACTTCGCTGTAAGTATGTCTTTAGCTTAGATTTAAAAATTGATGTGCTTCTAACGGACTCAATCTCTAGTGGCAACTGATTCCAAAGTCGAGCAACCCATACAAAAAAGTGCCTGTTGGAAGATGCAAGCTTAGTTCTAGGACGAACAACATTACAGGTCCTTAATGACACTGCAAAGCGTAGTTTGTCATATAAATAATCAGGCGCTTTTGCGTATATAATGTCATGAAGCAGATTTAAAGTTTTATATTAGTCCAGTTTCTTAAGTCTTAGTCAAATATTAAATTTGCAAAACATGTAACATGATCATATCTTTTAAGTCCAAAAACATAACGTGCTACACTATTGAAGGCTACTTTAAACTTTTGCTGACTAGCAATATCACAGTTTGAGAAAATTTCAATGCCATAAAATAATATGGGGGTTGCAAGAGTTTTTGCGATGGTCATTCTTGTTTTAACAGGCAGCCAAGGCTGTGTTAGAGCAATCTGCCGAAGAACTCCATAGGTCTTTCCCACAGCCTTATTTACCCGGTCTTTCCATGTAAGTGTATTGTTAAATGTAACAAACAGTTTACTTAAATTGGTAACATTTAATTTTTTCTTACTTACAGTTTACTTAAATTGCTAACATTTAATTTTTTCTTATAAATAACAATACATTTACATTTAGAAGGATTTAAACAAAGATCATTGTTACCTGCCCATTGACACACACGTAACAGATCATTATTACAAAACATGACAAACTGGTTAATCTGACTTACAGGACGACTCACATATAATTGGACATCATCAGCATACATATGAGCTTCACACATAGACAAAACATTTGGAAGATCATTAAAATATATAACGAAAAGAAGAAGACCAAGAATTGATCCCTGAGGAACACCGCGGGTGGTCGCAATAAGGTCAGAGGTGGAGTGCTGTACAACTACGGCCTGTTTTCTATTTTTCAAGTATGAGGTCATCAATTTAACTGCCGTATTGGAGAAATTATATAAATTGCTTAACTTTGTTATCAAAATTTCGTGGCTAACTGTGTCAAAAGCCTTACTGAAGTCAAGCAGCGTCAAAAGAGTAACTTCATTACTGTCCATATGGTTTCTTATGTCCTCAACAATTTTTAATACGGCGGTTGTACAGCTTTTATTTTTCCTAAACCCAGATTCCTTGTTACTAAGTAAGTTGTTGGTGTCCATAAAAGTTGAGATTTGGTTTGCCAATAATTTTTCAAGGACTTTGGACAAGAATGGCAACATAGCTATCGGTCTAAACTCATCTTTGCCTTTTGGGATGGGCGTCATTTTAGCGATTTTCCACGTCTCAGGAAATGTGGACGTGGCTATTGCATAATTGAGTGTGTGCATTATAAGACCTAAAATTAGTGGAAGTATTATTTTTACAAACTTTGGGCTGACGTCATCTAACCCACTCGCATTTGACTTAATTTTTAAGATTGCCTCAAGTACATAAAATTGACTTACACTTACAAAGTTAAAACAGCTAGTACAAATATTTAACGACACAGAGTTTATGTACGGGTTACACGTTGCTGGACGAACATTGACATTTACAAAACTACCATTAAGAACATTTGCATCCAAGTTGTCATTTATCACAGGTTTAGCCTTTCCAATTCCAACGTTCCTCAACTCCTTCCATCATTTTTACGTGGAATTTATGTTGCCAAGTTTTAAACCATAATATCTACGCTTATCACTGCTAATCAATTCATTTACATTACGCCTGGCAGCCTTAAAAAATTTAAACAATTGGTCAGTCTTGTAATGTTTCCACCTCTCCTACAGCTTATCACGGCGCTTTATTGCACTTTTTATATCACTGCTTAACCATGGATTTAACTTCGGCTTAATAACTAAGGTTCTAAGCGGTACATGTTTATTGTACAAATATTCAAGATTGTTTTGCAACAATCCTAACTGGGTGTCAACCGAGGGAAGAAAATATAAACTATTCCAGTCACAATTATTACAGTCACTGAACAACAAACTATTATCTACATTTTTAAAATCTCTATATTGAATAATCTGATTATTATAGTCAAGTTGAGAGTCATAAGAAAGAAAAATTAGGTCGTGCTTGGAAAATTCAGGTACTGAAATTTGGTCACACAACATTACCCTGTTTGTATTATTTACAAAGATAACATCAAGTAATTTATTGGTGGTTTGTGAGAAATGGGTTGGTGTTTCTGCATTTACAAGTTTTAGACCCAGTGCATTAAGTTCTCCTGATAAGTCTTGGTTCTGAAGCATATTGCTGTTTAGGTCGCTAAGTATTATAATGTCAGTAAAGGTCAGTGATAAGTTTGCTATTTTGTCAATCATGTCAGAGTAACTTATGTGATTATGTGCCCTATACACACACCCTAGCAGCATCTTAATATTTTTATTAAGACTAATTAATTCTAAAAATAAATATTCTATTGGGCTGTCAAGGGGATGACTTAGAACAACTTCACTTAATTCTCTTAGCTACATACACTGCTACACCACCCGCATGACTTACACGATCAGAACGGAAAACATTAAAACCATCACAAACAATAGACAAGTCACTTAATTCTGGGACAAACCACGTTTCAGAGACACAGACAACATCAACATTAGAATTCACAAAAATAAAGCGAAACTCATCCATCTTCTTAACAAGACTTTGAGCATTTATATGGCAAATATTTAAACCGCTGTTTTGCTTATAAAGAACTCTGACCATGGCTTGGGTGCTCGACCTAGATGTTATTAAAGATGCGGACATCTAAAAAGCTTGATATTAAAACCTAACAGAAGCACATCAAAAAATTGTATAGTTCCTAACGCTAAAAATGAAATAATAGTAGTATTAACAACAACAACAAAAATCAGCTGCACATCAGACGCAATCAAATATGAAAGATGTGAGCACTCTTTTAAACGCGAGAAAATACTTAAAATAGGAAAGAAAGAGAAATCACTTAATATAGGAATTAACATACGAATTGATAATATAAACGTGCAAAACTTAAGAGCGAAAAAGCTCCGCCTGTGTGGTCGGTGGCGTAGACGTGGCGATTACAGATGAGCTTTGTAAGAGCACGAGCTTTTGTGGGTTGTCTAATCTAAAAACATCTCCCTTCTCACTCTACCTGACGTGGACGATGCCCTGATTTGGACGAAATTTTCAGAAAAGTTCTAACGTTACTCATTACTTCAACCCTCATTTTTACATTTCCAAATTCGATATTTTTGTATATTGGAAACCAGAATAGTTATCGATAATTTGAAGCAAACTTGTTCTGCTCATGGTATAGGAGAACTTATATACAAAATGTGAAGTCTCTAGCTCTTGTAGTCTCTGAGATCCACGCGTTCATACAGACGGACGGACAGACGGACATGGCTATATCGTCTCGGCTGTTGATGCTGATCAAGAATATATATACTTTATGGGGTCGGAGATGCTTCCTTCTGCCTGTTTCATACTTTTGCACAACACCATTATTCCCTTATTTACCCATTTTATGGGTTAAGGGTATAAAAAACCTTCAAAGTAGAAATAACATAAAAATGGCAACTGTAGAAGGCAAAACAGTAGATTCAACAGCGAATGTAATAAATAAAGTTGAAGTTGAAACGCAGAATCTAAACTGGATAACAGCTCTATTAATAATAATAATAAGTGCATTAAGAAAGATTACCACAATAGCAGGGCGGATGGCCTAGAAAATTTTTAATCAAAATCAATAATTTAAGATTTAAATATGAAGTCAATAATGAGTAAGATTAACATAAAAAATTTTTGGACGTTTAAAGAATATGGATTGGTAGAAATTTTTGGACAAAATAAATAAAATCAAAGATTAATTTAGAAAATCTTATAAATGCCTAACACAAATAGAAATATACAAGCCAGTACTATAAACAAGCATGCAGAAAATTGGTAGACACAAACAAAGACACAAAGTAGACAAAGAACCGTGCACATCAGTTTCAAAGCTTCTATTAAAATTAAGATCAAACTTAATATACATAAAAGGGAAGTTTAATTTGGACATATCGATACCGACAATCCTAAATAATCCCTTGTCAATCGAATTCAGTGAGGAGTCAATAAAATCTTTGAGTGACTCCGAAACAGAAATAAAGGAGGAAGACTTGCTGGTAAATATTACAGGAAAAATTGGCAGACACTTCAGCCACCATTAGGGCATACATTAGGGACGTAGTCACCGCAGTGCCAGACTTCGATGGACAGAAAATCCATCTTCAGAGGTTTATAATGGCAATAAAATTGGTTGACCTTGCAAAGAGACCAGATGAAGACATTGTTGTGCAGGTAATAAATCAAAAGTAATAGGCACAACCCTATACCAAATACAAGACGAAGACACAATACAAGGTGTTATAAATTAATTGCAAAATGTAATTGTGTTCAACAAAAAGGAAAACCCGTGACTCAGTTTACAACTGAAATCGACAATTTACGTAAGCTCCTCGAAGCATCGTTTATTGATGAAGGTTTACCAGTAAAGTACCAGTAACAGAACTAGAGGCAGGTACTTGTACCACTATGGATGCTGCGATAAGCGCATACATAAGAACTAGCACAAGAGTTACTGGTGATGTTAACTGTAGAGAGAAAAGGCAACTCTAACCGCGGTAATAATTTCAGAGGAAATAACCGTGGTAGAGGTTACAGCTATTACAGACATAAAATAAATATAGTTTTAAAAAAACTAAAAAACACGCTTTTAGAGCATATCAAACTAAAAAGTTAAAATTAATTTTTCAAATAAGCTTAAAACAATAATAAATGATAAATACTAGCATTATTGTAAGAAAAAGCGTTGGGCGCTCGATGTACGAGAAATATGGACAAAGCGCCCCACGCTTTTTTTTACAATAATGCTAGTATTTATCATTTATTATTGTTTTAAGCTTATTTGAAAAATTATTTTTAACTTTTTAGTTTGATATGCTCTAAAAGCGTGTTTTTTAGTTTTTTTTTAACTATATTTATTTTCACTTTTTAGTTCGATGTATTATAAAAGCGTGTTCTTTAGTTTTTTAAACTATATTTATTTTTTAATTTTTTGTTCTATTAATTATTGAAAAAAAAAAAAATTGTAAGTTCTAGTGAACATGAACATGGTGCAGATTTAAAAAAAAAAAAAACAATTTTTTGTTTTCAGCCGTGGACGGGTTTAGAACCCACGATCGGTGAGTCCGGGAGCGAAGACCCGCGCCTTGGACCGCTCGGCCAACGAACGAACTTGAGGTAGTGGAATATATTGACATTAATAAGCGTGTTAAAAATAGCAACAAGAATTACAACAACAATAATAATTATAGCCGCAAAAATGGTAAAAATTATAGAGGTCGTGGTAACTCAAATTGAGGCAACCACAAAAACAACAATAACAGAAACAGAAATGGCAATAACAACAATGCCGAGACAACCCTCAGATACGCAAGAATAAAAGAAAACTCGTTTTATTCAATCAACCTCAGTTTTAATATATTTGTTATATTCAATCACGTTGCAACAGGAAAAGCTCTAGTATTCTAAATAGACACAGGTGCAGACATCTCAATCTTAAAGGAAGATTGCGATTACTTTACAATCGCCAAAGTAAAGAAATAATAAATATTCAAGGCATTAGCCAAGAAATTCTAATATCAAAAGGAGTAGCATCAATTGAGATACAGACAGACAAGTACTTACATAATTCCACACAATTTTCATTAAGTTGATAAACAATTCCCAATAACATTTGATGGAATAATAGCAATAGATTTTAATAAAAAATTCAACTGCCAAATAGATTTCAAACCTAAAGAAGATTGGTTCATACTAAGGCCAAGTAATTTAAATTTTCCAATTTTCGTACCAATTACTTATAACACTGGTAATAACCAAATATTATTGCCAGCTAGATCACAGGTAGTCCGACAAATTAATATAACTTCAACTGAAGGTAATAATATATTAATACCCAATCAAGAAATACAACCAGGTATTTACGTTGCAAATACCATTTCTAACTCTCGAAACACCTTAGTACAAATTTTAAATACAAACAAGTGGAAACGTTGCAGTCGGACGCAACCGACTGCGGCATACTCGATACCAGTATTAAACCGGTAAAAAGAGGCCTGGTTGCAAAGGGGTACGGATGCGGCAGGGGTATACGCTGCCTTAAAGATTCTTCGATGCAGATGATGATGCCACCAGCTGTATTCGTTCCAAATTTGGTGACTCTAGCTCTAAGTTTGTAAAAGCTGTGGAAAGAGGGGCTGGGGGCGGATTGGGTGGGTGTGGCATCCAAATTTTTGATGCAGATCTATGTGGGATGTCAATTGCTATCTTCATACCAAATTTGGTGACTCTAGTTAAAGTTTGTAAAAAGTGGGGAACGGGGGGCTGGGGGTGGTATGGGTGGGCGTGGCATCCAATTTTGTGATGCAGATCTTTGTGAAATGTCAATTGCTATCTTCATACCAAATTTGGAGACTCTAGCTCGAAGTTTGAAAAGGTGGGGAAAGGGAGGCTGGGGGCAGTATGGGTAGGCGTGGCACTCATATGTGTGCTATAGATCTTTGTGGTATGCCACCAGCTAACTTCCTTCCAAATTTGGTGACTCTAGCTCAAAGTTTGTAAAAGATGGGGAAAGGGGGGCTGTGGGGGGTATGAGTGGGCGTGACATCCAAATTTTTGATGCAGATCTTTGTGGTATGTCAGGCAGTAGTCCAAAATGCAAATCAAAATAATGGCTATCATAATAATTATCAAAATAAATCAAATAAATCCAACAAAAAATATTTAACCGTTCAGCAGTTTTTTATTATAATTATATTTTTTTTTTTTAATAAATTGAATATAAAATGTCATCACTCTGGCAAAGAGGGCACGTTTAAAAGGATTGCTATGCTTTTAAACGAATTATTAATGAAAAAATAAAGAAAGCAACAATCAAGCACAAACTGCAATTACACAGCCAGGATTCGCATTTATGTTAAAGCGTGTGAACAAACGTATATCCACGGAAAACAATTAGGTGAACTTTATCCTGGATTCTGGCGCAAGCGATAATCTTGTCATCGATGAGAATCTGTTCATTGATTCAATGGAGCTAGAGACCCCTATCAAAATCTCTGTAGCCAAGGAAGGAGAATTTATTTTTGCAACGAAGCGTGGAATTGTTTGTCTACACAATAGGCATAACATAACTCTGGAAGATGTTCTTTATTGCCGAGAGGTAACTGAAAGTTTAATTTCTGTCAAGCGTCTGAAAAAGCTGGAATAACGGTTGAATTTAATATGAACGGAGTAAAAGTAACCAAAAATGGCATCATTGTTGCTCAGACTTCAGGTATGTACAAAATGCCAACTACTGAGTTTACAGCATATACTTTAAATGTACAAAATAATAACTTATATCGATTATGGCATGAGAGGTGAGGTCATATCAGTAAAGAAAAAATTATCGAAATAAAACAAGTAAGAAGGCTCTAGTCGGGAGAGCCCGACTAGAAGATACCCTGAACCCAGTTGCAATAAATAAATTAAATTTATAATTGAATTAAAATTCTATATCTCCAGCGTTTCTTAACCGATTTGGACGAAATTTTCAGAAAAGTTCTATCGTTACCTAAACCCTAATTTTTACATTTTCCAAATTCCATATTTTTTCGTAATCGATTCCATGTGTATATCGGAAACCAGAATAGTTATCGATAATTTGAAGAAAACTTGTTCTGCTTATGGTATAGGAGAACTTATGGCTACATCGTCTCGGCTGTTGATGCTGATCAAGAATATATATACTTTATGGGGTCGGAGATGCTTCCTTCTGCCTGTTACATACTCTTGCACAAAACCATTATACCCTTTTTTACCCATTTTATGGGTTAAGGGTATAAAATGTATTGAGAAAGCAATGCTTAGATGATAATCCTTACATTCAGTCAAACCTGTTCATTGTAAGTGAAACTCGAATAAATTTAAAAATTATTCGATAGCGCATTGTTTTCAATGAAAATAAAACAAGTAAATAAAAAAAGTTTGAAGTTTCTTGCATAAAAACAATAACGAAAAAAAGTGTGTCTCGGTCGAGTTCGAACCAACGATCTCGGCCGGTGAAGCGGCAGTCTTCCCCTAATGCCACCAGTCAAATTAGTAAGTAAAGCAAAAGGGAAAACCGTTTTTCGTGGTTTTTACATGATATTACATATTTTATCGAGCCAAAAACTTAAAAATGTATTGTCATCAAAACACATCTTTGGTAAAAGTTTCAGAGCTCTAGCTAGTCGGGAGCTTGGTGAAAATTTGATTACAGGAATCCGGTACCAACCAACAAACAGACAAGTCAACTTAAATAAAAACATGTAAAACATGCAAATCAAAAAAAAAAAATTTCCAAATCGGTTAAGAAACACGAGATATCGAATTTAATCTATTGAAGTTAAGTCGGTATACCAAAGTCAATTATATTTAATTTATTTACTGCAACTGGGTTCAGGGTATCTTCTAGTCGATCTTTCCCGACTAGAGCCTTCTTACTTGTTTGTGCTTTCAAATGTGGTTTTTCCTCTAAACAATAACAAGAAAACTGTGGTGCTTTTTACAAGTTAATATTGATTACAATTCATCGAGTTCAAAAAGTTGTAAAAAAGATTTAAAAAATCATAAAACAGTTTAGTTTTTATAACACAAAACAACAAAATAATTATAAATACAAGTGGAAACGTTGCAGTTGGATGCAACCGACTGCGGTATACTCATTACCAGTATTAAAACCGGTAAAAAAAAACGGACCGATTGCAAAAAGGTACGGATGCGGCAGAGGTGTGCGCTGCATAAAAAATTCTCCGGTGCAGATGGGGTTGCCATAGCTATCTTCGTTCCAAATTTGGTGACTGTAGCTCAAAGTTTGTAAAAGGTTGGGGAAGGGGGCTGGGGGCGGTATGGGTGGGCGTGACATCAAAATTTGATGCACATCTTTGTGGGATGTCAATTGCTATCTTTATAGCAAATTTTGTGGCTCTAGCTCAAAAACTGTTTCAGATATGGGCTTTTCTGTTTTCAAAATGCGGGGGGGGGGGGGGTGTGCTGGGGCGGAATGGGTGGGCGTGGCTTTAAAACTTTGATGCAATTCTTTGGGGTCCAGGTATATTCCTACCAAATTTGGTATGCTAGTTATAGGCTTTTAATTCATAAAAAGAAACATACTTATAAATCCCGTGATTAATTTATAACTGTGAAACTGCATGCATGCAGGCTTTTACAAATTTTATGGACAGGAAGCTGGTGCGGCGGGAGTGGGCCGGAAAATTGTTGATGCAGATCTTAAGGGACGTCGCTAAATATGTTGACAAAATTTTGTGAGACTTACATAGGTCTATCCGATTATAAAACGCAATTGTGCTGCGGGTTGCAGAAAAGGGCGCGGCATTCAAGCTTTTCATGCATAAATACTTTTTAAACGTTACCAGCTTTGGGAACTGTGAAATAAATAACATACTTAAAGTAGATTTAAAAAAATGTATATTTCCATGTATACCCTGTGGTGAGTTAGCTGGCGACTTTTTCCCCAAGTTTCTGCAACAAAAATGTGTATGACACGCCAAGCCTTATCGAAAAAAAAAATTCAATGAGTGTTCAAACTCATGGGCGATGTGTTAACATCTGTTTGTTTGTTATAAGGTACCAGTTTGATCTCCAAGAACGCATTAGTATCAACAAGAATGGTTTGTTGAGTTTTGTTTTACTTTTATTTTTATTATTTATTAAGATCGCAAGAATGCTAAATTTTTCTCGATGCATTTAAATAGAGCTCATTTTCTACTTCATTCCTTTAATTTTAAGATTTGAACCGATGTACTTAAACGCAATGGTTAATAAATCTCTTACACAAAGTCGCATGATTTTCATGGCCATATAAGGTGTTAATCCTCGTCGTACCGAGGGGCCATTTGAGTTTTTTCGTTGCAAAAATCGTAGCTTTTGAACCGAATGGGATAATCGAGCAATTAAAAATGCTTATGATAGATAATTAATCAACCTATAATATGAGCAATGAAATGAAGTCTACGATTTTTATGTGCCTAGTTATGGGTATACAAAGTAAAAATTTGTGGAAAAATGTATTTTATGGGAGAGAAAAAAATATTTTTAAAATTATTAGATTTATTATGTATAAACAATAAAGGCTTTTATGATTTAAAATTAACATTACAATTATAAAAAAAAAGTATTTTTTTTTTTTTTTTGTAAATAATTTTTAATTTTTTGTAAAATATTCACCAATATACGTAAAATAAGGTATTTCTAAAAGACTAATCATTCCTAAACTATAAGTATTTTCTAATTCTTTTCGTGACTTTGCCTCAGTGGATCGCAAGATACTGCTAACATTTGGAACAGGTCCGCATTTTGTCTCACCCTCGATGCTTTGAATTGTGTTAAGCAATCTGTACTTTTTGTAAAACTTATCAAGAGACTCTTGTGCTTCTTCAGAGAGCTCTGCAATTGGCGAAGACTTATACTCAATTATATCCTTGCCATGCGCCAATATTTTATGGACTGTCGGGGTCAACTTTTTCAGTGGATATAATTCTGCTAAAATTTATGCAGTTTTCGAAGCATATTCTCCATATTTTCTTGAATCTACTTTTTCTTTGCATTTTAAAACATTTAAGATCGTCTCCAATCTCTTAACGATGTTATTGTTTATTCCAAAGATTCGATTTACGGCCACATCATTTTCAAAAAATCTCCTCGAAGTGTTGCCTTAAAGATGCCTGTAGTATCTCATATTTTTTTTAATAAGTCCTAAGTCCATAAACAAACCCAAACTTCTTAAGGTTTGTGTTGGGCGGTGGGAATGCTTTTTTTAATTTCTTGTAGTCGCGGTGGGCTTGGTTTAGCAACTGCTTTTGTAATCTGTGACCTTACTTTTTCAACATTCTTTGTATATTGAAAAGACAGCGCTTACGATAATTGCTCCGTGGATAAATCATTTGTTGAAGCAGCCAATTTCCTCCGTCTTGTAATATTTAAGCAATCATCCTTGCCTTTAGTTGGGCTACCTCTTGCTCGGCCGGGGTGCTGGGTTCATCTTCTGTTAATATATGTGCTGGTGTTTGGAGTTGAATCTCTCAATCATTCTGTTTGCTTGAGTTTGGTCTGGCATACATCATGCAAAGTTTATTTTTAATATCTCCGCTTTTCTGCATATTGCCGTATAAAATATCAAGTTCTTGGAAGGCAGCTTCCGTGAAATTTTGTATTATGGTTGACTTCCTAAACAGGTCAATTAATTTACGGTTGTTCAACGACATGTTTGAAGTGTAATACAGTACTTGTCTCGCCAACTTTCAGTCGTAGACTAGTCCAAGAATATTGTTTTTTTTTTTTTTTTAATATATAGTCTAATCTAGTACCTAATAAGTACCCTTTGGATTAAAGGTTCAAGAAAAAGTTAGCTTTCATGTCTAACAAATTTACCTATTATTTGTCTAAGTACAGGTCAATTTATGCAATTTGGGTAGTACGCACGAGTCCGAATAATATTATTGACAACCTGAATGGGATGTGTGACTACTTGTACACCAATGCAATTTCTATATTTGGTGTGTTCCCGGTAGTTTATTTGTATATCTTGTAACTGCACCTGAATTTAGAGACCAGGATTTGGAAAATGATCTCAGGTAAGCATTACAGAATGAAAAACAAAAATCATCAAATCAAAAAACGAACGAAACAATAACAATAAGAATGGGTTTTCAGGGTTATATAACATTACTTGCCCAGATATGCATGCAACACATTTTTGGAACTATGTCTATTTTTCTATTATACCGCTAAACAAGTTACCAGTATTAAAACAGAATCTTGACACTTTAAATTGCTATGCCATAGATGAAGAGAATTGGAAAGTTTCAAGTCTCTTTCATGAAGGGTGTGGGAAAAAGTTGCGTTCATACAGACGGACAGACAGACTGATGGACAGACACAAACCCAATATGCACTTTACATTCGGTAACGAGTATAAAAAAGGGGCAAAACCGGGCAGATGAAACTTTTTGTATTAGATAGAGGAATTATCAAAGAAAGTTATTTCAAACAAGTGGAAACGTTGCAGCCGGACGCAACCAACTGCGGTATACTCGATACCGGTAAAAAGAGGCCTGTTTGCAAAGGGGTGCGAATGCGGCGGGGTTTTACGCTGCCTTAAAGATTCTCTGATGCAGATGGGGATGCTACCAACTATTTTCCTTCGAAATTGGGTGAATCTAATTCAGAGTATGTAAAAGGTATGGAATGGGGGGCTGGGGGTGGCATGGGTGGGCGTGGCATTCAAATTTTTGCTACAGATCTTTGTGGGATGTCAATTTCTATCTTCATACTATATTTGGTGAATCTAGCTCAAAGTTTGTTAAAAGTGGTTCATTAAGTAATGAACAGTCGTACAGTCGTTGTTTGTACTATATGTGTGAGTGGGGGTGGCGACATATCTCCGACGACGTATCTCCGCTGTTGCACAAACGACATGTGTCGTCTCAAATGTCATCTCCGCTCGGAGATATGTCGTTTGCGAAAGTGCGGAGATATGTCGTTTCAAAACGTCATATTTTTATTTTTTATTCATTTGATTATTGTCAACTATATCAGCTGACATTAAATCCAAATTAATTTAAATTTAAATAAAATTAAAAATTGAAATTAAAATTAAGTTAAATACAACACGTTTCCAACGTTGCTTTGCCATCGTTCCGTTTTGCCATCGTGCTTTTGCAAAGTCAATTCTCGTTTCACACCCAATGTTGCCCGCATATAATTTTCGTTCGAGTTTCACTCAAGAGCGATTTGTCCAGTCTATAGGTATACTTCGTCTATGGCGTGAGCAGATAGAACCGCAATTACGTCGGTCAAGAGCGGACAAGAGCGGGAGAGGTGCTGGAGAGCGAGAGTGAGAGCCAGAAAATAGATAAGCTGCTTGTTGTTAGCGGACGAAAATCGTAAAATATGCAAAGCACAATATGCAAGCCAATATACCGTATGTATGTATGTTTGTTTTCTATATTGTTAGGCACTGCAGCGTCAGTTTGACTGCGACTTAAAATCAGTAATTTTTCGGCAAAATAAGAATCCGCACACGTAAATTAAAAACTCGGTGGCAACTGGTAATTATGACATTTGCTGTGGCGGCGCAATCCGTACCTAAAATTTGAAATATTTATATATATATCTGTTCAGAACATGTTAATTTAAATAACTGCCTTACGTTCAAAATTGAATTTAATGAATATATATGGAATATCGTTATGTTAATGCCTGAATAGGAACTTTCAGTGTAAAAGTCATCTAAATAAATTACTTACATCAACAAGAAACTAAATAAATTCAAGAGGAATGAAAGCGGTAAACATTCTTAAAAACAAGTAAATCAAAAAAAAATTTTGAAGACATGCTTTTATACGCTTTCTTGCATACATATGTAATCGATAGTTTAAAATGGTTTATATAATAAAAAATAACATAAAAAAAAGTATGTCTCGGTCGGAGATCGAACCCATGACCTTCGGCCTGTGAAGCGGCAGTTTTCTCTCTATGCCACCAAAGCTCGTCAATTATGTAAGTCAATTTAGTAATTTAAGCAAAAGGGAAAACTGATTTGAAAACGGTTTTTACATGATATTACTTATTTTATCGTGCCAAAAACTTTAAAAACATGTATTGTCATCTGAAACACATCTTTGGTGAAAAATTCAGAGCTCTAGCTAGTCGGGAACTTGGTGAAAATTTGCTTACAAGATTCCGGTACAAACATACAGACAGACAGACAGACAGACAAGTCAAGTTAAACAAGTAAATCAAAAAAAATTTTGAAGACATGCTTTTATACACTTTCTTGCACAAATTTGTAAAGTTAAGCACAGGTGGGAAGTTAAGTCCAGTTGTGAAGGTTTAATACAATGCTCAGAAGGCTAGAGCCAGTTGAGAATTTTAAGCCAAAAAAAAAAAATATAGCTAACCATCATCAAACAAAACAATTGACTTTTAACAAATAATAACATATTAAACAAAAGGCACTAACAAATTCTTCACCTCGCTTAAGACAATGAGTCAACGCGAGAATTGTGGCCAGCGACAACGCGAGCAAGACGAGCGTCGTCGGCTGAGCAACGCTTACTTTTCCGTAGTTTCAGAGCAGCCCGAGCGGTCAATTACCCCCAACCCGCAAATCGAACTCTCTTACACAGCGCGTGCCAGAGAACGTTCTTGCTCACCGTCTCCGTCCCTGTTATCTATCGAGTCAACGCAATCCGACCGCGCGCGGTCGGCAACACCCAATCCGACAAATGAAGTATTGCACACAGCACGCGACCGAAAGTTTTCGTGCTCCCCGTCTCTCTTAGCAACGACTGCAAGTGCCGCGGCCTCTCTAGGTACCGCAACAGCGACTACAACCACAACTGCACCGATACCTACTTCCCGTTCAACAAGCACAACGACTGCTGCGCCGTCAGCAAATCAAACTGCAAACAGCAAAAATGTTAAGCCGGCTACACAGACTGGTATGGATCGCTACATTTATATCAAAGAAAGCTAAGTCCGCAAAATTCTACGAATAAACCAAAAATGACCCGTAGCAATTTAAATAGACCCTCGAATGATACTACATACAATAGCAATAGATTTCACATCTTGGCAGAAAACACAGATGATCTGCCTTCTGAAGCCGTTGGGGTTGTCACGAAAAAGCCGAAGCCACCCCCAATATATATACGCGAGAAAAGCTCCAGTGCTTTTGTTAACAAAGTTATCGAGCTCATAGGCAAAGATAGTTTCTACATAGTCCCTCTCGTACAGGGTAAAATTCAAGAAATTAAAGTCCAGACAAAGTCGGAAGATAATTACAGAGTTCTCATAAATTATCTAAACGAAAAACAAGTGGAAACGTTGCAGTCGCACGCAACCGACTGCGGTATACTCGATACCAGTATTAAAAATTTTGATGCCCATCCATGAGGGATGTCAATTGCTATCTTCATACCAAATTTGGTGACTCTAGCTCAAAGTTTGTATAAAGTGGGGAAAGGGGGCTGGGGGCGGTATGGGTGGAATTGCATCCAAATTTTTGATGCAGATCTTTGTGGAATGTCAATTGCTACCTTCATACCAAATTTGGTGACTCTAGCTCAAAGTTTGTATAAAGTGGGGAAAGGGGGGCTGGGGGCGGTATGTTTGGGCGTGGCATCCAAATTTTTGGTGCAGATCTATGTGGGATGTCAATTGCTATCTTCATACCAAATTTGGTGACTCTAGCTCGAAGTTTGTATAAAGTGGGGAAAGGGGGGCTGGGGGCGGTATGGTTGGGCGTGGCATCCAAATTTTTGCTGCAGATCCTTGTGGAATGTCAAATGCTACCTTCATACCAAATTTGGTGACTCTAGCTCAAAGTTTGTATAAAGTGGGGAAAGGGGGGCTGGGGGCGGTATGGTTGGGCGTGGCATCCAAATTTTTGCTGCAGATCCTTGTGGAATGTCAAATGCTACCTTCATACCAAATTTGGTGACTCTAGCTCAAAGTTTGTATAAAGTGGGGAAAGGGGGACTGGGGGCGGTATGGTTGGGCGTGGCATCCAAATTTTTGCTGCAGATCCTTGTGGAATGTCAAATGCTACCTTCATACCAAATTTGGTGACTCTAGCTCAAAGTTTGTATAAGGTGGGGTTAGGAGGGCTATGGGGCTTGGGGCGGTATGGGTGGGCGTGGCATTCAAATTTTTGCTGCCGATCCATGAGGAATGTCAATTGCTATCTTCATACCAAATTTGGTGACTCTAGCTCGAAGTTTGTAAAAAGTGAGAAAAGGGGGGGGGGGGGCTGGGGGCGTTATGGGTAGGCATGGCATCCAAATTTTTGATGCAGATCTTTGTGGAATGTCAATTGCTATCTTCATACCAAATTTGGTGACTCTAGCTGAAAGTTTGTAAATGGTGGGGAAAGGGGGGTGGAATGGGTGGGCTTGGCTCCAAAACTTTGATGCAGATTTTTGGGGATCGCTACTAGCTATCTTCCCACCAAATTTGGTGGCTCTAGCTCCACAACTCTGGAAGATACACGCATTCCCGTTTTTGACGAAGCGTTGGGGTGGATGGGGGCGGCTAGGGTAGGATCGGTGGGCGTGGCATCCAAACTTTTGATGCAGTTTTTAGGGGGTCATCATCACCTATCTTGGCACCAAATTTGGTGGCTCTAGCTCAAAAACTTTGGGAGATATAGCCATTTCTGATTTCAAAATGCGGGGGGGCTGGGGGCGGAATGGGTGGGCGCGGCTCCAAAACTTTGATGCAGTTTTTTGGGGATCGCTACTAGCTATCTTCCCACCAAATTTGGAAGCTCTAGCTCCACAACTCTGGAAGATACACGCATTCCCGTTTTTGACGAAGCGTTGGGGTGGATGGGGGTAGCTAGGGCAGTGTCGGTGGGCGTGGCATCCAAACTTTTGATGCAGTTTTTAGGGGGTCATCATCACCTATCTTGGCACCAAATTTGGTGGCTATAGCTCAAAAACTGAGGGAGATATATGCTTTTTTGACTTTAAAATTCGGGGGGGCTGGGGGCGGAATGGGGGGGCGTGGCTCCAAAATTATTGATGCAGTTTTTGGGGGTTGCTAGTAGCTATCTTCTTACCAAATTTGGTAGTTCTAGCTGTAAGGATGTGCGAAATATGTGGATTTATCGGTTTTGAGTTATCGAATTTATCGATTTGCCAGCCCCCCAGTTATCGTAGAACCCCCATCTTAACACTTTAATTTACTATCCCATAGATAAAGAGAATTGGAAAGTTTCAAGTCTCTAGCTTGAAGGGTGTGGAAAAAACTTGCATACATACGGACGGACAGACGGACAGACGGACAGACACCATGACGGACATTGCACAAAACCAATATACTAGTTACCTTCGGTATCGAGTATAAAAAATGAATTATTATACGTATCAATTAAAAAGCTGCAAGGGCCTGCAGGTCGTAATAAAAGGCATAGAACCTGATGTAACACCAGAAGAAATAAAACAGGCGCTGCAGGAAAAAGGATTTCGAGCAAAAAACGTCATAAACATCATAAACAACATCAACATAAACCGCAACCACTTTTTAAAATAGAACTTGAACCAGAAACGAAGATGCTTAAAAAAAACGAGGTGCACTCAATATACAAACTTCAGCTTTTACTTCACCGAAGAATCACCGTAGAAGAACCGCACAAACGAAACGGTCCGGTACAATGTATGAACTGCCAAGAGTACGGCCATACAAAAGCCTACTGTACACTGCGCTCGGTATGCGTATACTGTGGGGAACTGCACAGCTCCGCAAGTTGCCCAGTAAGCAAAGAAGACTCTAGCAAAAAATTCTGTAACAACTGCGAAGGCAAGCATACAGCCAACTACAGAGGCTGCCAAGTCTACAAGGAACTTAAAAATCGTATCCATCAGCGCTGTACCACTGCACGCTCGCAACACGCACCGACTACCTTCACTCCATCGAAACACAACCCAGACGTCTTCTTTTCATCTGCAGCCAGATCCTCACTTGGCCCCGAGTTCTCAACCAATAACGCAACTTATGCAAGCGCCCTAAGATCCGGACTGGCTCTTCCTGCCTCAAACACACCGTACTTACAACCAAAACAAGTGAGCACAAACGCTGCACAGGAGCAGCAACAAAGTAACCTCGAAGCACTCGTATGTACCCTGCAGCAGAGCATGAACGAGTTTATGTCATTCATGAAAACAACTATGCAGGAACTAATGCGTAATCAAAATCTCTTGATACAAATGCTTGTATCACAACAGTCAAAATAATCAATGGCTGAGATACGAATATCTACGTGGAACGCTAATGGCGTCTCACAGCATAAACTTGAATTAGCTCAATTCCTACTCGATAAGCACATCGACGTAATGCTACTTTCCGAAACACACCTTACAAACAAATATAACTTTAACATAAGTGGATACTTATTCTATGGTACAAATCATCCCGATGGTAAAGCACACGGTGGAACTGGTATTTTGATCAGAAGCCGCCTCAAGCACCACTACTATAAAGAGTTTGCTGAAAACTTTCTACAGGCCACATCTCTAAAAATACATTTAAACAGTGGGAATCAACTTACTCTTGCCGCTGTATACTGCCCTCCGCGTTATACCATATCTGAAGACCAATTTATGGAATTTTTTAACTCACTAGGAGAATGCTTTATAGCGGCAGGAGACTACAATGCCAAGCACACACACTGGGGATCTCGTCTAGTGAATCCAAAAGGAAAGCAGCTCTACAATGCAATTATAAAAGCTAACAACAAGCTCGACTACGTTTCTCCTGGCAGACCAACATACTGGCCGACAGATCCCAAAAAACTACCCGATTTGATTGACTTTGCAGTTACCAAAAACATTTCGCGTAGACTGATAAGTGCAGAGTGCCTTTCGGACCTATCATCCGATCACTCCCCAGTCCTAATAAATCTGCAACGACACCCTGAATACATAAATCGACCCAGTAAGTTAACTTCACATAAAACTAACTGGCTCAGATACAAAAAATATATAAGTTCACACATTGAGCTTAAGCCACGTCTCGTTGATGTAGCTGACATTGACAGTTTGGTTAACACTCTGGAGACTGTCTTCGTCGCCGCAGCTCGCGCCGCTACGCCTCAAATACCAAAAACAATACACAACCAAAGGACAACAAATCTACAAATTGAACAGCTCGTTCTTGAAAAGCGGCGCTTACGACGTGATTGGCAATCGAACAGATCGCCATCGGCAAAGCAAAAACTAAAAGACGCCACACGTAAACTCACCAAAGCGTTAAAAATCGAGGACGAGCGCGCTCAACGCCGTTACATCGAGCAATTATCAACCACCAGTACGAAAAACTCATTGTGGAGAGCTCACCCAACTCTAAGCTCACCAACAGAAACAGTAATGCCTATAAGAAACTTCGCAGGCGGCTGGGCTCGCAGCGATGAAGAAAGAGCTAACACATTTGCTACTCATCTCCAAAAAGTGTTCCAACCTAACGCTGCAACAAATACGTTTGCACTACCGACTTCTTCAAACGGCTCTCAGCTTCAAGATGATCCAATCAAGTTTCGCCCGAATGAAATCGTTAGAATCATTAAAGAGCAACTGAACCCAAAAAAATCTCCAGGAGGTGACCAAATAACCCCAAAGATGATTATTGAGCTTCCTTACTGTGCAATATGCATAATTGCCCAGCTCTTCAATGCTATCACCAAACTTGGCCACTATCCAGACAGATGGAAAAAGTCAATTATCATTATGATACCAAAGCCTGGAAAAGATCACACAGTTCCCACGTCGTATAGACCTATAAGCTTATTACCGTGTCTATCAAAACTTTTTGAAAAATGTTTGCTGTCCCGGATAAATCCATTCCTGAATCTTCATAACATAATCCCGTCACACCAATTTGGCTTTCGTGAAAAGCATGGAACAATTGAGCAGGTTAACAGAATAACATCAGAGATACGAAGCGCGTTCGAAAATAGAGAATACTGCACTGCAATATTTCTGGATGTTTCTCAGGCATTCGACAAAGTTTGGTTGGAAGGTCTAATGCATAAGATCAAAGCAATGCTCCCAAACAACACACATAAGCTGCTTAAGTCGTACCTATACGACAGGAAGTTCGCAGTAAGATGTAACACTGCAATGTCTGACGAACACAGTATCGAAGCTGGTGTTCCACAGGGCAGCGTACTGGGACCAACACTGTACGTGCTTTTCACAGCAGACATCCCAATAAGCAGCCGATTGACAACATCTACCTTTGCTGATGATACAGCTATTCTCAGCCGCTCCAGATGCCCAATACAAGCAACAGCGCAACTAGCCCTTCATCTGGTCAACGTGGAAAAATGGTTATTAGATTGGCGAATTAAGGTAAACGAACAAAAATGTAAGCAAGTAACTTTCACCCTTAACAGGCAAGATTGTCCACCGCTCACGTTAAACAACACCACACTTCCAAAAGCAAACGATGTAACGTATCTGGGCGTACACTTAGACCGAAGACTAACATGGCGGCGACACATTGAAGCTAAAAGAACACATCTCAAACTGAAAGCCAATAGCCTCCACTGGCTCATCAATGCTCGCTCTTCCATTAGTTTGGACTACAAGGTCCTGCTTTACAACTCTGTTCTAAAACCAATCTGGACCTATGGTTCCCAGTTATGGGGGAACGCTAGCAACAGCAGCATTGACATTGTCCAGAGAGCCCAGTCAAAAATATTGAGAACCATTACCGGGGCACCGTGGTATGTTCGAAACGAAAACATTCATAAAGACTTAAACATCTCAACAGTCAAGGAGGAAATAGAGGAACAAAAAGTAAAATATCTTATCAAGCTCTCATCGCACACAAATCATCTCGCGAGAGGTCTCACAAGGCTGCGCAGCCGATCCCGTCTTCGTCGTAACGACTTACCAACCCAGCGATGATTTTTAGGGACGCGCACTCAGAATACAGTCAAAAACAAAAATGAACTGTTAGCTAAGATTTATTTATAAGATTTGTATACTTATTGCTAGTTTTCTAATTCACTAGAAAAGATTCAATAAATAAGACCAGCAATTTAAAAAAAAAAAAAAAAAAAACCATCACCAATTATGATTTGAAAATCTTTTATTGGGAATAATAAAAAAATGTAAAAAACAACATTAAAAAAATAAGCTTCGATCGGAGATCGAACCTAAGACCTTCGGCCTACGAAGCGGCAGGCTTCCCTTCATGCCACCTAAGCTTGTCATATTTGACAGTCAAATTAGTAAGTTAAGCAAAAGGGAAAACAGTTTTTCGTTGTTTTTACATGATATTACATATTTTAGCGTGCCAAAAACTTGTAAAACATGTATTGTCATCTGAAACACATCTTTGGTGAAAATTTCAGAGCTATAGGTATTCGGGTACTTGGTGAAAATTTGATTACAAGATTCCGGTACAAACATACAGACAGACAGACAGACAGACAAGTCAAGTTAAATAAAAGCATGTAAAAAGACTGGCTTCCCGCTGCACGCTGTTATTAAATTTTTCCCGCAATCGCGTTGTCAAAAGCCAGATCCGACGGGGAAAAAGCTGAAATGGCAGCACTGGCGACGGACCAGCGGCAACCCAGAATGGAAAAAAATTTGTTAATATTTTTGTGTGTGTGTTTTTATACTCGTTGCCTAAAGTAAAGAGTTTATTGGTTTTGTGCAATGTCCATCATGGTGTCCGTCCGTCGGTATGTTCGCAAGTTTTTTCCACAACCTTCAAGCTAGAGACTTGAAATTTTCAATTCTCTTAATCTATGGGATAGTAAATTAAAGTGTCCAGATGGGGGTTCAATGATAACTGGGTGGCTGGAAAATCAATAAATTCGATAACTCAAAACCGATAAGTCCTCATATTTCTTACATCTTAACAGCTAGAGCTGTCAAATTTGGTAAGAAGATAGCTACTAGCACCCCCAATAAACTGTATTCCCCCCCCCCCCCCGCATTTAAAAATGAAAAAAGCCTATATCTCCCACAGTTTTTGAGATAGAGATACCAAGTATGGTGCCAAGATAAGTGATGACGACATCCCCAAAAACTGCATCAAAAATTTGGATGCCACGCCCACCAATACTTCCCCAGCCGCCCCCACCCGCTCCAACGCTTCGTTAAAAACGTGAATGCAATTTATAAATCAATTAACTAAGACTAAAGTAAACGTATTATGTATTCATATACTGTATATCAAAATTGTGTATTTGAATTTTATTAATTGAATACTATTAGGACAAGGGGTATTTTTACTTTGCGCAGTTTGTGCGTCTCATAAACGACCAGCCAGCACGTTGCTTGCTTTGTTTCAGTTTTGCTTTGCGTTCAGCGGCCTGTGCATTAAAGAAGAGGCGGCGGGCCAGAGGAAAGCAAGAACGGTTAAAATGTGTTAGTATGCGTATGCATGTGCGTTTGCTTCATTCTTGCTGGGCCTTCCGAGTTTTCGGCAACTGCCTTGGACAAGTGACAACTGAATACACTTTCAACATTTGTGCTCATCGTTGCATAACTGTATGGTAGTTGCGATGGCAAAATTGTTGGAAAGTGTCATAGAGCTAAAAACATGAAAGAGTATGAATCACCAGCCATGCAAAACTGATATTTTCCTGCCTATTTTACTAGACGCTTAGATGGGAGGGTAGTTTAACTTTGCATGAACTTTGCGCAATTAAATGAATTAACACGAGATACTTAAACATGATATTCATAATATATGTTTACTTGTGTTTTGGCAATTAGTGAGGGAGTTTTAAATTAAATAAAAATAATAAATAAGACTTCATTTAAAGCTATAACTAATGCTAAAATAAGCGTTATTTGGTATTAAAATATATCTAAATTTATTACATTATATAGATTAAAGGGTATCTTCTAGCAAGATTTTTCTGACTAGAACATTCATAGCTTGGTTTTACTCTCGATGGGTACAAACATAGAAGCACACAAAAATTTTACCATAATAACTTACACGCTGAGCCCGATCATGTTCCTACATACATAATCATACATATGTCGTACTATGCGGCGTTTTTCTATGAATGCATGTCACCGCTCTAGCACTTTAAAGAAAAATTCACAAGCAGCTATCAATAATCAAAACAAAGCAATGGTAAAAACAAATCAGAAATGGCGGTACGACGCAAAGCAGCCAAAATCAAAACAAACGCAGCTGATAATTGTTGAGAAGTAAAGCAGTTTTTCGTTAAGTCAGGCGAGCTGGTTTTCATGCGTATAACTTAACAGGGCTGTAAACTGAGTTCAGCTAATTTCCAATCTATGTTAGGTTTATTAATATATGGTGCGCACCACTGCATAGCTGTATTTTGGTTGCGATGTCATAACTGTTGGCTAGTGTCATTTTTATTTTATTTTATTTATTTATTTATTTATTTATTGTAAGCTAAAAGCATTAAATAATGACATTGACAATGACAAAATGAAATCAAATTTAATTTAAATTGAAAAATAGTTTAAAAAAAGTACTGTGCGTCGGACCACAGGGGCGATGTGTAAACATATTTTAAAGTTGTACAACTTTTTGTATATTTTTGTCATTATATATTGGGTGGAACATTAACCCTCTACCGCATACGAAGCCATGTGTGGCTTCTCACTTTCAAGGCTTTAATTTATTGTAATGTAAAAATTAAATAAATTAAATTATTGAAACAGAGAATCCATATATGCGTGTTTCGTGCGTGCTTTGTATGCGGTAGAGGGTTAAATACATATAACAATTAAGAAGGCTCTAGTCGGGAGAGCCCGACTAGAAGATACCCTGAACCCAGTTGCAATAAATATATTTAATTTATATAAGACTTTGGTATACTGGCTTAGCTTCCATCGATTAAGTTCAATATCTCCGGTGTTTCTCAACCGATTTGGACGAAATTTTCAGAAAAGTTCTATCATTATCCATTACTTCAACCCTCATTTTTAGATTTTCCAAATTCGATATTTTATTGTTATCGATATTATGTGTATATCGGAAACCAGAATAGTTATCGATAATTTGAAGCAAACTTGTTCTGCTCATGGTATAGGAGAACTTAAATACAAAATCAGAAGTCTCTAGCTCTTGTAGTCTCTGAGATCCACGCGTTCATACAGACGGACAGACGGACAGACAGACGGACATGGCTATATCGTCTCGGCTGTTGATGCTGATCAAGAATATATATACTTTATAGGGTCGGAGATGCTTCCTTCTGCCTGTTACATACTTTTGCACAAAACCATTATACCCTTATTTACCCATTTTATGGGTTAAGGGTATAAAAATTACCATGGAGAAATTAACTGCTCAGTTATTATGTTTAAAGAAGGCAAGTGCACTGGGCGAGGCTGGTATATGAATCAGTTTGTTATTGACATCGAAGGAATCTTATAAGCCTTTAAATTGGTATGGCATGTAATGCAAAACGCGAGCATTTGGAAAGTCGTAGTGTGTGGCATATAGGTGGAATTTGTTTTAAATCGTTTTTAAACCACAATATTTCACACACTGTGCACGCATATCCAAATGGATTGTCAATAAACATGGTTTTAAACTTTTCATGAGCATTATAATGATGTTGAAAATGTTCCTGTTGTTGTAGCTGTATACGCGTTGGATCTAATAAATTTTGGCGCTCTCGTGCTCTAAATTCACGTTGATATGCAGCATTGCGAACTCTCCTGGCTTCTAATGTTATCTACGAAAATTGCCGTTAATAAATTGTTATTTATTTGTAATAATTGGTGCAGCAATGTGATTCAAAAATTGGTACAATAAGATACGTACAATAGGTATTGCCTATTGCACTCAAAATGCCTTTACGCAAAATATATTTATACCCTTAACCCATAAAATGGGTAAATAAGGGTATAATGGTTTTGTGCAAAAGTATGTAACAGGCAGAAGGAAGCATCTCCGACCCTATAAAGTATATATATTCTTGATCAGCATCAACAGCCGAGACGATATAGCCATGTCCGTCTGTCTGTCCGTCTGTCCGTCTGTATGAACGCGTGGATCTCAGAGACTACAAGAGCTAGAGACTTCTGATTTTGTATTTAAGTTCTCCTATACCATGAGCAGAACAAGTTTGCTTCAAATTATCGATAACTTTCTGGTTTCCGATATACACATAATATCGATAACAATAAAATATCGAATTTGGAAAATCTAAAAATGAGGGTTGAAGTAATGGATAATGATAGAACTTTTTTGAAAATTTCGTTCAAATCGGTTGAGAAACACCGGAGATATTGAACTTAATCGATGGAAGCTAAGCCAGTATACCAAAGTCTTATATAAATTAAATATATTTATTGCAACTGGGTTCAGGGTATCTTCTAGTCGGGCTCTCCCGACTAGAGCCTTCTTACTTGTTTTCTTTAATTTGGAGCAAACTAATTTTGTATATAATTTAAAACACATCAAAACACATCAAAAAGAACATTTTTCTTTATGTGAATGAGATTTGACTAAAATTAAATAAATATTTCTTACGCACAAAATTGAGACACAGTGTTGTTTGGGTGTTTGTTACAAAGCTAAACCATAAGCCAAACGCATAAAATATGTATATGAATTTGTACTAATGTCTCAATGGTTTGCTTAGCGCCAACTTATACTTATCAAAGTATGCAATTATTGCAAATTATTGAACTACACACATATCCACAGTAGCACTTACATTATATTAGGGTTTGTTTATTTTTTTTATTTCAATAAAAATTAAGCCTAGTGTTAACTTATGCTAAGTGTAAACATACGCAGTCGTTGCCAGCCTCTGCGGGACCGCCGTGAAGCATTGCTTCGCAGAAGCAGTGGCAATGACTACGATGAGCTCGCCCTTTCCCTTTCCAGCCGTCGTAGCTCTACCATCGTCGAGGCTGCAAACGCGCAGACCGCATGCCAAACTTCTTGATGCGCAATCATAAGGGCCACCAGGGTAGTTGGAGTTAGAGGCTGGCCCGCCAAGTTTTCCACCACAAGTCGCTGCTCCCTACCGTCGTCGCACCACCTGCACGAAGCAGAAGAGTCATGCTGGAAGCGCTTCAGGTAGCTCGTGAAACAACCATGGCCCGTGAGGAACTGGGTGAGGTAGAATGTAACCATCCCGTGCTTCCTCTCCACCCATCGCCGTAAATTTGGGATGAGGAGATACGTCCAACGCCCTTTGTTGGATGAGTCCCACTGCTGTTGCCAGGTCTCGAGGCTCCGCTCGCGGGCAGCCGCCCGAACAGCTCTTCTCTCCGACGGACCAGCTTCCAGAACTGCCACGGCTTCCAGGGCAGAGATACGGATTGAGTCATCCCAACAATCACAAACGCTGCCTCCGATGACACTGTGCGGAAGGCACAGCATACCCGCAGAGCAGAGAGCCGATAAGTTGACTCTATGCCCCTCATGTAGCTAGCCACCGATGTAGCGCCGATCCAGATTGGTGCTGCATACAGGATGACCGACTTCATGCCGTGCATTAGAAGCAACCTCGTATGCTGCCTCGGACCTCACGTGTTTGGCATAATCCTCGCCAGTGCGCGTCCGGTAACCGCCGCCTTCCTGTGAACAAACGCGAGATGCTCTCCGAAGCTGAGGAGCCTGTCAATGATCACGCCTAGGCAGCGGATCCAATCCTTAGACCTCAACATGACGCCATCCACCGTGAAATCAACGTATTCCACCTTTTTTCTGCTGCTGATGAGCACCGCCTCCGTCTTATGAGCAGCGAACTTTAGACCCACGGATGACAACCATTGAGTCACGGCATCTACGCACCAATTACAGAGCTCAGTGACTCGCCGTAGATCCTTAGCCACCATTACTAAGGCGACGTCATCAGCGTAGCCAACTGCGGTAGCCCCCTCTGGTAGCTGGATTCGAAGTATGCCATCATACATGATGTTCCTCAGGAGAGGGCCTAAAACAGATCCTTGAGGAACTCCTGCAGAGACCACGTATTCCTTTTCTCCCTCGTCCGTTTGATACCGAAGGATTCGGTTTTCAAAATAGCTTCTCACGATCGCTTCTAGGTAATTTGGAACCCGAAGAAGAACCAAGGCATCCAGGATGAAGCTCCATTTGGCAGTGTTGAAGGCATTCTTCACGTCAATGGTCACGACAAGACAGTAATGCTTACTGCCGAAACGCCAGCGGGTGCCGGCGATAGCTTCAGACGCTATGCTGACAACCGTTTTAATGGCGTCAGTAGTAGATATTGCCTTTCTGAAACCATACTGAAAAGGCGATAGACCACCAGCGTTCCGAACGGCATCGTCCAGCCTAGCACAGATCAGCATCTCCAGGACCTTGCCACCGTTATCAATGAGGCAGATGGGCCTGTATGCCGAGGGGTCATCAGGGGGTTTGTCTGGCTTGGGTAAGAGCACAAGTTGCTGTACCTTCCACCTGTCCGGAAAAGTACCCTCGCGCAGGCACTTAGAGTACAACTCTGCGAACAGACCGGGCTGCAAGGTTATTGCTATCCTCAGGCAGCGGTTTGGCACACCGTCTGGACCCGGGGCCTTGTTGGCGATAAGTTTGCGTGCAGAAATCTCCATCTCCTCCACCGTGACCGGAATGAAGCCCTCAAGTGTGGACGGTCCATAAACAGGTGGTAGTAGGCTAATTCTTTGAGGAAAAAGGGTTTCCACTATGTCCCTCACACGAGCAAACTCCATTGGCGCATCGCCTCTGCCTCTGCCAATGCGCTTGACTACCATCCTGTAGGCTCTGCGCCATGGATCGTTGTCCGCCGAGTCGCACAGCTTGAGAAAGCACTCCTTTTTACTGGCCCTGATTGTGTTTTTTAGAACTGCCCTTGCTGACTTATACTCCAACTGCAGTGAGCGTGTTGAGATCGAGTCCCTACGCGCTGCTCGCTGATAGCGCCTTCTCGCCCTCAGGCATACCCGTCTGGCCTCGGCGATATTCTCGTTCCACCAGAACATGCTGGTATGATGGCGTTTATAGGCCTTACGCAAGCAGCTATCAATAATCAAAACAAAGCAATGGTAAAAACAAATCAGAAATGGCGGTACGACGCAAAGCAGCCAAAATCAAAACAAGCGCAGCTGATAATTGTTGAGAAGTAAAGCAGTTTTTCGTTAAGTCAGGCGAGCTGGTTTTCATGCGTATAACTTAACAGGGCTGTAAACTGAGTTCAGCTAATTTCCAATCTATGTTAGGTTTATTAATATATGGTGCGCACCACTGCATAGCTGTATTCTGGTTGCGATGTCATAACTGTTGGCTAGTGTCATTTTTATTTTATTTTATTTATTTATTTATTTATTTATTGTAAGCTAAAAGCATTAAATAATGACATTGACAATGACAAAATGAAATCAAATTTAATTTAAATTGAAAAATAGTTTAAAAAAAAAAGTACTGTGCGTCGGACCACAGGGGCGATGTGTAAACATATTTTAAAGTTGTACAACTTTTTGTATATTTTTGTCATTATATATTGGGTGGAACATTAACCCTCTACCGCATACGAAGCCATGTGTGGCTTCTCACTTTCAAGGCTTTAATTTATTGTACTGTAAAAATTAAATAAATTAAATTATTGAAACACAGAATCCATATATGCGTGTTTCGTGCGTGCTTTGTATGCGGTAGAGGGTTAAATACATATAACAATTAAGAAGGCTCTAGTCGGGAGAGCCCGACTAGAAGATACCCTGAACCCAGTTGCAATAAATATATTTAATTTATATAAGACTTTGGTATACTGGCTTAGCTTCCATCTATTAAGTTCAATATCTCCGGTGTTTCTCAACCGATTTGGACGAAATTTTCAGAAAAGTTATATCATTATCCATTACTTCAACCCTCATTTTAGATTTTCCAAATTCGATATTTTATTGTTATCGATATTATGTGTATATCGGAAACCAGAATAGTTATCGATAATTTGAAGCAAACTTGTTCTGCTCATGGTATAGGAGAACTTAAATACAAAATCAGAAGTCTCTAGCTCTTGTAGTCTCTGAGATCCACGCGTTCATACAGACGGACAGACGGACAGACAGACGGACATGGCTATATCGTCTCGGCTGTTGATGCTGATCAAGAATATATATACTTTATAGGGTCGGAGATGCTTCCTTCTGCCTGTTACATACTTTTGCACAAAACCATTATACCCTTATTTACCCATTTTATGGGTTAAGGGTATAAAAATTACCATGGAGAAATTAACTGCTCAGTTATTATGTTTAAAGAAGGCAAGTGCACTGGGCGAGGCTGGTATATGAATCAGTTTGTTATTGACATCGAAGGAATCTTGTAAGCCTTTAAATTGGTATGGCATGTAATGCAAAACGCGAGCATTTGGAAAGTCGTAGTGTGTGGCATATAGGTGGAATTTGTTTTAAATCGTTTTTAAACCACAATATTTCACACACTGTGCACGCATATCCAAATGGATTGTCAATAAACATGGTTTTAAACTTTTCATGAGCATTATAATGATGTTGAAAATGTTCCTGTTGTTGTAGCTGTATACGCGTTGGATCTAATAAATTTTGGCGCTCTCGTGCTCTAAATTCACGTTGATATGCAGCATTGCGAACTCTCCTGGCTTCTAATGTTATCTACGAAAATTGCCGTTAATAAATTGTTATTTATTTGTAATAATTGGTGCAGCAATGTGATTCAAAAATTGGTATTCAAAAATAAGATACGTACAATAGGTATTGCCTATTGCACTCAAAATGCCTTTACGCAAAATATATTTATACCCTTAACCCATAAAATGGGTAAATAAGGGTATAATGGTTTTGTGCAAAAGTATGTAACAGGCAGAAGGAAGCATCTCCGACCCTATAAAGTACATATATTCTTGATCAGCATCAACAGCCGAGACGATATAGCCATGTCCGTCTGTCCGTCTGTCTGTCCGTCTGTCCGTCTGTCCGTCTGTATGAACGCGTGGATCTCAGAGACTACAAGAGCTAGAGACTTCTGATTTTGTATTTAAGTTCTCCTTTACCATGAGCAGAACAAGTTTGCTTCAAATTATCGATAACTATTCTGGTTTCCGATATACACATAATATCGATAACAATAAAATATCGAATTTGGAAAATCTAAAAATGAGGGTTGAAGTAATGGATAATGATAGAACTTTTTTGAAAATTTCGTCCAAATCGGTTGAAAAACACCGGAGATATTGAACTTAATCGATGGAAGCTAAGCCAGTATACCAAAGTCTTATATAAATTAAATATATTTATTGCAACTGGGTTCAGGGTATCTTCTAGTCGGGCTCTCCCGACTAGAGCCTTCTTACTTGTTTTCTTTAATTTGGAGCAAACTAATTTTGTATATAATTTAAAACACATCAAAACACATCAAAAAGAACATTTTTCTTTATGTGAATGAGATTTGACTAAAATTAAATAAATATTTCTTACGCACAAAATTGAGACACAGTGTTGTTTGGGTGTTTGTTACAAAGCTAAACCATAAGCCAAACGCATAAAATATGTATATGAATTTTTACTAATGTCTCAATGGTTTGCTTAGCGCCAACTTATACTTATCAAAGTATGCAATTATTGCAAATTATTGAACTACACACATATCCAAAGTAGCACTTACATTATATTAGGGTTTGTTTATTTTTTTTATTTCAATAAAAATTAAGCCTAGTGTTAACTTATGCTAAGTGTAAACATACGCAGTCGTTGCCAGCCTCTGCGGGACCGCCGTGAAGCATTGCTTCGCAGAAGCAGTGGCAATGACTACGATGAGCTCGCCCTTTCCCTTTCCAGCCGTCGTAGCTCTACCATCGTCGAGGCTGCAAACGCGCAGACCGCATGCCAAACTTCTTGATGCGCAATCATAAGGGCCACCAGGGTAGTTGGAGTTAGAGGCTGGCCCGCCAAGTTTTCCACCACAAGTCGCTGCTCCCTACCGTCGTCGCACCAGCTGCACGAAGCAGAGGAGTCATGCTGGAAGCGCTTCAGGTAGCTCCTGAAACAACCATGGCCCGTGAGGAACTGGGTGAGGTAGAATGTAACCATCCCGTGCTTCCTCTCCACCCATCGCCGTAAATTTGGGATGAGGAGATACGTCCAACGCCCTTTGTTGGATGAGTCCCACTGCTGTTGCCAGGTCTCGAGGCTCCGCTCGCGGGCAGCCGCCCGAACAGCTCTTCTCTCCGACGGACCAGCTTCCAGAACTGCCACGGCTTCCAGGGCAGAGATACGGATTGAGTCATCCCAACAATCAGAAACGCTGCCTCCGATGACACTGTGCGGAAGGCACAGCATACCCGCAGAGCAGAGAGCCGATAAGTTGACTCTATGCCCCTCATATAGCTAGCCACCGATGTAGCGCCGATCCAGATTGGTGCTGCATACAGGATGACCGACTTCATGCCGTGCATTAGAAGCAACCTCGTATGCTGCCTCGGACCTCACGAGTTTGGCATAATCCTCGCCAGTGCGCGTCCGGTAACCGCCGCCTTCCTGTGAACAAACGCGAGATGCTCTCCGAAGCTGAGGAGCCTGTCAATGATCACGCCTAGGCAGCGGATCCAATCCTTAGACCTCAACATGACGCCATCCACCGTGAAATCAACGTATTCCACCTTTTTTCTGCTGCTGATGAGCACCGCCTCCGTCTTATGAGCAGCGAACTTTAGACCCACGGATGACAACCATTGAGTCACGGCATCTACGCACCAATTACAGAGCTCAGTGACTCGCCGTAGATCCTTAGCCACCATTACTAAGGCGACGTCATCAGCGTAGCCAACTGCGGTAGCCCCCTCTGGTAGCTGGATTCGAAGTATGCCATCATACATGATGTTCCTCAGGAGAGGGCCTAAAACAGATCCTTGAGGAACTCCTGCAGAGACCACGTATTCCTTTTCTCCCTCGTCCGTTTGATACCGAAGGATTCGGTTTTCAAAATAGCTTCTCACGATCGCTTCTAGGTAATTTGGAACCCGAAGAAGAACCAAGGCATCCAGGATGAAGCTCCATTTGGCAGTGTTGAAGGCATTCTTCACGTCAATGGTCACGACAAGACAGTAATGCTTACTGCCGAAACGCCAGCGGGTGCCGGCGATAGCTTCAGACGCTATGCTGACAACCGTTTTAATGGCGTCAGTAGTAGATATTGCCTTTCTGAAACCATACTGAAAAGGCGATAGACCACCAGCGTTCCGAACGGCATCGTCCAGCCTAGCACAGATCAGCATCTCCAGGACCTTGCCACCGTTATCAATGAGGCAGATGGGCCTGTATGCCG